>SJYT01059110.1:0-21017 GCA_006410635.1 Cephalophus harveyi
TTATACACATCTCGATTCATGGGGTCGCAAAGAGTCGGACACGACTGAGCGACTGAACTGAACTGAACTGAACTGAACTGTAGGGTGCTGTAGATTGGAGGAAGGCAGGGAGAGGGGAGGGGGCAGGGGCAATATGAAGGTGTCTCCCCAGCAGCCCCAGGAGTTCTGTGCAGCTGAGTGAGAGCCAAGAAACAGACTCTCTCTGTCCCAGGAGGACCGACTACCCCTCACTTGTCTTTGCCACATCCTTGGATGGATCCCTACAACAACTGTACACTCATTGGAAAGCAGGTTGAGTCTATATTCAAGACATTGTAAGAAGCACCTAACTCATAGGGGTGGCAACTGTCCTTTCAGAAGGCCTGGAGCTTTTATGTCTGTTAGGTGGGAGGTGGAGGTAGAATACAGATCCTGGGTCAGAGGAGGAGGAGGGTCCCTGCGCCAGGACCTGCTTACTACTACTACTACTACTAAGTCGCTTCAGTCGTGTCCGACTCTGTGCGCCCCCACAGACGGCAGCCCACCAGGCTCCCTCTCCCTGGGATTCTCCAGGCAAGAACACCGGAGTGGGTTGCCATTTCCTTCTCCAAGGACCTGCTTACACCTGCTCAACTCACCTTAGCTCCCACAGAGACAGGTCTCCGTCTTAGAAGCACCCTCAGCCAGAGCCTGGTGGGGGTGGAGTGATGGGCAGAGACAAGGGCCCAGTGTCACCCGGGAGACCTCCCCCGCATCCCCCAGGGTCCCCTCCACAGGGAGAAGCAGCAGCTCTGGATCACCTTGGGAACCTGTCCTAAGCCTCCTCACCATGAGGACCTTAGAGATTCCCTGTCCTAGACCCAGCCTTGTGGGGTAAGCCCAGCAGACTCTTTTCTGGAGGGGAGTTGTTGGGTGGGAAGAAGCTCTTAGAGAGGGAGTGGGGGTCAGGTGAAGAAGAATCAGACAGCGTGAGTGTGGGGCCTGGTTCATGGACAGGCAGCAGAGACACAGGAGGAATGAGAATCTCCAGGCCCCTAAACGTTCACTCTGAGGGTGAGACCCAACTCACCCTGTATGTGGAAGCAGCTGAGTCCACAATGAGGATTGGCATTAGGATCAACTGAGGCCCAAGGAGTGACAGAGTTCAGCATGTGACACTTGACCCTTTGTCCTTCCTCTCCTTCAGGCACTTAGGACAGGGGCCCTTCTCACCTGTTATTTTATTTTGTCCTCTCCCCAGCCTTGAAGATTGGAGGTGGTTTGATTTTATAAATGGCAACAGCCCAAAGAAGGACTGTAATATGTGCACAGTCACAGGGTGANACCCTGGGATTTCTTTGGAAGGAATGATGCTAAAGCTGAAACTCCAGTACTTTGGCCACCTCATGCGAAGAGTTGACTCACTGGAAAAGACTCTGATGCTGGGAGGGATTGGGGGCAGGAGGAGAAGGGGACGACAGAGGATGAGATGGCTGGATGGCATCACAGACTCGATGGACGTGAGTCTGAGTGAACTCCGAGAGATGGTGATGAACAGGGAGGCCTGGCGTGCTGCGATTCATGGGGTCGCAAAGAGTCGGACACGACTGAGCGACTGAACTGAACTGAACTGAACTTATAGAAAGAGAGGGAGGTGCACACTGGCCTGGATGGCCCCAGAGATGGGGGCCCCCGTGGATGCACACGTGCCAGGCGTTTGCAAATATCTCCCTTGCTTGAAACTGTGCAGGGCCCACTTCAGGCACACCCTGGAATCCTTAGAAGCATCCTTTTCCTCAAGATGCACCCATCAGGGAGAAAAGTAAGTTGTTTATGAAGCCCTCAGTCACCCAGGAAAAGCCTAGAAGAGAGTATAAAGTCCACAGAGCAGGGCTGTGGGAGCAGGCTCGACCTGGGCTTGGAGTCCTCATTCTCCTGTGGCAAGTCAGCCGCCGCCTCTGGGAAATGGCGTTTCAAACCCACAGCTCACGGGCATGTTGGGAGGATTCAGGGAAGCGGAGTTTGTCACGGGTTTATCAGAGGGTCTGTCTCAGGAAATGGGCATATTACTGTGTGTTGAGTTACCTCACCTAGGCCAGGCACATGATTATAATCCCGTTTCATTGTGCAGGACATGAATTTCAGAGAGGTTAAGCAACACTCTTCGGAGAAGGCAATAGCAAGCCACTCCAGTACTCTTGCCTAGAAAATCCCATGGATGGAGGAGCCTGGTAGGCTGCAGTCCATGGGGTCGCTAGAAGTCGGATGCGACTGAGCGACTTCACTTTCACTTTTCGCTTTCACACAATGGAGAAGGAAATGGCAACCCACTCCAGTGTTCTTGCCTGGAGAATCCCAGGGACAGGGGAGCCTGTTGGGCTCCTGTCTAGGGGGTCGCACAGAGTCGGACACGACTGAAGCGACTTAGCAGCAGCAGCAGCAGCAAGCAACACTCTTAACCGTAGCGTGGCAGTGCTATTGCTTCGAGGAGGAAGCTTTCAAGCTGTGGCAGGAAAGGTACTTAGGATGTTGGATGTGGAGGTCCCTGTCAAAACTTGCCAAGGGACAAGTTTTGTCTTTGTCCTAAGATAACTCGAAGCCTTTATAAGATTTTGGGACAAGGGTGGGTATGATGAGATTTGCATTTTCAAAACTCACTCTGGCTAGAGTGTTGGAAAATGAGTTGGGGGTGGGGAGGAGGGGTCCTGAGTGGACTTGGGGAGAGCAGTGGAGGCTGTGGCAGGGGTCCAGGCAAGAGATGATGGACACTTGGACTAGGGTGGTCACAGTGGTGGTAGAGAAGCAGGGGGGACAGAATCAGAAGATTCCAAGGGGTGAGTCAACAGGACACAAGCACAGATCTGACCCTCGGGTGGGCGGGGGTAGGGGCTGGAGCGCTCGATGCCACCTGGACCTGCCGATGTGAGACTTGATGGATGGCTGTGCTGTTCCTGGAGCCTGCCCAGGGCAGTGCCACCCTGGGGCCCCTTCTGTAGTTCCTCCCCCTCCCCAGACACTGGGAAGAGACCTGGTTTGGGGTGAACCGGGGTCCTGGGAACAGAGCTCAGAGACGATCCAGGGGAGTGGGAAGGAGCAGGATCCAGCATGCCCTATAGCTGCACCCTGACCTGGTGGGGAATTCCACTCAACCCAGGACCGGCAACTGCTGCGTGTTCTGAGCCATGAAGAAATTTAAGGAAGTATCATCAGCAAAAATTCGCTTAATGTAAAATTAACCATTAACCATTCAAAGGTGTACAACCCAGCGGCACCAAGTGCATTATTCACAGTGGTATGCAACCGTCGGTAACTGGTTCCCGAATGTTTTCATCACCTTTCCCCATTACCTGCCCTCCTTCCCACCTCCTCCCCCAGCTCCTGGCAGCTGTCTGTCTGGATGTTTCGTATAAACAGCATCACACATATGTGGCCTTTTTTGACTGGTTTCTTCCATTCAGCACAATGTTTTCAAGGTTTATCCTTGTAGCCTGTGTCAGTGCTTCCCTCCTTTTTTTTAATTACTAAACTTTATTTTTTAGGGAAGCTTTCAGTTCATGGCAAAATTGAACAGAAAAGTACAGATTTCCCATATACCCTCTGCCACGTCCCCAACCTCTCCCTGATATCAGCATTCCTTCCGGAGCCAGAGTGGTGCATTTGCTACAGTTGATGACCCTGCATAGATACACCATCACTGCCCGGAGCCCCGAGTCTACATCAGGACTCACCGTTGGTGTCCTACAATCTATGGATCTGGCCAAACATGCAATGACGTGTATCCCCCTTTATAGTCTCATACAGAGTAGTTTCACTGCCCTAAAAATCCCTTGTGCTCCACCTGTTCCTCCTTCCTCCCCACAGTCCCTGACAAGCACTGATCTTGTCACTTTCTCCATAGCTTTGTCTTTTGTGTAACATCATATAGTTAGAATCAGCCTATAGCCTTCTTGGATTGGCTTCTGTCACGTAGTAAAACACATTGAAATTTCCTCCATGTCTTTTCATGACTTGACAAACAATTCTTTTTAACACTACATAGTATTCCACTGCCTGGATGTTTCACAGTTTATTCATCCTTTCACCCACTGAAGGACATCTTGGTTGTGCCCAAGTTTTAGCAATTATGAACAAAGCTGCTATAAACACCCATAAGTTTTCAGCTCCTATGAGTAAATACCAAGGGGAGCAATTGGTAGCTCATATGAGAAGAGGATGGTTAGTTTTGTGAAAAATCACCAAACCGTCTTCCAAAGTGGCTGCACCGTTTTGCATTCTGTGGTTGTTGTTCAGCCGTTCATTCATGTCCGACTCTTTGCAACCCCATGGACCACAGCACCCAGGCTTCCCTGTCCTTCACCACCTTCCGGAGTTTGGTCAAACTCATGACCATTGAAGTCCAGCTTATTGATTATTTCTTTCATGGATATTGTACCTAAAATGTCATCGTCATCAAGTCCAGGGTCATCTAGATTTTTCTCCCATATTACCTCCTTCTAGGGATTTTATAGCTTTAAATTTCCATTTAGATCTGTGATCTGTTTTTTAAATATATTTTTAATTGGATGATAATTACTTTACAACGTTGTGTTGGTTTCTGCCATACAACATGAATCAGCTATGAGTAGACATATATTCCCTCCCTCTTGAACTTCCCTCCCAACCCTCCCACTCCACCCTTTGTGATCCATTTTGAGTTACTTTTTGTGAAGGCCGTGAGGTCTGTGTGTAGACTGACTTCTTTGCACGTGGACATGTGTCTGGTTGTGTTAGCACCAGTTGTTGAAAGGAGGATCTTTGCTTTGTTCCACAGTAGAAATCAATTGACCAGTTATGTGACTCTATTTTCAGTCTCTAAATTCTGTCCCAATGATTGATGTGTCTCTTTTCTGGCCAATACCATGCTGTCTTGATCACCATAGCTTCATTCCTTTTAATGGCTAAATAATTGCATTTACATCACTTTTGTTTATTCATTCATCCACTGATAGACCTTTGGGTTATTTCTGTCTCTGGTTGTTATGAATACCACCCCTATGAACTCGGATGTACATTTGCGTGGTTTTATGGTTTCATACCTCTTGGATGCATACCTAGGAGTGTAACCACTGGGTCACACCAGGTACAACTCTCGATTTAATTTATTGGGGGACCTGCTTCACCTCCTAAATGACACTCCTCATTGTTTTGGGTGAGCAAATGCTGACTTGCTGATTGAGAGAGGCCCACGTGGAGGGGAACTGACAGTAACCCCTGGGAGCCACAGGGGTGTGCCATCTTGAGAGTGGGTCCTCCAGCCCCAGGTGAACTCCCGGTCTGATGCCTCTTAGAGCAAAGAGAGCTCTTCCCATGGAGCCCAGCCCAGACTACAGGTGTGTGAGCTCAATAAATGACTGTTGTTTTTAGCCACTGTTTGGGGGTGGTCTGCTGGGCAACAGCGCATCACTGGGGTCTAGAGTCTATGCACCCCACTCCAGTACTCTTGCCTGGAAAATCCCATGGATGGAGAAGCCTGGTAGGCTGCAGTCCACGGGGTCGCTGAGGGTCAGACACGACTGAGCGACTTTACTTTGACTTTTCACTTTCATGCATTGGAGAAGGAAATGGCAACCCACTCCAGTGTTCCTGCCTGGAGAATCCCAGGGACGGGGGAGCCTGGTGGGCTGCCGTCTATGGGGTCGCACAGAGTCGGACACGACTGAAGTGACTTAGCAGCAGCAGCAGAGTCTATGCACACCTTTTATTCCAACCAAAGATCTCCTTGGACCCAGTAAGAACATGGGACAGAAGACTGACCGTCTACCTGTCATACCGCATGCAATGATTGTGCACCTTATGTATACGCCTGTGGAAGTGAAGACTAGTCTTATGGTGGGGCCCAAAGAGATAAAGAGCGCAAGAGCACACACGTGAGCACTGTCTGTGCCTCTTCCTAGCGAGGGGACTTAGTCCTGTCACCATTCTCAGCTGCAGGTACGTCATCTGTAAGATGGAGACTAAGTCAGGGCCCTTTGGAATACACAGAAAACAAATTAAACAAGCTTCATAAAAGGAAATTATTGATGCAATACCTGAAAATTTGGAAACGGACTTTAGGATATAGCAACAGGAACTGCTCAGCTGAAGCAATGTCATTTTCTCTGCGTGTATCTCTCTCATTCTGTCTCTGTCTCTCCCTCCCCACCCTTCCCATCTCGGGGCTCACTTTTCTCTCCATTCTTGGATCCATTCAGGATCTCACAACGCATCTGTGAGCTGTTTCATAATGCCCAGGGACAGACAGGGCCTCTTTCCTACAGCTGCAGCCATTTCCAGGGCTGACAGGTACTGGCCAGCTCAGGTTACCTGTGAGCCACTTTCCCTCTGATTGGCCAAGCCTGATATACACCAGGGAGAGGGGAGGAGTCAGCTGGCAGGGGAGGGAGTATCCTAGGGAGAACCCTTAGGTGCTGTTACCAAAGGAGACGCGGCCAGGCATGGGGGAGACACCAAGGCAAGGCATGGGGGAGACATCAACGCATTTGCCCCAGCACGTGTCTCCCTGGGCTCAGGAGAGACCCAAGGAGCAGCCGAGCTCCAGCTGTGATGTGGATGCTGAGGTTTGTCCAGCAGAGGGGAGGCTCTTTTCTCCCAGCAGCTGTTGAGTCACTCTTTCCAGAAAGAGAGGCTTGAGAGCGTCTCAGGGGTGGAGGAGGAACCGGTTCCCTTGGGCTCCCAGGCAGCCGGCCTCATTGTTTTCATTTGACTCAAGGCACAGAGCAGCGAAGCCAGACAGGTGATGACCATCAGGGCAGCACTGTGGTATGATGTCCCTGTAAACGTGAAATTTGCACTACAAAGCATTCCCTCAGGCGCTGCAGATCTGGAAACAGCGGGATCCATAAAATCAGTAAAAATGCAAGCTGAAAATTGTGGTATAAACAATCCAGTGCAGAAGCAAAAGAAATTACTATGAATAAAATATATTGAAACATCCATGTGTTCTCAAGATTCTGCCCAGTGTGGGTTTTTTCTATTTACTTTTTCTTCCTTTTTTCTTTTTTTAACTAAAATAGAATTCCTTTATGGACAGTGTTGGCTTCCCTGGTGGCTCAGTAGTAAAGAATCTGCCTGCAGTGCAGGAGAACTGGGTTCAATTCCTGGGCTGGGAAGATCCCTTAGGGAAGGGAATGGCTACCCACTCCAGTATTCTTGCCTGGAGAATCCTATGGACAGAGGAGCCCGGTGGGTTACAGTCCTTGGGGTTGCAAAGAGTCGGACACCACTGAGCAACTAACACTTTCCACCTTTCCCTATAGACAGTGTAAGTATCTGCTGGGATCTTAAAGCACTTTGGAGAGCACTTGGTTGCATTTAGGAGCAAATTTGAATTTCTGTCATTTAAGCTCTATTTGTAAAGAATAATGCCAAGAAATTTGAGGGGTCTCATAGAAAATTTTTCTAAAAGAAAAATTATTTTCTTTGATCACACTCATTTCAGCAAAAAGGTTTGGAGTCTTCTCCTCCAACGCATGTGTAATTATGTATGAATTATATCCGTATATCAAGTTCTAATGTACTGTGTCCTGTAAGAAACATATGGAAAATATAAAATTATAAAAGATGAGAGAGGAAATAAAAATAGAAACTTCAGTCTTTCTTTCTGCTCTTTGAAAGATGTGTTTGGGGAGGCCTAACAAGTCCAAAATCTGACGGGGTGGGCAGAGGAGTGTGGGGTGAGGTCCAAAGGCAGAACTTCTTCTTGCCCAGGGGAAACTGTCTGTTCAGTTAAAACTTCCGACTGATCAGACAAGGCCCACTCATATTGTGGCAGATAACCTACTTTACTCAAAGTCTTACGTGTTAATCACATCCAAGAAGACGCCTATCCTGAAATATCCGGAATAACCGGATTTGACCCAATATCTGGGCATCACAGCTCAGTCAAGCTGACACAGAATTCACTATCACAAATTCACATGCTGCTGCTGCTAAATCGCTTCAGTCGTGTCCGACTCTGTGCGACCCCATAGACGGCAGCCCACCAGGCTTCCCCATCCCTGGGATTCTCCAGGCAAGAACACTGGAGTGGGTTGCCATTTCCTTCTCCAACGCATGAAAGTGAAAAGTGAAAGTGAAGTTGCTCAGTCGTGTCTGACTCTTTGCGACCCCATGGACTGCAGCCTACCAGGCTTCTCCACCCATGGGATTTTCCAGGCAAGAGTGCTGGAGTGGGGTGCCATTCAAATCCACGTGAGGACTCACCAATTCCTGCAGAGAATTATAGTCCATGAAGCCCACTGATTAGTGTTTTATGTGCAAAGGAGATGGCCACAAATTAGCAGGTGTTGAGTTGGATAAATTGAGACTCTTTGACTCAAAATATAGGTGAGTGGATGAAAGTGGGACTTGGCACAATCTCTCAGGTGAGCATCGTGACATATGGGTCAACGGCGTCAGTGCTTTTCTCTCTTGACCCGTAAACGTCAGACCTAGGAATTCCGTTCAGACATGTTCAGTGCAGTGTTACAGATACGACAAAAAAAAGTGCATCTGGAGGGAGAGAGACCTGATAAATATGATAAGTGTTTTAATGAAATGCTGTGTTGAAATAAGCTATATACACTGATGGAGAAAATTATTCATGACAATAATTTAAAAAAATGTTTTATTGGCATATAGTTAATATACAATGTTGTGTTAATTTCTCCTGTACAACAAAGTGACTCGGTAATACAAATACATACATTTTTAATATATTTTTCCCATTATGATTTGTGCATGTGTAAGCACATGCTAAGTCGCCTCAGTTGTGTCTGACTCTTTGTGGCTTTATGGCCTGTAGCCCACCAGGTTCCATGGGATATTTCTTGACAATTATTAAGTGACTGGATACATACCTTCTACATAGGATATGGTTATCTCCTGTATTTTATTTTATTTTTTTATTGCCTGGCCGAACTGTGCAGCTTGGAGAATCTTAGTTCCTGGACCAGGGACTGAGCCCATGCCCCCCACAGTAGAAGTTCAGAGTCCTAACCACTGGTTACCGCCAGGGAAGTCCCTTCTCCTGTATTTTAAACAAAAGCAATATACACATATATAGGCTTATATATATGGAAATTTCTAGAAAGAGGGACAAGAAACTGCTATCAGCAGTTCACTCTCTGAAAGACAGACTTTTCACTTTTGAAGCCCTTAAAATGTTTTCTGTAACATGCATGTATATGGCTTTTATGTATTTTTTTAACGGCAGAGAGTTTAGCTCCTACTATAACAGCAGTTGAATTGATGTCTGAACCAGCCATGACGATGTCCAGGACAAGCTGAGAGTGACGATGTCCCCAAGGTACTTTCTAAGTGAAGCAGGGCCCTGCCATGTGGCTGCAGGGAGCAGGGAGACCCCAGATCCATAGAGACAGCCAGGGAAGAGGTCTACCTACGGTAGGGAGGCTGAAAGTGGCAAGGCAGCTGCGGGTGCTGAGGACATGCCCCAAGGAGCCAAGGGAGCGCTCAGGGTGTCAGCTGATGGATTTGTGATGCCAGGACCTGCTCCTTCAGGGCACAGTCAGGTCCTGCAACTCAGTGCTCAGCACACAGTAACTAATGGAAGTGGTGTCATCTAAGCACTTGCCTTGCATCAATTCATTAAACTCTCATGGCAACATAACAGAGTACCTACTAGTATTTCCCCACTCCACTGAAGCAAAAGTCAATGAATGAATGAATGGGTGAATGAATGGATGAACGAAGCCACCCAAAGGTGGGTTTCTAAAATGACTCCACAGAAAGAAAAGCATCTATGTTCAAGAGTTGGTTTTTGTTGCTTGCAACCCAGGCAATCAAGTCATGGACATGTCAGGGAACTGCATGGAAACTGCAGACCCAACTATGGGTCCAATCAGCAGGTTTCTTGGGCCCTTGGGAACACCAAGTGGACTCAGAGTTCAGGACTGCCATCCTGTGGGGTTTCCAGGTCGGAGAATCCAGGATTCTAGGATCAGTTATGATAGACTCACTCTCTTGACGCTTATATGTTTAACCCCGCCCCAAATTTTTACGTAACTTTCCATCTGAACCCTGCCATCTCCATTTCACAGTAGGAGGTATCTGGGGGAATGAACTGCTATATAGTCCAAAGCAGGTTTTTTGTTGTCTGGCATCTACAGATATTACAGGTTGTGTACTTAGGATAACCATCTGACTTATTATCCAAATGTGGACATTTTGATCATGAAAAGGGCATGTTAATGTTTATGCTGACACAGGAGGCAAAAGCTAGAAGTGTCCCAAGGCAAGCAGGACATCGTACTTTGGGCAGAATGAATTCCTATCAGATCATGCCTGTTTCATGGACACAGGACAGGCTGCTTCCCAGGGGCCCTGGGCAGAGGGGCCACCTGCTCCCCTGCCTTGTCCACAGGCAGCTTTGGCAGATTGCCATCCTGCCCCTCTGACCCCACCGCTCCCTGGAGACACACAGCGCGGCTCTGGGCCGGATCGCGAATGGCCAGAGGCTGGAGGGACCCGCAGCCAGGGTCACACCCAAACGGGGACTTTGCTCTGGTCTGTTTGCTCTGGTCTGCTCCCTGGTCTGGCAGCAGGCTCTCCACAAGCTCCCCTCACTCGCTGGCACCCTCACCCCACTGTTTATCCGGTCAGAGCACAGTGACCCAAGGGGCTGGCCACAGCAAACGTCCCCAGTCCCAGGGCACCCTTCCCTAAGCCAAACCCCACGTCATCCGATAAGCTGGGGCGGGCATGGGTTGAAATTTAACCATCAGTGCTTTGGGTGAGGTTCTACAAAAGAGGTGAGCCACCCCCACCCCACTGCTCGGCCGTCCTGCCTGAAGTGAGGGCAGAGAGTGGGGAAACCCCCTCTGGTTGTTGGGTCCCCCGGGAACGAGGCAAGATGGTCAGGCCCCCAGTGCTGGGCTGGAGTCATCTGAAGTCCTCAGGCCTGTCTCTCCTGGCCAAGCAGATATGGGGCACCCTCCGTAGCCACTTGCTAAGGCCGGCGCGATGTTGCTCGCAGGTTCCCTGTGCACAGAGAAGGAGAAATGACGCTTGTAAGTAGAACCTCCGGTCTCCCAGATGCAGACTCCCGAGTTGTGTGTCTCATGTTATGGCATCTTTCAAAATAGGATATGGTTGGAGCCAAATGGCTTGGGTTCAGATTTCTACTCCATCTTTCCCGTGGGAGACGTGAGCTGGTCCTTAACCTCAGCTCCATTAGGAGGGTGAGATGCTCGGAACAAGGAGTGAGCAAATGACAACCCCCCCCCACCCCACAAGACAAGCTGTTATTACTCAATATTCTGCCCTCCCAGAACGAGCCATACCGGCCAGTCGTTAGGGCTCCAAGCCCCAGCAGAGAACATCTCAGTAAATTTGATAAATAGGCCACCAGCCAGTTCCATCCAGAGACTGGCCCAGGTCAGCCTCAGCCTGGCGGTGGTATCCTTGGTGTCCTGTGACCTTGAACTTGCCCTTCCCTCTCTCTGGCCCTCAGGTTCTTCCTGTGTCAGATACAGGGCCTGCAGTTACCCCTAAGTTCACCTCTGACGTCAGTATTCCACACTCTCCAGGTTAAGACAGTTGGCAGAGCTTGGGCTTTGGAGCTAGCCTCCGTGTTGGGCATTGGTGACACTTGTCAGCGGGGAGAGCTGGCAGGTTGCTTCACCTCCCCAAGCCTCAGTTTTCTCATCTGTAAAACAGGATGATGAAATCCCACAGGGGGCCACGTGAAGATGAAATGACTCGAGCAAGAAGCCTGGCACACACTGGACCCTTAAAAATACTACATTAGTTGCTCAGTCGTGTCCGACTCTTTGTGAGCCTCCGGACTCTAGCCCACCATGCTCCTCTATCCGTGGGAGTTTTCAGGCAATACTGGAGTGGGTTACCATTTCCTTCTGCATGGGATCTTCCTGACCCAAGGATCAAACTCACACATCCTAGGTCTCCTGTACTGCATGTGGATTCTTTACCCACTGAGCCATCAGGGAAGCCCAAGCATTCTTACTTTTTCCAATTTTGCCGTGGGTCCACACATGAGGATGATACCAAAATCCCCATCTCTCTGCTGTCCTCAGTCTCTCCTGGCTTCATACTCCCACCAGCGCTGTGTGATAAGTACTATTAAGATCCACCTTTTACAGGTGCTGAAACTGAGACTCAGAGAGGTTAAGGAACTTGCTGAGGAGCACACAGCCAAAGTGGTGGGGCCAGGACTCGGGTTCAGGTGGCCTGATGCTCTTCATGGTCACCGAGTATAAAACAGGAGCCAGGTGTGAAAACATCTACAGTTACGTGAAGAAAACCAAGGCGCAGGTACACTTTGTACTGAGCAGTGCTTTGCTTTTTTGAGAAGACTTGAGTGTGTTTCTCTGAGCTTGGAGGAAAGTGCCAGAGGCTGAGCTCTATATCAGCCAGAGCAGTGCCTCTGGGAATCCAGGAGGGAGGGTCTTCCTCCATGAGCAGACCCTTCTATATGGTTTGAAACTTGCAGGGAGTCTGGGTGGGGCCTGGCGTTCTGCATCTGCAGGCAGGCGTGACCCACCTTGTGTGCCTGCTCAGTCATGTCAGACTCTGCCACCCTGCGGACTGTAGCCCATCAGGTTCCTCTGTCCATGGGATTCTCCAAGCAAGAATACTGGAGTGGGCTGCCATGCCCTCCTCCAGGGCATCTTCCCAGCCCAGGGACTGGACCCGCCTCTCTTATGTCTCTTGCACTGGCAGGCGGGTTCTTCACCCTTAGTGGCCACCTAGGCTGGGCACCCGACCTTGTGTGCTGCGTAACTGAAAGCCTGAGGGTTGCGTGTGCCAAAGCTTCTATTCCAGGCCCTTCTGAGGAGGGTTTTCCGTGGATCCTGGGACTTTGGTTTCCCAGAGGACCCTCGGGTTTCCTGTTCTCTGACACTTGTAGCAACCCCCATGGGTCCACAGTCCTCCACCGCCTGCCTCCTTGGGCTCGGCTGGGCTGGACCCCCGCCCCCCACCTCCCCGGCACAACTCCCTGTGACTGCGCTGCAACAATGACCACAGGTCAGAACGACTGCGCGCAGCCACAAGGCCACGGCGAGGGGCACTCCCTGCGAAAAGGAATCGGTCCTGGGCGTAGTCCCGGGGAGGAGATGGAGCGAAGGCCCCGCCTATAAGGGCGGGGTTACGAGGCCGAGGGTCAGGTGGTCCCAGGCTCCACGTGGGGCCAGGTTCCCCAGTGCTGGCTCCTCTGGGACCAACTTTGCAAGTTTCTGCCTCCTCTCTCTGAGGCTAGAACGGCGCCCATGCACCATGAGGATCTCCTCTTCCCTGTCTCTGCCCCCAGTGCACCCCGTCTGGAAGGGTCCAGCCTCCGTGCCAGGGGGCACCCGGCAGTCCCCCATCAACATTCGCTGGAGGGATAGTGTCTACGATCCCCAGCTGAAGCCCCTGGGGGTCTCCTACAACGCGGAGGCCTGCCTCTATGTCTGGAACACCGGCTACCTCTTCCAGGTGGAATTCGACGACTCCACCGAGGGGTCAGGTAAGCCTGAGAGGGGGTCTGAGCCCCTTGCTCCTGTGAGTCCTGAGAGTGGATCACAGCAGAGGCGGGAAGGCTGAGGCTGGCGGTGGGGATGGACAGAGTGATGGTCACTCTCAAGCTGGTGATGCTGACCAGCTATGTTGGTGTCACATCACTGGGGGATGAAAGGGAACAATGTGGTCCTCCCCTGGGGGTTACATTCCAGGGGCTGGAAGGAAGAAACTGGGAGCTAATAAAACATAAATACATTGCACTCTGAGGAGAAGAGCAGAGTGGGGTGGAGGAGAGAGGCACGGAGGTGGGGAGTCCTGGAAGGAGAGGAGGGAGAATTGTGGCCAGGCGTCCAGGGTCTGGGAACCACATTGGTCCTCGCTCAGAGTGAGACGGGCAGTGACGTGGCTGACATCCAGCTGCTTCAGGAAGAGGTAGGGAGCGGGGTCAAGCAGGAGGCTGTGGGGAGTGCTGGTGATGGAGGCTGCGGGGCAGGGCTCAGCATCCTCCCAAGGAATCTGGTGACCATCTCACTGAAGCCTCACTGGGATGCCTTACAAGTGTAGGGTGGGGACTCTGTAGGTTTGGGAAGTTTCCTTCCACTGCTGTTTTACTTGGCAAGATTGGCTGTACTGGAATTTTTTCAGCACCTAGACAAAAGGTGTTTACGCTAACCAGGTGTTCTCTCTGGAAATAAGGAATTTATGACAGGCAGAGGATGCTCATGTGACAAGCCCCCAGTGAAAACATGGGGCATCAAGTCTCCTGTGGGAACCACTGGTGGGCAATGCACCACATGTGTTGTCATAGCTTGTTGCTAGGATTCAGGGCATCCCTTGTCAGTCCAGAAAGGACCCTGGTCTCCTCCAGACACTGCTTCACCCTATGCTGATGCTGCTTGCATCCTTTCTCTGTAATACGTCTTAGCCATGCTTATGATTTAGTGTGCCAACTTTTCTCTGCCTTCGTTGGTCTGTTCCAAGTCTAGATTCCAAAGGAGTAGCTAAAGTTGGCTTTTCAGGTTTAATATGCTTTGTATTAATTGTTTTTCAATTTTGTGCAGCAACTTTAAAAAACAGACTATTTGAGTTCTGGGAGTTGTCCTAGGGAACCATCAAACCTGTAGACCCCCAACACAGACCCCAGACCCAAGCCCTCTCCAGGCCAGCCCTCAGTCCACCTCCTCCCATATGCCCAGTAGTCTTGTTCACTAACCCATCACCCCGGTGAGGATGTGAACACCACAAGGGGAGGATCACTCTTACTGGACACTGCAGGTGCTCAATAAATTGGAGGATAAACCATGAATGACAAGTTAAAGGTATGAATGAGCCAGGCAGAGGGACTGGTCGGTGAAGGAAGGCCCAGCCTGACCCTCCCCGACTGTGATGGACCGATGGTGCAACAGGGGACAAGAGCCCTTTTTCCCTGTGCCGGGCCCTGTGTGCTTCTCACACACCGTGACTCTGTTTTATACATGGTGTCCATAGTGTATATATGTCAATCCCAATCTCCCGATTCATCCCACCTCCCCTTCCCCATTTTGGTGTCCATATGTTTGTTCTCTCTGTCTGTGACTCTTTTTCTGCTTTGCAAATAAGATCATCTATATCATTTTTCTAGATTCTACATATATGCGTTAGTGTACGATATTTATTTTTCTATTTCTGACTTACTTCACTCGGTATGACAATTTCTGGGTCCATCCACATCTCTACAAATGGCACTATTTCATTACTTTCTATGACTGAGTAGTATTCCATTGTATACATGTACCAAATCTTCTTTTTTCACTCATTGATCAATAGACATTTAGTTTGCTCAACACAGCATTTTTTTTTTTTTTTGAAATATATTTTGGAGTGGCTTTTTTTTTTTTTTAGTGCCTTCCATTTTTTTAATATAAATTCATTTATTTATTTTAACTGGAGAATAATTACTGTGCAATATTGTGATGATTTTTGCAGTACATCAGCATGAATTGGCACAGGTATACATGTGTCCCCCAATCCTGAACACGTCATCCCACCTTCCTCCCCACCCAATCCCTCTGGATTGTCCCAGAGCACTGGCTTTGGGTACCCAGCCTAATGCATCATCAGAACAGCATTTTTAAAGGCCAGGTAAGGGAGAAGTGTCTCAGGGTCTGTGATCAGCTTGTACACAGTTCTCTGATCAGCTGATGATGATAAACCTTTAGGCTCCAGTAGGTCCGGGAACTGTGTGTTCAATTCAGTTCAGTCAGTTCAGTTGCTCACTTATGTCTGACTCTTTGCAACCCCATGCACTGGAGCATGCCAGGTCTCCCTGTCCATTACCAATTCCCAGAGCTTGCTCAAACTCATGTTCATTGAGTCGGTGATACCATCCAACCATCTCATCCTCTGTTATCCCTTTCTCCTCCTGCCCTCAGTCTTTCCCAGCATCAGGATCTTTTCCAATGAGTCAGTTCTTTGCATCAGGTGGCCAAAGTACTGGAGCTTCAGCTTCAGTGTCAGTCCCTCCAATGAATGTTCAGAACTGATTTCCTTTAGGACTGACTGGTTGGATCTCCTTGCAGTCCAAGGGACTCTCAAGAGTCTTCTCCAACACCACAGTTCAAAAGCATCAATTCTTTGGTGCTCAACCTTCTTTATGGTCCAGCTCTCATAACCATACATGACTACTGGAAAAACCATAGCCTTGACTAGATGGATCTTTGGTGGCAAAGTAATGTCTCTGCTTTTGAATATGGTGTCTAGTCATTGATCTGTTGCTTTTCTTGGTCATTGCTTTTCTTCTAAGGAGCAAGCATCTTTTAATTTCATGGCTGCAGTCACGATCTGCAGTGATTTTGGAGCCCAAGAAAATAAAGTCTGACACTGTTTCCACTGTTTCCCCCATCTATTTGCCATGAAGTGATGGGACCAGATGCCATGATCTTAGTTTTCTGAATGCTGAGCTTTAAGCCAACTTTTTCACTCTCCTCTTTCACTTTCTTCAAGAGTCTCTTTAGTTCTTCTTCACTTTCTGCCATAAGGGTGGTGTCATCTGCATATCTGAGCTTATTGATATTTCTCCCCGCAATCTTGATTCCAGCTTGTGCTTCTTCCAGTCCAGTGTTTCTCATGATGTACTCTGCATATAAGTTAAATAAGAAGGGTGACAATATACAGCCTTGAATTGCCATGAAGTGATGGGACCAGATGCCATGATCTTAGTTTTCTGAATGCTGAGCTTTAAGCCAACTTTTTCACTCTCCTCTTTCACTTTCTTCAAGAGTCTCTTTAGTTCTTCTTCACTTTCTGCCATAAGGGTGGTGTCATCTGCATATCTGAGCTTATTGATATTTCTCCCCGCAATCTTGATTCCAGCTTGTGCTTCTTCCAGTCCAGTGTTTCTCATGATGTACTCTGCATATAAGTTAAATAAGAAGGGTGACAATATACAGCCTTGATGTACTGCTTTCCCTATTTGGAACCAGTCTGTTGTTCCATGTCTAATTCTAACTGTTGCTTCCTGACCTGCATACAAATTTCTCAAGAGGCATAAAATATGAAAAACTCCAAAGGTCACTTTGGACTTTTGTGTGTGTATTGTTAAGATACATTTGACAAAATAATTCTGATTCCCCAGGGGAAAGGGGCTGGTGGTTGAGCTTGGCACTCACTCTGCCCCCTGGTCGGAGGGGGCTTCAGTGACCCCTGACCGAGATCCTCACCAAGATCACATGCCGGGGACGTGTGAGTCCAGGGGAAATCTTGGCACTGTTTCTCGAAGGGGGAAGGTATACTGGACAGACAGACATGCAAACACTCCCTTTCACAGTCACTCCCATTGGATGAATGACAGCACGCCACAGACAGACCCCGCAGTGGAGGCTCTGAGCATCTTCATTCTATGTAAGGAGGAGGCTGGGGGCAGGGCCGGGGGGTCTGATTCAAGTCCAATTCCCCCTGATCCTAAAGCCAGCATTGCATCACTGTGTCAGCTGAGTACTGACACGTCCAGGCACGGCTGGTCAGAACCCTGCCTCCCCCAACTCTTGCTTCCTCTGAGCAAATTTGTTCCAGGAGAGGGATTCCCAAATGGGGGACGATGGCGCCTGCAGAACGGGCCGTCCCCTGGCAGAGCAGCACAAGGGGCAGCACCTCGATCCCCACGACTGCCACATCGGGCCCCCACTGATGGTCATCACCCAGCTTCAGTCACTCATGTGGGGTGAGCCTGTCTGGAGCAGGAGAGAGCCGAGAGGGGAGGACCCCAGGGGTACTGGGGAGGAAAGAGGCACACTCCCCAAGTCTTCTGGGAGCCCCCACCTTGCGGTTGAACCTGGGCTGACCCTGGGCCCCCCCGATTCTGATCGCTCTCAAATTGAAGGCTCTTGCACCCTGTTGGAGCCGGGCCTCTGCCTTGACCGGGTCCTGACCCCGCTTTCTGGCTCCTCCACTCCTTCTCAGTCTGGCTTGAAGGGCCCCACCCTGTCCTGCCACAGACCAAAAGAAATATCTGGGTGTCTCTCCCCGGCCATATAAATTAGTTGGATAATTCCCCCCGTGGCCTGTGTCCACACCCGCCAATCTGCTTTCACTTTACTTGTCATTTTCCCCAAAGCCCAGTTTCCTCTGCCCTTCTCTCCTGCTCAATTTCACATGCTGCTCCCGCCCTCCAGCCTTGAGCCCCCTCAGTTCAGACTTGCTGTCTTCTTTGTTCACCTCGAATGGAAATTGGGAGCTGCCTGGAGCAGAGGAAATGGAAAATGCAGCTGAAAGACGGGAAGAGCTCAAAAAAGTTCTGCAGTAAGAAAATGAAAATCATTTTCTTGGGAGTAAGACACTCCCATGATTTTTTTTTTTTTTAATGCATAGACAGAAAGGGAAAGCCTCGGGGCAGGAAGGGAGGTGAGTGGAGAAGGACATGGTGCAGAAGTGACCATGCACAAAACGTTCACGTTGCTTAAGTCACGCCAGCAGGTCAACGTAGGAGCCCCAGAGACCCAGAGCCGAGGCTGAAGGCCCTGGGGTTCCATGGGGTGAGGGACAGGCGTGCTCGAGATCAAGGCCCGCCAGCAACGATGAGCAACAGAGCTGGAGCCAGTGGTTCTTTCCAAGGAATGTGCGGCTGAAGGCCAGAGAAGGAAAGCTGCTGGCAGGGAGGAACACAGTGCCGGCTCCAAACAGACTCGTGCTCACACCCCACAAGCCCCTCACAGGCCAGGCCCCCCTCATCTCAGCTCCCGAGAGATCCTCTTCTTAAGGAGTGACAGCGCCACTTCTACCCGATGGGCAGTATAGGTGCAGAAAATGGGGTTGAAGGTCAAGGGCCAAAGGCCACAGGTAGATCTGGCCGCTCCGCTACTTGTGGAGACCCCTGTGTTCTCTGAACCAGGTCCCAGCTTACCACCAGCAGTGACTTCTCTACTGGCGTCAAGTGCATTTGAATGCCTGTTACGTGAGTGTGTGAATCAGGGTGTACTTTTCAAGGCATTTAGTTCCACCTGCCCCTGTGCGGGAGGCCAGGGCGGCCCTGCCTCATCCTCTGCATCTCCAGCACTTAGCAGAAACTGTGGCACATTGTAGGAACTCAGTGAATATGTGTTGAATGAATGAATGATTTTCCCTGCTTATGCTTTGTGGCTGGCTGAGCCCCCTCTGAAGGACACTTCCTTAAGATACATTTATCCCTCAAAGTCTTTACATGCAGGTCCTATCTTGGGGGTAATAGTGGCTGTTTCTGATGACAGCAAATCTCCACCTTGATGATGAAGATGGCGACCATGATGTTAATAATAACAGAGAGACAGTAACAATAACAGAAGGTGCTCCTCCTGGTGCCAGGGGCCAGGCCAGGAAACATTTTGTAAGGGCCAGCCATGTTCTGATGGGGAAGGCGTCATCGTCATTGTGCAAATGTCAGGTCTGAGGTGCAGAGAAATAAGACCACTGTGCAGAGAGACGCTGCTTGAAAGCAGAGGCTGTACTCACGCTTGCCTGGCTTCAGACCCAGAGTCGATATGCAGTGATCCCAGAGGTTAGGTCCCCAAGAGCAACCTGATCCGCCGCACTTCTGGATTTTGGAATTCTGGGGTGGGGTTGTGCCCCTCAGCGCTGGCCTCAGTGGTGGCTTCTGCTTACCTGGAGAGAATGACAAAGACCTCCCTGATCCAGAGAACACTTAGAGCATGAGATTATCAGATGCGATAAGATGTTAAATCCCAGGGGGGCACCGAGAACAGGCTGATCCTCAGTGCCACTGAGTTATTTGCAGTTCTAAGTATTAGTCGCTCAGTGATGTCTGACTCTTTGCAATCCCATGGACTATAGCCCGCCAGGCTCCTCTGTCCATGGGATTTTCCAGGTGAGAATACTGGAGTGGGCAGCCATTCCCTTCTCCAGGCAATCTTCCTGACCCAGGGATTGAACCTGGGTCTGCCACATTGCAGGCAGATTCTTTACCATCTGAGCCACCAGGGAAACCTGGCCATTCTAAGTAGAACATCTCAAACTGATACCATTGAGTTATTTGCAGTTTTGATTAAATAGAACATCTCAAACTGTTCTCAGACTTATTTTAAGCCTTAAAACAACAGTGCCTGCCAAACGGCCTGTTTATCCTGGTCAAAGCACCAAAGTACTAAAAGATGGCTATTATCAGCAGCTGCTATGAGAAGAGAGACGGTAGGTCTGGGCTGGGAGTCAGGCTCCAACATCGCTGTCCTTGGGGATGCAATCCCCCAGCTGTGTGTTGAGCACCTGCACCTGGAGCCTGTGGGGGGCGGCGAGGGGGGAGGAGAAGGTCGGGGTGGGCAGAGGATGCATGGCCTCCAGTCTGTGAACAGTGGCGCAGCTGGTGGAGTCTGGGGCTGGAAAACTAAAAGCCCCCTTGTCACAGATCGGACTCATCTTTTCAACTGTTTTCTTGAAGGGAGTTACTCTGACAGTGTCATTATGAAAAATCACTAAGATTATTGTTATTATTATTATGGTTTCCAAGGCAAACCATTCAATATAACAGTAATCCAAGCCTATGCCCCAACCAGTAACACTGAAGAAGCTGAAGTTGAATGGTTCCATGAAGACCTACAAGACCTTTTAGAACTAACACCCAAAAAAGATGTCCTTTTCATTATAGGGGACTGGAATGCAAAAGTACAAAGTCAAGAAACACCTGGAGTAACAGGCAAATTTGGCCTTAGAATGCAGAATGAAGCAGGGCAAAGACTAATAGAGTTTTGCCAAGAAAATGCACTGATCATAGCAAACACCCTCTTCCAACAACACAAGAAAAGACTCTACACATGGACATCACCAGATGATCAACACTGAAATCAGATTGATTATATTCTTTGCAGCCAAAGATGGAGAAACTCTATACAGTCAACAAAAACAAGACCAGGAGCTGACTGTGGCTCATATCGTGAACTCCTTATTACCAAATTCAGACTTAAATTGAAGAAAGTAGGGAAAACCACTAGACCATTCAGGTATGACCTAAATCAAATCCCTTATGATTATACAGTGGAAGTGAGAAATAGATTTAAGGGCCTAGATCTGATGGAGTGCCTGATGAACTATGGAATGAGGTT
>SJYT01059111.1:0-75537 GCA_006410635.1 Cephalophus harveyi
AAAAAAAAAAAAAAAAAAGAACTCAACCAATCTGAGAGGAAACTAGCATTCTTATCTTTCTCACTTTCTGAATGAGAAAACTGAGGCCCAGAGATGGAACAAGATCAGACTGAGGAAATAATTTGCACAAGATAGAGGAGAAAGCAAGGGCCAAAGCTAGTCCTGTCTGGCTCCAAAGTCAGTACGTGGCCAGGTGCCACACCTGCTGACACACACTGAAGCTCCCTCACCGCTGGAAGCCACATTTCCTGCACCCTCTTTGCCTTTCCCAGTGGGAACTTGCAGAAAGAGGCTTCTGGGTGACTTCCCTGCTGGCCCAGTAGTTAAGAATCTGCCTGTCAACTCAGGTACATGGGTTCAAACCCTGGTCCAGGAAGAGATCACATGCTGTGGAGCAACTCAGCCTACGTGCCACCACTACTGAGCCCAGGTTTTAGAGCTGGTGAGCTGCAGGTACTGAGCCCCGGCATTGTAACTACTGAAGCCTCATGCCGGGAGCCTGTGCTCTGCAATAAGAGAAGCCGGTGCAATGAGAAGCCTGCGTGCCACAGCTAGAAAGTAGTCCCTGCCCACGGCAACAACAGAAAGCCCGTGTGCAGTAATGAAGACCCAGCACAGCCAAAAATAAATAACGCATAAATAAAAATATCACAAAAACCACAAGAAAGGATAAAGAGGCAGCTGGGGCAGGGAGGACAGCAAAGTCTCTCGATTCTGTCCTCACTGGAAGGCAGAGTTGGCCCCTTTGAATCTCTTTCATAAGCTGATGGACTTGAGAGGAGTCAGAGGCAGCTCCTTAAGCCACCGCCAAAGGCACATGCAGGCGGAATCATGAATTTTGTCAAAAGCTGCATTTCAGTGTGTAAAATGAATTTGCCGAGAAACGTGAGTTATGCTTGGAAAGTCTGCATGTCTGCTTAAAGGACCAAGCAGTTTTCAGAACAGCCCCTAGCTATTCATTGCCATTAGTATGCTGGCCCTGGGCTCTTTCTTTGTAGGAAATTTTCCATCTAAAATCACAGTGTCTTAAAAACCAAGTTCTGTCTCATTGCTTTTTTCCCCCTTTGCTGAGAAACTAATGAGGGTGAATTCTTTTTCCTAAACCACTGTGTGCCAATCTTGATTTACAATAGACACAAGCTGAAAAATAACAGTGATGATTTAGAAAAGTGCTCAAGTAATCTGTAACCTAATTTGCATTAAATGTCCTCCTCAGCCCAGTCTGTTTCTCTTTACTTTGTCGTTCAGTTGCTGTCATGCCCCTCTTTGCGACCCCACGAACTGCAGCATGCCAGGTTTCCCTATTTCAAATTTCATGTATTGAATTGACCATGAAAGTTTATTAAGTTTATTTGGGTTTTTCTGTAAGTTGGAAAACCTCGAATGAACTTTGTGGCCAACTCAGTATATAAAATTCTGGAGGAAACTTTAGTTCGTATACCATGTAATACATTATTCAGAATATTTACTCACTTAAAAAAAAAATTTACTCACTTTCCTGGCTTTGACTCAAGGCCCAGCCCTGCCTCTGTCTAGGTATGGTAGCCCTCAGCCCTAACCAATCTCTATTTAAAAAAAAAAAATGGAGATAAACTGTGTGATATCTGAGATCCCTCTGAAGTCTGAAAAACTCATCATTTTATAAAGAAAGCTGTCTCTACCTACTTAGGATGAATTTGGATTTTCTAATTCAAACAGTATGAAAGTATATTTGTACTTTGAGCTTTTCCAAGAGATCTTTAGCAGTCTTAACTTTGGAGGCCAACATCTTACTGGAACCAATTCTTACCATCAGATGGTCACGTCCAGAGAGAAAACTGAAAGAGACAATTGATGAGGCTCCGTAGTCTTTCCCAGTGGACTTGGAGGGATGGTTTCAGGCCCATCAATTTTATGCACAAATCTCACAAGACAGAATGGGAAGGCCCACTGCTCACCCAAACTACAGTTGTTCATGAACTCTATGTACTTCCTCCCTAGCTGAAGCCATCTTGCCCTCATAGGAAGTGAAATACCAGTCACATATTCTACGCATGAAGTTATGAGTTCCAAACTCCCCTAGAACAGTAAGTCCAGTGACAAATCTTAATCCCACTGACTGACAGGCTACATCAGAATCATCTGGATGGCCTTATAAAATACCTGTTCTTTCATTCTGATCCAGGAGACTATTAATTCTGGAATGGGGTCAAGAATTCTGTGTTGTTCGTGAGTCCTTGAGATTTTGAGATCCACTGTACTGCAAACTGATGTGAGAAAGTGAAGGTTTTTTTTTTTTTTAATGTTTTTTTTTTTAGTGATGTGAACCATTTTAAAGTCTGTATTGCATCTGTTACAATATTGTTTCTGTTTTCTGTTTTGGTCTTTTGGCCATGAGGCATGATCAAACCTGCATCCCTTGCATTAGAAAGCAGATTCTTAACCACTGGACTTTCAGGGAAGTTCCAAAAATGAAGAGATTAAATGAGTTTTATTCTATGTGGCCAAAATCTTACTCTACACTTTGTACCCAACTCTGGCTATTTGTTACTAAAGAGACTTGGTAGATTAACTATGTTAGAGTGAAAGGCAACAAGAATTTGTGGTCGCTATGACATCTCCTTGCTTCGAGTCATCACTTAACGTCTCTGGATATCAATTTCCTCATCTGTAAGAACAAGGTGTTAGAAAAAACAATGACCAATCTCTCTCAGGTGACAGGACACCCTTGAAGCCTCCTCCAGGGTCAGTGGAGCTCTGAGTCTGAGCAGTGGTTAAACAGACCAGGCCACACACAAGGGCTCCTTACGTTGAACACTCCTCTTTGATTTATTTACAACATTAAAGAGAATTGTGTCTGGAGAAAGGGCTCCAATGATAAAAGTCTGGACAAGATGTCTCCAAGGTCCATTGTGACTCTGCTGTTCTGTACAAACAGCTATTAAAAGGAGAATTACACCAGAACAGGATCACTTGTGAAGTAAGGTTGATAACACAGTCAGACCCATAGTTACAGAGCAATTAGTAGCAGCTCTGTCTGAAAGACTTACAGCAAAGCGTGGTCTCCCATTGATTTCTGTAGCTATTAGAACTAACTCTCCAAGGTAACATGTCTGGCAATCACGATTAGAACTGAATAATGGTGACCCCTTTCGTTTTCATGCTTGTTACACGTGGTGGAGCACTAGCAATGACTGCTACGTCCTAACACCTCACAGCACATCCTCAGCATTTAGAGAAGGAGCCTAGAGTCTTGGCTACACCCCAACTGATTCTTCAAGATCTTGCTCAAATGCCATCTACCCAAGGAAACCATATTGCCACTCAGGAAAGGACGGAAGATTCATAAACCTGAGTTTTCTCAACATCTAATGTTGACTCATTGGAAAAGACTCTGATGCTGGGAGGGATTGGGGGCAGGAGGGGAAGGGGACGACTGAGGATGAGATGGCTGGATGGCATCACGGACTCGATGGACGTGAGTCTGAGTGAACTCTGAGAGATGGTGATGAACAGGGAGGCCTGGCATGCTGCAATTCATGGGGTCGCAAAGAGTTGGACACGACTGAGCGACTGAACTGAACTGAACTGAATGTGAACGGTAAATTAAAACTAAAATAATGAAAATAATCTCTTACTTTCTTCTTTCTTCTTCTTCTTTTTAATCTCAGGAACTACCTATGCTTTACCCAAATAAAAATCTGGTACATAATCGTTGTCATTTTAATCCGTCTTTCCAAACCACTAGACTGTGTGCTGAGTGGAGTTTGGGAATCTTCTGAGTTAATGTATAAATAAGTAAATGAAAGGATGCTTTCTTTATACCTCCTACATTCTCATTCTTCCCATCCTCACAAACTCTCTTGGCTCCAACTCAAGACTGCAAGTTCTGACTCAGGTACTCAGCTGGGTTATTCTCAATGAAAACCAAAGGCCCTGAAGGATAACCAGATGGTGGAATAGAAAGACCCCTCTGCCCCCAAACTCATTGCCTCTCATAAGCACACCCAAACCACAATACGTGCAGAACCACCACCTATGAAGAAGGCTGAAACTTATCAGAACAGGTCTTCTGCAACTAAAAACAACATGAAGGAACCACAACAGGATGGCTAGGAGGGGCAGACTCAACAGATAATCGAAACAAAAGGCATGGGAAATATGCCGGACCAGTGGGCTAACTCATCGGATGTTTACTTCCCCAGAGATAGACAGGGTAGTTTCCCTAATCTCTAACTGGTGCAAGCACAGATGAAATGTTTTAGAGACAAACTTTCTTGCTTCCTGCATCCACTGTAAGATCTTGTCTCCTCTAATACCCAAGGTACAAGCCTCATACTTGCCCTTTATTAAATTTTCCAGTTGTTTTGGTTCCTAAGGAATTTAAGACGTTGAAGGCTTTCAGCTCTCTGAGGACGTGGACTTCTCACCCTTGTTCCACAGAGCATCTTGCAAAGTGAGTCTCAGTCATCTTCACTGGAAAATAAAAGTTGCTTCTTGAAAGTTATAAACTGTCAGTGGGAAGAGAGAGACTGTGAAAATGTAGAGACGCCGTTTTACTGGAGTGGTGCCTGTCATCACTGAGGGGCATGTACTTTTGAATTAAAAGGGATTTTAAAACTGGTAAGCAGTGCTTTAGTCTCTGTTATGCTAGTGCTGTTGATCAGAAAACAAACAAAACAAAAAAAAAACACTCTTATCTATGCATATGGATTATACATAAATAGATGCACACATTTAAATCACAGACAAAGCTAAAATACTACAGGGTGTTAATTGCCAGGAGAGTGGTCATCAGTGTGGGAGGTGGCAGCTACGACTGGTAGGGTTCAACAGGTGGCCGCCAGGGTGCTAGTGATCTGCTAGCAACATCTGTTATTAAACCTTAGTGGTGGTTTACACGGATATGTTCATTTTGCATCTTGTCATCATCATGTACAATTTCAACTCATGCAATTGAATGTTTTGTAAGGTATACTTCAGTCAAAGGCTAGAAAGAGTGTTGAATTTATTCAATAAATGTTTCTGAGTGATTTCTATCAGCAAGATACTATACTATACTACCAGCAGGTATAAGTGGTGAATAAGACATGGCTTTTACCTTTAGAACATCATAACTTAAAATAGAAAAAAAGAAATTGTACAACTATTTTCATTAGATAGAAGTTATACAACTGTCTTACCTATTGAAATACATGTTGTAACAAAGAAAAATATGGGACTAATAGACAAAGGAAAATCAAAGAAGTCTTCTGTCTATTGAGATCATTTAAGATTTGATGGAGGAGGATAAAGAACACTGTCCTACTGTATAGCACATGGAACTATATTTGCTATCCTATAATAAACCATAATGGAAAAGAATATATATATATATACACATACACATATATATCTGTATCAGTGTATAGCAGAAATTAACACAACATTGTAAATCAACTATACCTCAATGAAATAAATGAAAAAAATAGAAAAGACTTGATGGGAAATATAACATTGGAGCTTGGTGTCCAACGCTGGACAGATTGAAAGTTGGAGAAAGTCATAACAAGAACCATAACAAGAACATGTCCCAGGCATCAACTCATTTAAACTTGACAGCAAATCTTGTACGGGCACTACTCATTTTGCAGTTAAGGAAGCCAAAGTTCTCACGAGTGGAATGACTTGTACACAGGTAGCCTTTAAAAGGAGAGTCGGAAATGAAACCTTGGTTTGTAAAGCTTCGGTTTATAGCTAGTCCTCCTCGCTGTCCCCTGTGAGAAGGACAAGTCACCAAGGGGACGAGTAGGCATGGAGTTGCTTATGAAGGTAAGCCCAGGGCATAGTTGGGGCTTATTAGTGTGTGCTTATGAGGAAACAGTCCCTTCAGCCTTTCCTGCTCTGCTCATTCTGTTACATTTAGTGAGGCTTGATTAAGGACCAGCGGCTTCAGAAGCTCCTGGCAGGTTAAAAGGGGAAACTGAGGGGACCACCTTTGTATTTTTGAATTGTACAGTCTCGTTGCATAGGCTTGGAAGGCTGGCATCCCACCAGTTAAAGTGGATTCTTGAATTTGGTTGTTTTTTGCAGGAGGCATCTGGAAGTGGAAAAGTGTGAAGAGAGGACTGTGTGCTCTGCGAGCTTTATCACCCACTTCCTTGTCCATAGATGATGCAAAGTGCTAATTGGAAAGGATCCACTTATTCCTCAGAAGAAAAAAAAAAAAAATGAAAAAGGCTGGTTTTCTGGGTCAGACTTTTCACAAAGCCCTCGACGTTCATCCACTCACAGGGAGGCTGTCAACTGGCAGACTGCTGAATTTGCCCTTGGTGAGTAAATGTTTTTAAAGTGAAAAAAGAATAAAACAAAGCAAATTAGAACAAAGCCTTTCTAAGGAACATGCGCGAGATGGTCTCTCCTCTGCTGGCCCACCCTCCTAGTGCTTTGCAGCCACGGTCACGGCTCACTCACATCGTTTCCTGGCTCCGGCGAGCATCTGAGTCTCTCATTTCTTGTATTTTTTTGGCTGCACTGGCCCTTTGCTGCTGTGTGCGGCCTTTCTCTAGCCGTGGTGAGCAGGGGCTACTCTTCATTGCAGTTACTGGGCTTCTCATCGGGGTGGCTTCCCTTGTTGGGGCGCATGGGCTCTAGAGCCCAGCAGTTGTGATGCACAGGCTTAGCTGCTCTGCAGCACGTGGAACATCCCGGGTCGGGGACGGAACCCATGTCCTCGGCAGTGGCAGGTGGACTGTTATCCATTGGGCCGCCAGGGAAGTCCTGAGTGTCTCATTTCTTTGTGAAGGGCAGCATTAAAGAACCTAAGCTTTAGAGTGAGTGTACATGCAATAGAAGACTGGCTATCTGTGACCTTGGGTAAGTCATATGTGCTATTTAACCTGCCTTCCCATCTTCCAAGTAGAATGATGTGTCTCTTCTGAGTTACTGTGTGTGAAGTTCTCAGCACAGTGCCTGGCATAGAGTAAATGTCCAGTAACTTTTACTACACCTTGCTTCGGCTACTACTACAATTACAGGCAGTCTGGGGCCCAGTATGTTAAAGCTGTCACCCCTGTCATGACACCACAATTCCCAGGGCCTTTCCACTCTGCTTCCTTCCTCCTATATTGTTTGGGCTCAAATATTCAAGCAAAGCTAACTTGCTCTAACGTGTGGAGTCTGGCCCATTAGAGTTTGGAGTGTGATCAATTTGCTACTTGCTAACTAAAGAAAGGAAGGTAGGTGCCATGTCATGGACCAGTCACTCCCATTTTCCCTGATTGTTTTCAGACACCATTTAAAAAAAAAATGTTTTCTATTTTTTGGCCATGCTACATGGGTTGTGGAATATTAGTTCCTTGACCAGGTATTGAACCTGGGCCCTTAGCAGTGAGAGTGCAGAGTCCCAACAATTGGACCGCCAGGGAATTCCCAATGCCACTGTTTTTTTTTTTTTTTTTTTTTTAATTATCTTACCCAAAGCCAGAACTGATGCTTTTAAGTCCCACCTGTAATATCATTACTCCTTTGATTAAAGTATATAATTACCTGATTCCTAACTTCCCAGAATATTTCCCAGCTTTCATTCTGGCTCATCAGATAGCATACTAGTGTAAACCAATTCTGATTTTTCTATTAGTACTTCAGAGAGATACACAATTCAATGACAGCTTCTTTACTAAAATGCAGTGGAGGGTTCTGAGGTCTTAACAGTTACAAAGTTTAAAGCTAAGATTGCTCTTGGTGTAAAAGAGAGACAGAGTTCTCGAAGTCTTTTGGCTCCTGGTTACAAATATTTTAAAGTTGAATACCTTATTAAAACATATAACAATAAGCCTTATAAATCTCTTTACTTGTTATAAGTCTATTCAGATTTCTACTTCTAACTGATTCACTTTGTAGCTTGTGTCTTTCTAGAAGTGTCTGTGTGTTACTCATGCCATCTGATCTGTTCATATACAATTACTTTCCTTATGATGCTTTAACTTTCTGTATGGTCAGTATTAATGCCTCCTCTTTAATTTTTGATGTCAGTAATGTGAACGACCTTGTTTTCTCTTGGCCAGTCCAGTTAAATTTTGTTGACTCTTCAGCTGTCAATTTTGTTGGCTTTTAAAAAGTATCAGCTACTGGTTGTTCTTTTCTTCATTCTCTGTTTTAATAATTTCTACTTGAATCTTTATCATTTTCTTTCTTCTTCTTTCATTAGATGCACCTCAATCTCTTTATCCAGCCTGTTAAGGTGTAATGCTAGGTTACTAAATTGTGATCTTTTCTTTCTTTTCACATAAGTGTTTAGAGCTACAAGTTTTCCTCTAAGCATTGCTGTCTCCCATAAGTTTTGCTATAGTGTGTTTTTATTGATGTTCACCTCAAAGTATTTTCTAATTCCCTTGTGATTCTTCTTTGAGTCATTGGTTATTTAGAGGATATCATTTCACTTTTAATTTCCAACTTGGTTTCTGTTATTGAACTTCTTTTTTTCTGTTTCTCCCTCCCAGTGCAGTTGAAGAATTACTGTGCATGTTTTCAATCTCTTTAATTTACTGAGGTTTGTTTTGGAGTATGTGACATAATCTGGAGAATGTTCTATGTGCACTTAACAAGACTATGTATCTTATTGCTGATGAGTCAAAGATTCTAAAGAGTCTTTTAGGTCAGGTTGATTTCTAGTGTTGTTCAAGTTTTCTCTTCCTGTGTTGATCTTCTGTAAAGTTGTTCTAGCCATTAGTAAAAGTAGAGTATTGAAGTATCAAACTATAACTGTTAAATTGCCTATTTTCACTTTAATTCTGTCAGTTTTGACTTTATGTGTTTTGGGGATTCTGTTATTAAATGCACAAAAGTGAAAGTCACTCAGCTGTGTCCAATTCTTTGCAACCCGTGGACTATACCCTGCTAGGCTCCTCTGTCCATGGGATTCTCCAGGCCAGAATACTGGAATGGGGGTAACTGTTCCCTTCTCCAGGGGATCTTTCCAACTCAGGGATCAAACCCAGGTCTTCCACACTGCAGGCAGATTCTTTACTGTCTGAGCCACAAGGGAAGCCCTGGTGCATGCATATTAGATGCATACATATTTATAATTATTACTGTTACTGACGAATTGACCCTTTTATCATGGTAAAATGCTCTTTATTATTCCTGCTGCTGCTGCTGCTAAGTCGCTTCAGTCGTGTCTGACTCTGCGACCCCTAGCAACATTTTAATTTTATTGTAAACTCTATTTTGTCTGATATTACTATAATCACTCCAGCTTTCTTATCGCTTCTATTTGCCTTATGCATTTTTTCCATCCATTTACTTTCAACCTATTTGTGTCTTTGAACCTGAAGTGTATGTCCTATAGATATCAAATAGTTGGATTTTTCCTTTTTAATCAACTTTGATAATCCCTACATTTTGGTTGGATTGATTAATCTGGTCACACTGCACATTATTATCAATAAAATTGAATTTATGTCTATCATTTTACTAATTGTTTTCTTTGTATCTCCTATCCTTTAAATTTCTCTATTCTTCTGTTACTGTTTTCTTCTGGATGAGTGAATTATCCTAGTAGAGCATGTTAATTCCATTAGTAATTTGGTCACTATTATTTTGAGTTGGTGTCTTATTTTCCAGGATTTATTCTGATAAATTATTTAATTTGTCCAAAATCCAAAGGTATTTTGTTTTTCATGGGATTTTGTTATTATTGTTGTTTGTTTTTACAAAGGAACAGTTTAGGGACAGAAACTAAGCTTCTTATGTTACGGGAGGCAGGGCGTGGCTTCTCTCTTCCTTGAAGGCCTTTTGCTGGCCCCGGTGTCCGCCACTCCCCTCCCCAACCTGCCCTCCTGCCTGTAGGAGCAGACACTGCAGGCATCCCGACTGAGGCCCATCCTGGGGACCAGCTCCTGCCACTTTCACCACATGAGCCTCCCATGCTCGATGTTCGTGTCTTTTTTTGAGCTTGTCAGCAGCCAACTGCTCAGCTTCCACCACCTACTTCAGTATTCTAATAAATTCTTATGAAACTTCTTAGCTTTTGTTTTGTGATTCCGTAACTGCATCTATGTGCTAACTCACCTTATGGAGGGACTTCTGTGGTGGTCTGGTGCTTAGGAGTATGCTTTACAATGCAGGGGACACAAGTTTGATATCTGGTCCAGGAATTTAAGATCCCACATGCTTCAGGGCAACTAAGGCCATGCACCACAATGCTGTGCCAACCCCTAGAGCCTGTGCTCTGCAACAGAAGAAGCCACTGCACTGAGAAGCCTGTGCACCGCCACTTAGAGAGGAGCCCTTGCTGCGACTACTCAAAGCCCACACGCAACCAAGAACCAGAGCAGCCAAAAAAAACAAACAAACCCAGGCAGTGGAATATGGATGCTTGCAAGGAAGCAGTATTCACATCTATGTCCATATATCCAAATGTTCATAAACAAACATATTAATGGTAGAACCAGGTTGGTGCTATAATAAGGAAGTGATTGTTCCAAAGTCTTTTAAATAATCCCCTTTTCCATGGACATTTGACAGAGACCGTGCCTAAGCCTACCATCACCCCTATGCACGTACAATTAATTCTTCTCTAGCCAGTGGAAATTACGAGTTGCAGGAAGTGGTCTGTGAACAGTAGCTACCAGAGATTATTGTCTTCCCTGCTCTCCCTGCAAAGCATGGGCAAATTAATGAAAAGCTTTATCTCTATCATAAAACAAAAGTCTCTATAGCTCTGAGAATGCAAGCAGAAACATTACAGAAGCATGTCGCAAAGATTAGTAGTGGAGAAAAGCAATGAATAATGTAGCAAGATCTTAAACAAGATTATCACGCCAAGGTAGCTTGTCCGAGCACTGGGTAGCTTATTTGACCATCCATCTTCCTCAGCAGTTACTGAGTGTGTGTTGGCTGCCCCCCTCAGAGCACCCTCATGCAGCTCCTGTCCAACGGTCTTTTATATTATGTTTATGCTCAAAGACAAAGTGGTGATGGGCCAGTGCTTGAAGCCACAAATTACATGGCACACTGTCCACACATCCACATAAGCCAAGAGACGCTGGCTTGGGGGTTATCAAAAAACACCAGCGCTTTCCGTTATAAACATTTATCTCACCAGAGACAGCATCTTAAGCCCTCAGAGATATTTCCACTAAACATTCAAACTGCGAAAAAACTCTTTTGGAGTAATTAAGACAGCATCTGTCTAGGCCCATGCTAAATTAGTCGAAACGAATAAACAAAACCATGCAGTTAGAGTATGCCCATTATCTTGGCTGGGTCTAAAATTTAGGGTATCACTAACATGGTATGCAAATACGTTCTGAAATATTTATTTACCCAGTAATATTTTGTCAGAATAAACACCACCTAGTTATGCCAAAACCCTCTGTGAGGATGCTAAGTATTATGCAGGAAGAGGAGTTGAGCGTAATAACATTTATATAGGAAAGCATCATCTGAACAGAATTTATTCCAAGGTCAAGAGGCCCAAATTGGATTTTCTAGACTCTATCAAAACCAGAACATTGAAGTCTGATCCAAAACGAAAAATTCATTCCAGTTGAGAATAGCTGGGTCATCCGGTTCCATCCTGCTGAGTACTCTGTGGTTGCTGCAGAGGACACACACACAGGTGGCCCAATGACATGGCCATGCGGCAGTGGTCCACCCCGTGGGGCATATATCTCCAGCGAAACATGCTTGGGAGCCAACAGTGCAGGAACTTTTGGGTTGTTAGTTTTGTGTGTCTTCCAGGTACACCTTACATTTGTTGCTCAAGGTAAACCACAGGGGCAGATTTGGCATGATCAGCTAAGAGACTGTAGAAGTACAAACAAATCTCAGCAATAAAGAAGATGATTTCGGCTTGTGTGGGCCTGTGACTGACATGGGTTATTCAGAATCTAGAACGTTTGCCATCTTGAATTGTTAACATCATTCATTATACTATTTCCAATGAATTAGTTAAAATTTAAACATTCTCCAGAAGTTATCCGTGTGTAACTGTCAGCCTTTGCTAACAACTATCTTGTTACGACCATCTCTGAAAGTGAAAGTGTTAGTGGCTCAGTAGTGTCTGATTCTTTGCGACCCTATGGACTGTAGCTGGCCAGGCTCCTCTTTGCATGGGATTCTTCGGACATGAATACTGGAGTGGGTTGGATTTCCTTCTCCAGGGGATCTTCTGGACCCAGGGATCAAACCCACATCTCTTAAGTCTCCCTCACTGGCAGCTGGGTTCTTTACCACTAGCGCCACCTGGGAAGCCCCATGGACCCAAGTGAATTTTATCTCAAAAATGTTATCAAATTAGAGATCTCTTAATTTGCTGAATTTCCTTGAGAAACTTGATCACAACTGTTAAGGACTGTGGTCTTTAATCCTTTAAAATTTCTATTTTTATTAAAAATTATTTTTATTAGAGTATAGTTGCTTTACAATGCTGTGTCTGCTTCTGCTGTATGGCAAAGTAAATCAATCATATGTATATACATATCCCCTTTTTCTTGGATTTCCTTCCCATTAGTCATCACAGAGCCCTGGGTAAAGTTCCCTATGTTATCTAGTAGGTTCTCCTTAGTTATCCATTTCATACATAGTAGTGTATGTATACCAATGCCAATCTCTCAATCCATCCCACCCCTATCTTTCCCCACTTGGTATCCATATATTTCTTCTCTTTGAGTAGTATAACAATTAGGGCTTTATCAGAAAAGCAGAACTATTAGGATCTATATCTATATTTTCTGTCTAATATCCAAAATAGAAGATTTGTTATAGGTGCAGGGTCTCAAGTGAGCTCGACTGGTAACGCTAATTGTTAAATCCTCAGGAATTTTGTTAAATCATCGGTAAGTGGGCACCAGCACTCCACTGGGAGATAGACATGAAGTGGCTGTAAGAAGAACAAACCAGAAGCACCAAGAATGTGCGGGAGGCCACGCCAGTCTTTCCCTGCCACCATGGGCCCAGCTGCCATGACGGTGATGCAGGTGGCTTGCACCATGGAACTAGATACATGCCTGGCAGTCAACAGGGCATGTAGGGAACAGGGATCCCCGGAGATTACAGAAGTGACTTTATACAGGGAAGTTAGAGGAAGTAGCAAACACCCTCTTCCAACAACACAAGAGAAGACTCTACACATGGGCATCACCAGATGGTCAACACTGAAATCAGATTGATTATATCCTTTGCAGCCAAAGATGGAGAAGCTCTATACAGTCAGCAAAAACAAGACCGGGAGCTGAATGTGGCTCAGATCATGACCACCTTATTGCCAAATTCAGACTTAAATGGAAGAAAGTAGGGAAAACCACTAGACCATTCAGGTATACCTAAATCAGATCCTTTATGATTATATAGTGGAAATAAGAAATAGATTTAAGGGCCTAGATCTGATAGATAGAGTGCCTGATGAACTATGGAATGAGGTTCATGACATTGTACGGGAGACAGGGATCAAGACCATCCCCATGGAAAAGAAATGCAAAAAAGCAAAATGGCTGTCTGGGGAGGCCTTACAAATAGCTGTGAAAACAAGAGAAGTGAAAAGCAAAGAAGGAAAGGAAAGATATAAGCATCTGAATACAGAGTTCCAAAGAATAGCAAGAAGAGATAAGAAAGCTTTCCTCAGCAATTAATGCAAAGAAATAGAGGAAAACAACAGAATGGGAAAGACTAGAGATCTCTTCAAGAAAATTAGAGATACCAAGGGAACATTTCATGCAAGGATGGGCTCGATAAAGGACAGAAATGGTATGGACCTAACAGAAGCAGAAGATATTAAGAAGAGGTGGCAAGAATACACGGAAGAACTGTACAAAAAAGATCTTCACGACCCAGATAATCATGATGATGTGATCACTAATCTAGAGCCAGACATCTTGGAATGTGAAGTCAAGTGGGCCTTAGAAAGCATCACTACGAACAAAGCTAGTGGAGGTGATGGAATTCCAGTTGAGCTGTTTCAAATCCTGAAANCATCCCTCCCTCGCCCTCTCCTAAAGAGTCCAAAATACTGTACTATACATCTTTGTCTCTTTTGCTGTCTCGCATACAGTGTTATCGTTACCATTTTTCTAAATTCCGCATATATGCATTAGTTGGCTCTATTGGTATTTTTCTTTCTGGCTAAATCCCCACTCTTTTTAATAGGCTGCAGTTTCATTCACCTCATTAGAACTGACTGAAATGTTCTCTTTTTAATGGCTGATATTAGAAAAAGCAGAGGAACCAGAGATCACATTGCCAACATCTGCTGGATCATGGAAAAAGCAAAAGAGTTCCAGAAAAATATCTATTTCTGGAAAATCCCCACTCTTTTTAATAGGCTGCAGTTTCATTCACCTCATTAGAACTGACTGAAATGTTCTCTTTTTAATGGCTGATATTAGAAAAAGCAGAGGAACCAGAGATCACATTGCCAACATCTGCTGGATCATGGAAAAAGCAAAAGAGTTCCAGAAAAATATCTATTTCTGGTTTATTGACTATGCCAAAGCCTTTGACTGTGTGGATCACAATAAATTGTGGAAATTTCTGAAAGAGATGGGAATACCAGACCACCTGATGTGCCTCTTGGGAAATCTGTATGCAGGTCAGGAAGCAACAGTTAGAACTGGACACGGGACAACAGACTGGTTCCAAATAGGAAAAGGAGTGCATCAAGGCTGTATATTGTCACCCTGCTACCCTGTTTATTTAACTTATATGCAGAGTACATCACGAGAAATGCTAGGCTGGAAGAAGCACAAGCCGGGATCAAGATTGCCAGAGGAAATGTCAATAACCTCAGATATGCAGATGACACCACCTTTATAGCAGAGGAGTGAAAGAGAAGAGTGAAAAAGTTTGCTTAAAGCTCAACATTCAGAAAATGAAGATCATGGCATCTGGTCTCATCACTTCATTGAAAATAGATGGGGAAACAGTGGAAACAGTGTCAGACTTTATTTTTAGGGGTCCCAAAATTACTGCAGATGGTGTCGGCAGCCATGAAATTAAAAGACATTTACTCCTTGGAAGGAAAGTAATGAACAACATAGATACCATTTTGAAAAGCAGAGATATTACTTTGTCAACCAAGGTCCCTCTAGTCAAGGCTATGTTTTTTCCTGTGGTCATGTATGGATGTAAGATGTGGACTGTGAAGAAAGCTGAGCACCAAAGCATTGATGCTTAATCATGAGAAACACTGGGCTGGAAGAAGCACAAGCTGGAATCAAGATTGCCAGGAGAAATATCAATAACCTCAGATATGCAGATGACACCACCCTTATGGCAGAAAGTGGAGAGGAACTAAAGAGCCTCTTGATGAAAGTGAAAGAGGAGAGTGAAAAAGTTGGCTTAAAGCTCAACTTTCAGAAAATGAAGATCATGGCATCTGGTCCCATCACTTCATGGCAAATAGATGGGGAAACAGTGGAAACAGTGTCAGACATTACCTTTTTGGGCTCCAAAATCACTGCAGATGGTGACTGCAGCCATGAAATTAAAAGACACTCCTTGAAAGGAAAGCTATGACTAATCTAGATAGCATATTGAAAAGCAGAGACATTTACTTTGCCGACAAAGGTCCATTTAGTCAAGGCTATGGTTTTTCCTGTGGTCATGTGTGGGTGTGAGAGTTGGACTGTGAATAAAGCTGAGTGCCGAAGCATTGATGCTTTTGAACTGTGATGTTGGAGAAGACTCTTGAGAGTCCCTTGGACTGCAAGGAGATCCAACCAGTCCATTCTAAAGGAGATCAGCCCTGGGTGTTCTTTGGAAGGAATGATGCTAAAGCTGAATCTTCAGTACTTTGGCCACCTCTTGCAAAGAGCTGACTCATTGGAAAAGACTCTGATGCTGGGAGGGACTGGGGACAGGAGGAGAAGGGGACAACAGAGGATGAGATGGCTGGATGGCATCACCGACTTGATGGACGTGAGTCTGAGTGAACTCCGGGAGATGGTGATGAACAGGGAGGCCTGGCGTGCTGCGATTCATGGGGTCGCAAAGAGTCGGACACAACTGAGCGACTGAACTGAACTGAGAAGAAGTAAGATACAGATTTTGAGGCACTGCTCAGGGGATAAAGGTGAAAGGTGCTGACTTGCTCAGGGAGTTCTGGGCTTCTGGAGACACACTGGCATTACTGAGTGGAAAGGCAGAGGGCCACTAATCCTCAGGCTAAATTACTTTACAACTTGGCCTTGAGCAAGCTGATGATACAAATATGTAAGGCCTGTGGAAGCAAGCAGATGGAAGCCTAACTACTTTCTGATCCTATCTGGCCTTGATTTTTACAGCTGTGCTATGAAGACATAAAGTTTTCCAATGTATGTAGTTTTCACAGATGTCACTTATGACAGGACTAACAGAGGTAATAAAATAATAATATTAAAAATACACTAGAAAAGTTTTCAAAAAGTCATGTCTGGGATTATGGGTTATTTTTGACTTAATCAAAGAGATAAAATCAATCATGCTATGAAGAGGGACTTTCAGATTCATGGCAATTTATTCAAACCTCCTGAGTCAACAAAAGAATCTACCTGAGGCTTCAGAAGAAGATTCTACAGAGCTAATCCCATCAAAATATTAACTGTAGAAGTCAGGAATGTACAGCTGAATGTTAAAAATAAAAATCTCTTTGTTATTACCTGAGCATAAAGACACTTAGTCAACTGGAATGATTTATAGTAGAATCACAGGGAAGATCTCTGTGAGAAGAGACACCTTTTAAGAAATCTCACCAGAGAAGATTTTGATGGATTTTTCCCTAATTAGATCAGAAATTAATGGATGTTGTCAATAACTCTGAAAATATAGAAAACTTAGAGAAAAAGTCAAAATTACTGACTCCTACTATCCACAGTATGTGCCTTCATTTTCCTAAAAAATAATAAATTTGAGTTTAATAGACACCAAGGGCTAAGACATTTATGTTTTGTGGATTATTCATAGTTTCACATTTTTGCATAAATATACATTCCTCTTTTCATGAAAATAATCTAAATTTGTTGATTGTGGGAAGTGTTTCTTTTATAATGTCATTCTATCAACATGAATCACAAATTCTTGGTATTTAAAATTTTTATTTATTTTAATCATTTTAAATATGATTTTTATGTATTTAAGGTTTATAAACAAGATTATTCGATATACATATTCCTAGGGAAATGATGACCACAGTCAGGCTAAGTAACATTTCATGTGTGTATGTGTGTGTGTGTGTATGTGTGTGTATGATGTGAGAACAAATGAAATCTACTCTTTTAGCAAATTTCTAGTATTCACTGCAGCATTATTTTTTTTTCATTTTATTTTTAATTTTAATTGGAGGATAATTGCTTAATAGTGTTGTGTTGGTTTCTGCCATACTATAAAGTGAATCAACCATAAGTATACATATATCCCCTCCTTCTTGAACCTCCCTTCCACTCTTCATCCCAACCCATTACAGTATTATTAAGTATAGCCATCATGCTGTACATTAGATCTCTATACTTATTTAACTTACATAACTGCAAATTCTTGTTTAGTAATCCAGACCAGATTCCCATGCAGCATGATTAATATTACCTAAAATATTTCTGATATTTATGATCTGTTTCTTAGTAAGAGTTACATGACTAATATGTTTCTGTGTATATACAGTCCCTCTATACTGGGAAGTTTGACATGACTGTAACAACCTGATTTTAAGGCTATCTTGTTAAGCTCTCCCCAAGGTCAGTGACTTTCTTAGGTCTTTGTCAAGTCTAAAAATAAATGACCTTAAGATCCTAACAAACAGGAAACTGAGTGCAAACTGGAAGGATGAATAGAGAGTTTCAAATATCCAGCTTCCTTCCCTCTAACCAGGGCTCATTCTTGGCATCTAACGTTCCACCTTCTAATTTCAGAGCCTTTGGCCTTGGATATTCTTTAGGTCTGAAAGTCTTAATGGCTTTCTGTCCTTCATACCAAATACTGGGACCTTGTTCATAAAAGAAACATCACTTTCATCAATTAAGTGAAATGAATATTTCTTTCTTTTCTTTTTAAAACTTATTTGGCTGCACCAGTTCTTAGTTCTGGCACACAGGATCTAGTTCCCTGACCAGGGATTGAACCCTGGCCCTTTGCATTTGACGCTCAGAGTCTTAGCCACTGGACTACCAGGTACTGCTACTGCTGCTAAGTCGCTTCAGTCGTGTCCAACTCTGTGTGACCCCATAGACGGCAGCCTACCAGGCTCCGCCACTGGGATTCTCCAGGCAAGAACACTGGAGTGGGCTGCCATTTCCTTCTCCAATGTATGAGAGTGAAAAGTGAAAGTGAAGTCGCTCAGTCGTATCCGACTATTTGCGACCCCATGGACTGCAGCCCACCAGGCTCCTCCGTCCATGGGATTTTCCAGGCAAGAGTACTGGAGTGGGGTGCCACTGCCTTCTCCAGGACTACCAGGTAAGTCCTGAATAAATATTTCAGTTGAACCAAATATACTTTGTTTTCAGTTACCCTTTGAGGCAAAGCTCTTCCTCTGCAAGGCTCAGGCAACCCAAAGAGAGGCCTTGCCCTTATTAGGCAGACATGAGGTGGGAAGACTGATCCCCATTCAGAAGCGTATTGCAATGTGATAACAGAAGAAAGAGGAACTAAAGCGCCTCCTGATGAGGGTGAAAGAGAAGTGTGTAAAGGCTGGCTTAAAACTCAGCATTCAAAAAACAAATATCATGGCATTCAGTCTCATCATTTCATGGAAAATAGATGAGAAGAAAGTGGAAATAGTGACAGATTTTACTTTATTGGGCTCCAAAATCACTGTGGATGGTGACTGCAGCCATGAAATTAAAAGATGCTTGCTCCTTGGAAGAAAAGCTATTGCAAACTTAGACAGCATATTAAAAAGCAGAGACATTACTTTGCTGACAAAGGTTTGTATAGTCAAAGCTGTGGTTTTTCCAGTAGTCATGTATGGATGTGAGAGTTGGGCCATAAAGAAGGTTGAGCACTGAAGAATTGATGCTTTTAAACTGTGATGCTGGAGAAGACTCTTGAGAGTTCCTTAGACAGCAAGGAGATTAAACCAGTCAATCCTAGAGAAAATCAACCCTGAACATTCATTGGAAGGACTGATGCTTAAGCTCCAATACTTTGGCCACCTGATGCGAAGAGCTGACTTATCCCTGATGCTGGGAAAAACGGAAGGTAAGAGGAGAAGAGGGTGACAGAGGATGAGATGACATGACTGTGATAACCTGATTTCAAGGCTGTCTGTTGAGCTCTCCCCAAGGTCCATAAAGAAAGACCATAAAGAATGCTGGCTCTGAAGGACCATAAAACAGAAGGACTATGAAATGAAGGAGCATAAAACAATCTGGCTCTGAAATTAAAATACGCCAGATTAGATGTCAGGGATGGCATCATACTGACTCAGTAGACATGAATTTGAGTAAAGTCCAGGAGACAGTGAGGGATAGGGAAGCCTGGTGTGCTGCAGTTCATGGAGTCAGAGTCAGAAATTACTTAGTGACTCAACAACCACAACAGAACAAGAATACAGGGAAGCCCCTTAACTAACAACAAGACTAAGCAGAAGAAAAAGAATTGTCCCACAGAATCATCTAAACTTCTCTGATCATAGTAACACAGGGTCTTTGTTTTAAAGATGGCTGGTATTGTGTTTTGTTTTGTTTTCTCTAGGGAACCATGTGAAATAAATTTTTTTTTAAAAAAACCTGTTGTTTAGCGTCCCATAAGACAATTGCTTTTACAAATGTGGTGTGTTAAAAAAAAAAGTTTATATAGGTTTCAGTTTATTGCCCATCTGTGACTTGATTTTGCTGAACTAATGAAAACAAATGAACAAACAAAAAAACAATTTGACAAGGTAGCAGGTCTTTTTATCTAGACACCTCTCTCACATGAGCAAGAAGAAAGTGCAATAGTGAATGGACTCCTCTTGACCCACTCAGTGAAGACAAGTTTCCATCTTGTTTGTTTTGGCTTTTGTACCTCACTCTCCTGACACCTTAGCAGTTGTGACAGAAGACTTCATAACTCAGGACTTATTTCCACTACGTTCAAGGACACTCTATAAGCACATCTGCCTGTGATAAATAATAGGACAGAAGAAGTTCCTGAAGACCCCATGAAACTGACTTCAGTCTGGACTGAGCGATGCCATTATGCTTCTATGTGAGCAGATGAAAATCTTACAGCACTACATCTAACTGATATTTCCAAGCAGGCAAAAACTCTGCCCAGCACATCAGATCATTAACATGAAGCTGTATATACAGGTTTCAGGGAGATACATAGAAGGCAATGGCACCCCACTCCAGTACTGTTGCCTGGAAAATCCCATGGGTGGAGGAGCCTGGAAGGCTGCAGTCCATGGGGTTGCAAAGAGTGACTTCACTTTCACTTTTCACTTTCATGCATTGAAGAAGGAAATGGCAACCCACTCCAGTGTTCTTGCTTGGAGAATCCCAGGGACGGCGGAGCCTGGTGGGCTGCCATCTATGGGGTCACACAGGGTCAGACACGACTGAAGCAACTTAGCAGCAGTAGCAGTAGCAGGGAGATATTGATGACTGGCCTCTGTATCTACCCTATTTATGTTACAGCTTTCACAAGGCGTTGCTAAAAAATGTCATACTCAATGAAGCCATTCTAAACTGCTGCCAACTCCATCAGCTGTCTCTTGGATTCCCCCACACATATTTTCATCTGATGTCCTTCAGCCTCTCAAAGCAGCAGCATGGTAAGGCAAAGGGGACAGTGAAGGGGAGGGGATTCCATATTCATGGGCTGCACAGATCAGAGGAAGCAGAGGACGTTTATTAGTATACTGCTTTCCTGTTTAAAAATCCAGCATTAACAGTATGTAAACATAAATCTCAAATTGTTTACCCAGGTTAATACAGAATAATCATGTGTGTCTGTGCTCACTACAGCACTAAATATTTGGAACCTTGCAATGACTGGAGTGGACAGTGAACAGGATCACTCTGACCCCAAATCATCTAGCCCTTTGCAGCAGGTCCTGTACTTTGTTGAGCCCCGAATTTCAAAAAGTCATTCATCGCAAATAGAAACACTGCTTCTACAGGTTCAGCAGCATGACCATTGGCAACTGGGTCTGGATTTCAATCGTGGGCACCATTATTAGGGTTGAGGAGAGTCATCCTAGGGGACATAATTGTAAGCCTGTCCTCAGGGACACTCGAGTTGATCTCATGGATCAATTGCATTGAAAGGAAGAAGGTAACTGCAAAGATAAGTTTGATAGCCATGGAGTTTCTATTTTGACTTACTACCTGAGTTCATCTGGGATAAAGGCTTTAACAAAGTTAAGAATCCTATGTTATAACATGATACTAACCATTTTTCTAAGCATTTATATGAGATACACCCTAAATATCAAACTATTCATATTTAGGTTCAGCACAGACTCCCATGGTGGGGTGGGTACAGTGACCATGCCAATCTTCCTGTCTGCTGGTAAAGAATCATCTGCAATGTGGGAAACCTGGGGTCAATCCCTGATTTGGGAAGATCCCCTGGAAGAAGGGAAGGGTTATCCACTCCAGTATTCCGGCCTGAAGAATTCCATGGATTGTATAGTCTGTGGGGTCGCAAAGAGTCAGACGTGACTGAGCAACTTTCACTTTCACTTTCCTGTCCGCAGCCTTCACATGCATTGCTGCTGCTGCTGCTGGGTGGGTTTTAAACCTCACAATGGGCTTTCCAGGTGGCGCTAGTGGTAAAGACTCTACCTGCAATGCAGGAGACCTGGGTTCAATCCCTGGGTAAAGAAGATCTCCTGGAGGAAGAAATGGCAACCCACTCCAGTATTCTTGCCGGGAGAATCCCAAGGGCAGAGAAGCCTGGTGGGCTATAGCCCATGGGGTCACAAAGAGTTGGACACGACTGAACATCTGAGCACAAAAGCAAAAATCCCCAAATATGGCAATGACAGAATGGAAAGTAATATCTCTTTTTTCTGTCTATGATGTGGTTTCCTTACCTTATAAAATACTATTTAATGATTCCATTCAGTTCAGTTCAGTTGCTCAGTCGTGTCCAACTCTTTGAAGTCCTGTCTAATTTATAAGGTGTTTTATTAGTGAGAATCCACTTTAAAACTTGATAGAATGTCTTTTTAAAATATTTTTTTTTGATGTAGACCATTTTTAAAGTCTTTATTGAATTTGTTACAATACTGCTTCTGTTTTATGTTTTTTGGCCATGAAGCATGTGTGATCATAGCTCCCTGACCAGGGATTGAACCCACACCGTCTGCATTGAAAGGTAAAGGCTTAACCACTGATCCACCAGGGAAGTCCCTACAATGTCTTCTGAAAAGTAATCTTTTACATTTCCATAAGTATGTAGTGCCTTTTATTCAAGTCAAAGTATGGTTTAAAACATTTCCAACTCAAGCAGTAGGACATGGAAATGCTTTCTAGAGTTAGACAATAACCCTTCTTGCTACTGTCTCCCAAATGTCCATTCTGGTCCCATGTGCTTTCTCCATCACCCGTGATACACAGGCTGAAATTTACATCAGGGATCACTCTTAGAGTTTAGAAGCTATCATCGGAGAAGCGCACCAATTTCCTTCTACAGTCAGCATCATCATTGCTATTGCAACTGTGATAGGTATTGCCAGCTAATGCCTAAAGAGGGATGGGGGGGGGGGGCGGAGTAATTTAAGAAAGGAAAGATTTCTTAGATGGGGAGAAAGATGATGTGCCTGGAGAGTTAAGGATTGAAAGGAGTTCCTGTGATGGGTTGCAGACAGGGGTGGAGAGTTAGTTCTGAACAGCTCTAACAGGCTGACAAAACTTCAGGGATCTGAGTGGATAAAACCTGAAAAGCCTCCAGGATGACTTTTATTAAAACTCTAACTTGGGCAAGTCACATGCTCCTTTGTATTAAACTTCTAGCATGGTCTCTATACTCTTAGGCACACGGGAAGTCAGAAGGTGTTTCTCACCCTTTCTCACTGAGACAGCAGCTTATAAATCCTGTTATTCAAAGAGAGACACACTGTGCAAAATATACAACAGACTTGTTGAAGGCCCCTCATTAACTGACCTCAGTCCCTGGAAACTGAAAAGTCATTCAGTCATGTCCGACTCTGTGATCTGTCTTGTCTGTGGCTTGCTCATCAAGTTCCTCTGCCCATGGAATTCTCCAGGCAAGAATACTGGAGTGGGTTGTCATTCCCTTCTCCAGGAGATCTTCCCAACTTAAGGATAGAAGCTGGAACTCTCGCATTGTGGGCAGATTCTTGTTTAATGATCTTAGACCCCTAGACACTGAATATCATGTTATGCTCATACAACTATTTGCTTGAGTTCATTGAGAATGGTGAAACCTGGCTTCGTCAAGACCAAGTGCAAAGCCGACTGTTTAATAATCTGTGTACGGGCTCTGCCACCTTCCAGATTCCACCTGTTTAATTTGTGTTCCTGGTTCCCTCCTTCTCATTTCAGTCAGTATACCCAATGCAGAAAAGAGGAAAATGAACTCGTAATGAAGTCCATGAACCCCAGCGCGCACCCGTCTCTAGAGAGCATTTGAGAGAAAACTATGCAAGCTTTAAATTGTTCTTCAGAATTTAATTATTGAAAAGCACTTGAAAATCTTGGTTTGGGGGATACTATCTACCCATTGATGCATTTTTATGACTTTCCACAAAAGCTATTTTCAGGAACTGTGCAAAGATGTTAAGATGAGTCTACACAGTAGGTTTTTGTGGTGTTCTATTTTACAAACATTCATTGAGTGTTCAGTAGGTCCAGGAACTGAGAATGGGAAATACAGAGATCAATTTTTTAAAATTAAATTGTTTCACAGAGCAACAAAATAATTATGACACAATCAGGTATGTACTACATTAGTTATTCAACAGAGGATATTAAGGGAAAAAGAAAACAAACCCTGGTGTTAGCATTTCCTGTCTTACAAGAAAGAAGTCATTGTTGATGGGTTTCAAAGGTGAACTGAAGGGGATTCATGCTGAGGGCCGAAGAGTTGATGCTTTCAAATTGTAGTGCAAGAGAAGAATCTTGAGAGTCCCTTGGACTGAAAGGAGATTAAACCAGTCCATCCTAAAGGAAATCAACCTGAATATTCATTGGAAGGACTGATGCTGAAGCTGAAGCTCCAATACTTTAGTCACCTGAATCGAAGAGCCGACTGATTGAAAAAGAGCCTGATGCTGGGAAAGACTGAAGACAGGAGGAGAAGGGGGTGACAGAGGATGAGATCATTGGATGGCATCACTGACTCGATGGACATGAGTTTGAGCAAGCTCCGGGAGAGAGTGAAGGACAGGGACGTCTGATGTGCTGTAGTCCATGGGGTCAGAGAGAATAGGAAAGGAGCAAGCAACTGAACAACAATGCTAGATTTGGACTGACCAGGAAGAGGGATGAAATGGAGCCACATTTTTGAATGGGAAAAGTAAAAAAAAGGCTGGACACCAAATCTGAGCTTCTTACAGGCCTTGGGCACTAAGAAAGGAAGTGCAGACAAGGGTGCCTCTGGCCTTGAGTGCCTTAGGTGATAGGATGACAGAAGGGTAGCTGTGATGGGCATCTGTGGTCAGCGTGTGGACCAATGAGAGGTGCCCAAGGGACAGATGGTGGAGACCACACGAGGCCAGGAGCATGGCTTTTCCTGCCAACAAATCAGTTGCAGACTCTTGTATATCTAATGGTTGGAGTAGGAAGGTTCCCTGATAACTAAGATTAATTAATCTATCCTTCAGATACAAGAGGGGCCTCTGAGCATGTTACATATGACTGGAAGGAAAAAAAGAGAGACTTTGCTTTCTCCTGCACTTGGGGTTTGGATAAATGAAACCTCTTCCACTCACTCTTCTTTGTTCATCATTAAAAATCCTTGCAGTTTCAGGCGTGTTTCCCTGAAACACACCTTCTAACAGTGCTCATCGAGCTTTCGGTGGACTTTGTCTGCTGACCCAGTCAGGGCTCCCTGATTGCCGGCAACAGAAATTCAACCCGGATGCATTTAAGCAAAATAACCTCCCGACACAAAGGATCCCAGGGGCTCAGTGAATTGATAAGAGGTGAGAGAAGTGAGACAGGAAGCAAGGCAGCTGCAGAAGTAAGAAGCAGAAAGATGGTCCCCAGTGTTCAGGGCTCGTTCATAGAGACAAAGTCTATACTGGGCATTTCAGTCATTTTGTTCCTCTAAGTTTCAAATCCCAGAGAAGAACCTCCCAACTGGTGTAACTTGAGTGAAATGACCACCTTTTAGCTATGATGAGGCTTCCAGGCTGATTCTAATACATTAGAAATATTTCTTCAAATTGAAGTCAGGGTGTTGTTTGGAAAGAGAAATCTAGTCAAGGCTATGGTTTTTCCTGTGGTCAGGTATGGATGTGAGAGTTCGACTGTGAAGAAAGCTGAGCACCAAAGAATTGATGCTTTTGAACTGTGGTGTTGGAGAAGACTCTTGAGAGTCCCTTGGACTGCAAGGAGATCCAACCAGTCCATCCTAAAGGAGACCAGTCCTGGGTGTTCATTGGAAGGACTGATGCTGAAGCTTCAGCTTCAATACTTTAGCCACCTCATGCAAAGAGTTGACTCATTGGAAAAGACCCTGATGTTGGGAAGGATTGGGGGCAGGAGGAGAAGGGGACAATAGAGGATGAGATGGTGGATGGCATCACCAACTCGATGGATGTGAGTTTGGGTAGACTCCAGGAGTTGGTGATGGACAGGGAGGCCTGGTGTGCTGCGATTCATGGGGTTGCAAAGAGTGGGACACGACTGAGCGACTGAACTGAACTGAACTGAACTGAACTGAGTTAGAGAAACTCTGCAGCTCATCTCTGCGGCTTTGCTTCACTGCCGGCCACCAGTCTTCCCATACTGTCCCCACCCCCAACCAGGCCTGCTGTCCACCACCATACGCCATTCCACTGCTCTTCTCTTCCTATCCTCTAGACATGGCATAATCTCAGAGTTATATACTCTTCACATCATGTTCAATGTTCTGTATCCTGAAAAAGTGAAAGTGAAAGTCGCTTAGTCATGTGCAACTCTTTCTGACCCCATGGACTGTACAGTCCATGGAATTCTCCAGGCCAGAATACTGGAGTGGGTGGCCTTTCCCTTCTCCAGGGGATCTTCCCAACCCAGGGATCAAATCCAGGTGTTCCACATTACAGGCAGATTGTTTATCAGCTGAGCCACAAGGGAAGCCCAAGAATACTGGAGTGGGTAGCCTATTCCTTCTCCAGGGGATCTTCCTGACCCAGGAATCAAACCAGGGTCTCCTGCATTGCAGGTGGATTCTTTACAAACTGAGCTACCAGGGAAACCCAAGACTGTTATAATAATAAAGCTAGCCAATGCATACAAAAGACATAACATGGTATAATTATGAAACAATTATAAATTATATACTTTATATAATTATATAAATATACACAAAATATATTTATATATTTATAAATATTATCCTGAAATAATACACTAAATATTAATGCTATCTCAATTCACTTGAATGCCATCTTTTCTCGGAACCTTCTAGGTTCTGAATTGTGTGAGAAAGTTCTGTGCAGCCTCTGGTGGAGGTAGTGGTAGACCAGGGAAATCTTCACTCTCTACGGGCCCCATGGTTTTCTCCACCTCTCAGATTCCAGCTCACTAGCTATCCACCCTGCGGTCTCTCTTTGGGACAAGGACACTTGTGTCTGAGTCAAGTATAAAGGTGAACTGTCCCTGGGGTCTGCGAGGCTGTGCCAAGGCCAGAATATTCAGGAGCTGATGTTTAGAAAAAAGGTGAATGCATATAGGTCAGGCATTGGAAAGACTGGAGAATAGTTTGAGTTGATGACCGCATATTCAACTCCTTCCACAGTCAATTTCCTCTAAGGGTTGGCACAAGGTACTGTTCTTGGTTCTTCCCCTTCACCTACACTGCCCTGTGTGGAAGGAGCTATGTTCCTTCTCCAGTTACTTAGCCCTGCATGCGTGTTAAGTTACTTCAATTGTGTCTGACTCTTTACGACCCCATGGACTATAGCCCTCCAGGCTCCTCTATCCGAGATCCTCCAGGCAAAAATACTGGAGCAGGTTGCCATTTCCTCCTCCAGGGGATCTTCCCGACCCAGGGATCAAACCGGCATCTCTTACATTTCCTGCATTGGCAGGCGGATTCTTTATCACTAGCGCCACCTGAGGAGCCCTACCATTCCTAACCCGAATGAGGTATTTCTACTAGGATGCCCTCATATCCTCCTTAGTCTCAGGGCTCCAGAGGGAAGTCTGTAAACCCATGAAGGATTAGAAGTGTCCAACACTTTCAGCTAAATTAACATATAAAAGCTAGGGCATGGTGAGTCCAGAGTCCACCACTACTAACTAAACCTGCTTTAGTCAGACTGTGTTAGTGTTGGGATGAGAGGATTTTCTGGTGGTCCAGTGGTTAGGAATCCACCTCCTAATGCAGGGAACACGAGTTCGATCCCTGATCCTGGAAGATTCCACTTGCCACGGAGAGGCTCAGCTTGCATGCCACAAATACTAAGGCCCACACACCTTAGAGCCCGTGCTCCACAAGAGAAGCCACTGTAATGAGAAGCCGGCACACTGCAACAAAGACTCAGCACAGCCAAAAATAAATTAAAAATTAAAAAAGTACTGAGATACCACGCAATGAGAAGGAAACACCTGAAAACACTGGAGACATTCTTAAATTCAAGTTGATCAAACTCCCTTCTGTAGTTCTTTTTCTTTTTTTTTTGGTGTAACAAAATACAGTTTCTGCCTTTCTTAAAGACAAATTTTTGCAAAACAACTTACTATGTGTAGCTTCCTTTCAGTCAGACCTCAAATTCATTTTTGAAAATGTTCAATTGGAGTTCTGCTCCTAAGGTGCCACCAAAGCTGCTCTTACAAGATAAACAATAACTTCCTTGTTCAAAATTCAATTGGTTCTTCTTCATCCTCTTCTTAGTTGCAATTCAGAGATGAATGCTCCACTTTTTTGAAGTGGTCAGCCTCTTACTTTAGTCCCTCTTTCTCCCTCATGCTCCGACTCTTTGTGACCCCATGCACTGTGGCCCACCAGGCTCCACTGTCCTTGGAGATTCTCCAGGCAAGAATACTAGAGTGGGTTGCCATGCCCTCCTCCAAGGGATTTTCCCAACTCAGGGATCGAACCCAGGTCTCCCAAATTGCAGGTGGATTCTTTACCGACTGAGGCATCAGGGCAGCCCTCACCTTGATAGGTTCCCTTTCCTTTCCCACTCTGCAACTGCCCCCCAGGGTTTGATGCTAGGTCCTTGTAGCTTTAGTGATTTCATCCATTTCTGGTGCTTTTAAAGGTCATGTGTGTGCGTGGACCACAACAAGAGGGCTGTTTCTGCCTCAAACCTGTTCTCTGTATGCCAGGGTTATTCATCAAGTAGATAGGTGACTTTTCCATCTGGAAGTCAGAGGTACATCTCAAACAGCCTGGCACAAGATGGAAATCTGAATCTTCCTTTCTTCCTCATGCTGGCTTTCTAACCCTTCCCACCTAATTAAATGGCATCAGTCAAGTCATTTGCTTAGATCAGAAATAGCATCATTCTGATTCTTTCTTTTCCCAACTCCCCAATCGATTGTATCAGGAAATCCTATCAATATCAATTTTACTTGCAAAACTATCTCCCATGTATCAATTTCTCTTCACTTTTAATTCCATTATATTAGTCCAAGATATACCCATCTCTTTCCTGGTCATGAAGTATGAAGAGGACTATTTTTCTCATACCTGCAAGTCACTTTTCTACTAGTTAGTTTTATTCTTTGAAAAAAAAAATTTTTTTTTTAAGAGAGCTTGGGAATGGGCTATTTTCTTATTTATTTTTGGCCATACTTATCTTCTAATGTTGAGTCAAATGCCACATTGAAAAGGACTATTTCATTCTTTAATCCAGTTTTCTGTTGATGGGCAGGGCTGTGTTTCCTCCCTGTTATTTGGCCTGAGGTCAAAGTGTCAAGCCATGCCTCCACCAGAGACTCCTAGACACTCATAGGCAAGTCTGACTCGTGGCAGATGGGCGGGGCTGTGTTCCCTCCCTCCCTTATGGCAGAAAGCAAAGAGGAACTAAAGAGCCTCTTGATGAAAGTGAAAGAGGAGAGTGAAAAAGTTGGCTTAAAGCTCAACATTCAGAAAACAAAGATCATGGCAACCGGTCCCATCACCTCATGGCAAATAGATAGGGAAATAATGGAAACAGTGACAGACTTTATTTTCTTGGGCTCCAAAATCACTGCAGATGGTGACTGCAGCCATGAAATTAAAAGACACTTGCTCCTTAGAAGAAAAGTTATGACCAACCTAGAGAGCCTATTAAAAAACAGAGAGGTTACTTTGCTTGCCAACAAAGGTCTGTCTAGTGAAAGCTATAGCTTTTCCAGTAGTCATGTATGAATGTGAGAGTTGGACCATAAAGAAACCTGAAAAATTGATGCTTTTGAACTGTGGTGCTGGAGAAGACTCTTGAGAGTCCCTTGAACTGCAAGGAGGTCAAATCAGTCCATCCTAAAAGAAATCAGTCCTAAATATTCATTGGAAGGACTGATGCTGAAGCTGAAGCTTCAATACTTTGGCCACCTGATATGAAGAAATGACTCATTGGAAAAGACACTGATGCTGGGAAAGATTGAAGGCAGGAGGAAAAGGGGATGACAGAGGATGAGATGGTTGGATGGCATCACCAACTCTATGGACATGAGTTTGAAGCAGGCTCTGGGAGTTGGTGATGAACAGGGAAGCTTGGTGTGCAGAAGTCCATGGGGTTGCAAAGAGTCAGATACAACTGAGTGACTGAACTGAACTGACTTCATTCTTAAAAAAAAAAAAAAAAAAAAGAAGTTATACCTGGAAAACTCAAGATTCAGAAAGACAAAGCCATCTCCATGAAATTTTATGGCTTGGAGAGGAAGTTACTTTTTACTTTTATGAGCCTTTTCAAGCGAATAAAGGGGATGGAAAACAAGCTTAACCACTTTTGTATGTCAGATGATTCATGGGAACTGTGTCACAGGCGCATTCATGTAGGATTTGAGATTCACAATTTGCTAGTTTGAATGGAAATCCATCTTTGTGATCATCTGGTTCAAAGGTCATGATTTAGAAATGAAACAACTTAACTTAGGGACTAAGGACTCAGAATCCCACAGTGAATAAATGGGATGGTAGGGATGGAGGGACTCCTGGGGTTACTGCTCTTTCCAGAATGTCTTGCTGCCTCCATTGCAAGTAACATTATGAGATTACTTTGTAGTATAATAGATAAAGGACATAAATATGTAATAAAAATATTGATTGTTTCCATCAACATTCAAGGCATAATTCTAGGCACTTTATGTACATTACGGAGAAGGCAATGGCACCCCACTCCAGTACTCTTGCCTGGAAAATCCCATGGTGGAGGAGCCTGGTAGGCTGCAGTCCATGGGGTCGCTAAGAGTCGGGCACGACTGAGCGACTTCACTTTCACTTTTCACTTTCATGCACTGGAGAAGGAAATGGCAACCCACTCCAGTGTTCTTGCCTGGAGAATCCCAGGGACAGTGGGCCCCTGTCTATGGGGTCGCACAGAGTCGGACACGACTGAAGCAACTTAGCAGTATGTACGTTAACTTTTAAATTCTTGCCAAAGAAAACACAAAAAAACTAAAATATCTAAGTTAAAATTACTTTCCAGATTGTGTGTGCATGTGAATGCATGCTCAGTCACGCCCGACTCTTTGTCACCCATGGGCTGCAGCCCACCAGGCTCCTCTGTCCATGGGATTCTCCAGGCAAGAATACTGGAGTGGGTTGCCATTCCATTCTCAAGCAGATCTTCCCGACCTAGGGATCGAACCTACATCTTCTGCATTGGCAGGCAGGTTCTTTAACACTGAGCCTTCTGAGAAGCCCTGAGATAAGGAAACCAAGGCCTAGAGATTTCCATATATTGCTCAATGTTAACACCCAGCATCAACACTTATTTAAGCTAGGATTATAACTGAGTTCTTTGTTTTGTTGTTGTTGTTGTTATTGAGCTGCCTGAAGCTCATTGTCTATTTTGAAAATTAACATTCTCTTACACCATACACAAAAATAAACTAAAATTAAAGACTTAAAGAGCCTTTATTTAATAAAGTATGTTGTGAACCACTCTTTCTCTGCATTATTTTAATCAACCTGGATGTCACCTGGAGACACACTGTCACTGGTGACAAATTCTATTGCACCTGTGTTAGGAAGGGGCTTCCCTGGTGGCTCAGACAATAAAGAATCCACCTGCAACGCAGGAGACCTGGGTTTGATCCCTGGGTTGGGAAGATCCCCTGGAGAAGGGAATGGTAACCCAATATTCTTGTCTGGAGGATCCCTTGGACAGAGGAACCTGGTGGGTTACAGTCCATGTGGTCGCAAAGAGTTGGACTAATACTTTCACCTTCCTTGTGATAGGAAACTCCTAACTCTTCTGAAGTTTCTTCTGGGATCCTACATGTTGGTAACTATTTAATCTCCCCAGACAGACACCTTCCCCTCATTCATTCAGAGTCCCAAGCGGAGAAGCCTTTTTCTGGGGCCGTCATTTACTGAGCCTGGTGGCTGATGGACATGAGGGTGTCACATTGCCATACAAGCCGCACACAGATCACAATGGGTCACTGTTATGCAGATGGTATCTTAAGAAGGCCCTGAGTGACTTTTTCCAGCTAAGAGTCCCAGGGCCCTCACCCTCCTCATCCTAGTGTGCTTCTCTCCAGTTCTAGAAACTTGGAAATTCTTATTTATTGTGTAGGGCAATTTCATCCTCTTTCTTTCACAAACTTTCTTTCTTAGTATGCCTTGAGGATGACACTGTCACAGCCAAATGTCCCAGCATTTCGTTTTGCTCAACAAAAGGTTACCTGCTCCAAAGAGAAATGACACCCCTGTAGGGGGTAGCAGCTGCCATCATCTGTGATTTTCAATAAGTCTTTCTCTTTCTCTCTCCCTCTGCTTCTCTTTCTTCCTTCAGCTATGCTTTTTGTAAACTGATCAGGTAGGAATAGCTATCTTTAAGCAGAGAAGAGATGGAAGTTCAGAAAAGTTAAGTGACTTGCCCTTCTATGAACAGAATCTTTCTCTCCATCTCTTGTTCTCAAAGTATTCCCATTAATTCCATGCTCAGAAAACAAAGGAGCATGGGTTCCACGTTAGGTTTAAATTGTCTATTTTTATAACAAAAATTTCCAAATCCAGTGCTCTTAAAACTAGCTTTCCTTTCTGTTTATCCTCCATCAGCAGTTTCGAGATCAAAATTTCTGCATGAACTGTCATAAATCTGTACCTGTTCTCACACCTTCTCAACATCCTACTCATCTTTCATGTAAATGTATATCTAATCTTTTCTGAAATTAATGTTGTGGGAAAATAATTTGACAGCAAATTTGTAAATGTAAAATTATGAGATTTAGCTCACGCTTCCAGAATCACCAATTCTCTGAAGTATTTATCTTTTTGAAGGCAGCTGTTCAAAATCTTTATAATTTTTATTTTAGCCATACCCCAAGCACTTGATTCAGCTATATCATTCTCATAATTTGTATATGAGATAGGCAGTCAACAAATGGATACATTATTGTTGCAAAAAATTAAATCATTCAAAAGTGGTTCATCCCCACCCACAGCCAAACCCACTCTGTTCCCAGAATTATTTCTCCTATCTGCTGTGTTGCCTTCTATGATTCTCCTGAGAGCTTTCTAAATAAGCATTTATGCATAGTCACACATACACAGCTTATATTTGTGGGGTCTGAAAGTACTAATTTTGCTATTTTTACATAACTAAGATCACATGTTAGAAATGTTTTGCTTTAAAAAAAAATCTACAATATGCCTTCAAGACCTTTCCATATTATTTTAAGAAGAATTTCCTTCCATCATCATCTTTCTCCAAATCTGAGACAACAGGCCTCCTAAATATTGCTCCTCCTCAGTCAGTGTGATCTTCAGAAACATAAATATGATGGCGACCTCTTTGATCAAAACCCTCCAGTGGTTTCCCAATGCAATTAAAATAAAATCCGAATTTCCTCCCTTGGCTTCTGAGCCCCTCCAGGCTCTCTATCTTGTTTCCCCTGAATTATCTCCTGATAAGAGCCTCGCGGGCTACAGTCCACGGGATTGCAGAGAGTCAGACATGCTGAGCGACTGAGCGCAGCACAGCACAGGCTTTCACTTTAGCCTTGCTTTTGATGGAAGATTCCACTGACAGTGCTCTTTGTTCTAACTGGAATCCTCTTCCCCAAACTTACTTCGCTCTTTGCTCAAATGTTCATGCCTCCAAAAGCCCTTCTATGGACAGCATCTTTCTCTCTATCGCTTGTTCTCAAAGTATTCCCATTAACTCCAATGCTACTGTTGACTCTTGGGGTGGTCTGTTATTGTTGGTCTCCCTCATTCAAATGTCGTCTCTAAAAGTACATTAGTACTCTTTATTTTGTTCACTCTCATCTCCCCAGAAGCTAGGATTGGTCCTGCAGGGCCACAAATAAAGGACTGACTGAGTGATTCAGTCTCCATCTTTATAACTGTTGCATAGTATTCCACTGAATCTCTTTATCGGCTTTGTTAATTACTTCCTGTTGTAGCATATTTGCTTGCTTGTTGTGCTGTTACAGGCAAGGCCGTGGTGAATATTGAGAGAAAACTTTCATTTGGAGGGAGAAGAAGAACCTTCTGTATTAGCCTGCAAAGTTTTTATTATTTGACCTGAGTGCTGTTTGGGAGAAGACTGTTGGCTTTCTAATAACTCACCCAGCTATTGTTTTGTCTGGTTTTCTGTATATGAGTTTTATTTTACAATCAAAAGGTAGGAGAGAGACAGAGAGAAACAGATGAACAGAGAGAGAGTTTTTGAACCACTAATTTTGCTCCAGCCAAAACCTCCGACCCAGGAGGAATGGAGGAGGGAGTAAGCCCTGGGTACCCTGGTGCTCAATTTCTCTCTCCACTGGAGTGAGGGTGTGCCCATCACCTGTTTATATCTCTTTGAAAGGATCATTTATCCAGCAAATAGCCACTTAGGATTCTCTCTGCTTGATGAATGAAACTAAAAATTCTAAGTCTGGTTGTTCATTATGGCTGAGAAAAGCAGTTAATGAGAGAGAGAGAGAGAGAAAAAAAAAAGGTTTGAGTTGGAGCAAAATCAGTGCAACTGAGAATCCTATCTCTATAAACACAAGCCCTCCTAGCCACTGCAGATTCCCCATCGTATCTGCCCTGTGCAGATACAACTTCAATAACTTCATCTTCAATAACTTAGATGAAGTTTTCATCAGTCACGGATGTAATTCCACCTATGTTTATTTATTATTCCAATCCCTCCCACTTAACCAGCTGATGAATCCTCCCTTTCTCCTTGACTTCTATGATCCGAGGGTCTCAGGATTTATTCCCTAGTTTCACACTCTCCATCACACCGCTCAATTTAACAACTCAGGTAGTAGGGGAAAGAACGATTTCTTTCAAAAAGAAGGAAATATATTGTTGAGCTCTGTGCACACACACACATCCATTGGACAGTTTTCATTGGGATATTTAGGCATATTATTTCACACCTGAAATTGAACAGTGTGATGGGACCTGTTCCATGGGGGTAAATCTCATTACCTTTCTAATCAAACCAATCAAGGGAAAGGACATGACTATTCTTAATTGAGAAATTAAAACTACCTCTGGCTTGGAGGGAATTAGCTACAAAAAGATAAGAAAATTACTGATATTGTACCAAATTTGGTTCAATTCTTAGCAAGAGGTTTTTGCACTTAGTACAGAATTATGAATCAAATACCTCCAAAATTAGCCATATTGCTTTAGGTAAGTGACTTTCCTCACTTGAAATGAGTTACTTGACCACTAAGACTCCAACTATGTCTAAAACTTTTTGCATAAATGTCTACTTTTTGGAGCTACTTAAGACATAACTAAAGATGTATATGTTTCTAATTTGAGAGAGTTTGAGGAAAGAATCTCTTGGCATAGATGTATTTTTCCATCTATTTGTGTTACACTATTTCCAATTCAGTGAAAGGACACCAACCCAGACCCAGGCTCATGCCCTAGTTGCAGAAGTAAAGATTTAGTCTGTTATTACTTTAAAGGAAGAAAGCTGTTGGAACCAAGGACTTCTTTCCAGTTTCTAAGTGGATAGAAAATGTAATTGCACCTCTTGATGTTATTGTTATTTATTGATTTATAGCCCATGCTTCGCAAGATTAAAAGAACTGCAGAATTTCAAGCAACACTTTTTCCCTCCTAAGAGTTGCTTATTATTTTTCTAGCAGTAGCTGGTTCCAAAGGTTAAGTATGTATAGCTCTGAGTTCTTTTTGATGTGAGAATCAATCCACTATCATCCACTGAACTGGGCTTAAGGGGAAGCTGAAATTCAAAATCTAGGCATACACTCCAGAGTGGAGGACTTCCCCAAGTTGTCATTTATGTGATGAGTATTCTGCTGAGGATTTAAATTAAGACAGGACTTCACTGCTAGTGCAAGTGACTCTTGTAAGAGAAAATAATTTTCCTCTCGAAGCAAAGCCACTATGGATGTACATTATAGACCTGTTATCTTTACTTAGACTGTGAGCTCCTCAAGGGCAAGGCCTATGATTTATTCACGTCTGTGTCCTCAAAGAGTTTCGTGCCTAACATACAACATCATAAGTGATTTTGAACCTATGGCTCATAAGTTCTTTCCTGACATGGCACCATACTGATGCATAAAAGGCAAATGGCCTGGTGAACAATATATACTTTATAATACAAAAAAGATAAATATAAAAGATAATATATAGTATCTATACAGATATATAACTTTTATATATTATAAAGTATATATTATTTTAAATATATAATAATATATGTTGTATATCATGTAAATATATATATACACACATAGAAGTAAGATACAGCCTAGTATTAAGCAAAAGATGGAAACAGATCATTATGCAGGCTAACTTAAAAATACATAAAAGTGGAGCCAACATGTGATAAAAATTTTGAGGGGATATTATTGGAAGTAAGGAATATTTTTAATAAGAGTAGTGATTTTCTATCAAAAATGTGTGTCAAATAATTTTTAATTAAACTTTATATGTATATTCTAGTTGAGATTGGTCTTCACATTTCTGTTAGGCTATTTTCCTAATGTAATTTACTTTTAGGGTTATGCTAGTTGTATAATATTAATGGGAAAGCTGGAATTTTTCTATGTTCTAGAACTTAATATTGAAGGTATTATCATTCTTTGAAGGTATGATAGACTTCATCCATAAAACTCTATGGGCTAAGGTTTTTATTTGCAACTGATCATCATTGCAAATTTATCTCTGCAAATAAAATATGTGTATTTTAATTAAATAACATTCTAGAGACATGCATAGCATGAATACAACACCTCCTGTTGTTTCCAGTAGATTCTATTTGTGCATTCCCACCATGAATACTTCTTTAGTAAATAAACAATCCATTGGAACTCTTATCACTAAAGACCAACAAAGAAAGATGAGTTTTAAATTTTTAAATAAGATTTATAATTTCAGCAATAATCTTTATTTTCTAAAAATTCAAATGTGTTTCCTGTAAGGCATTACCTATTTCAGAACTGACATTTTAGACCAATTTGTTAAACTCATTTATAAAAATTACTCAGGAAATGGATGTCCATATTAAATTTATCTCTGGAAATACAGTAGAAATTTTAATGAAATAACATTATAGAGACATGCACTGCATCTCAGATTTATAATCTCTGAAAAACAATGTCTTCCATCACGATTTTCAAATGTCTGTGAACATGGAATGGTGGACATCATGGTCTTGTGCTCAGTCACTGCAATTGTGTCAGACTCTTTGTGAACCTATGGGTTGTAGCCTACCAGGCTCCTTTGTCCGTGGAATTCTCCAGGCAAGAATAGTGGAGTGGGTTGCCATGCCCTTCTCCAGGGGATTTTCCTGACCCAAGATCAGACTCACATCTCCTGTGTCTCCTGCATTGCAGGAGAATTCTTTATGCAGTGAGTCAACTTGGAAGCCCCACAGTGAGCTCTTACATTTCATCTTTCATATGCCTATGACTTTATTCTCAATAGTATTTCAAAATTTTTGTAATTGTGGACTATTTTTATAGTTGGTGGATTCATTCTTTTAATACTATGAATATTTCACTCCACTCCCTGTGATTTGCATATTTTCTGAGGAGAAAGGTACGTATTTTTTACTGAGATGAAAAAGAAATAATGGCGCATCCACATAACCTGTTGCAGTCAAAAAAAAGGAAAGAAATGTAGATTTGTATATATTGGCATGTAAATATTAACATTTAAATTAAAGATATTTATAGTTAAAGAAGGGAAGACATTTCCAAAAGACTATGCTTATGTATGTTGCTATATAATTTAATTATATTATATGAATATATTATATATATTAATAATATGTGCTTATGTTCATACATGCTTACACAAATATACATTTTAACGTCTGGGATTATACCAATCAACCTGTTCAGTTCAGTTCAGTTGTTCAGTCGTGTCCGACTCTTTGATGGTGTGATCACTCATCTAGAGCCAGACATCCTGGAATGTGAAGTCAAGTGGGCCTTAGAAAGCATCACTATGAACAAAGCTAGTGGAGGTGATGGAATTCCAGTTGAGCTGTTCCAAATCCTGAAAGATGATGCTGTGAAAGTGCTGCACTCAATATGCCAGCAAATTTGGAAAACTCAGCAGTGGCCACAGGACTGGAAAAGGTCAGTTTTCATTCCAATCCCTAAGAAAGGCAATGCCAAAGAATGCTCAAACTACCGCACAATTGTACTCATCTCACACACTAGTAAAGTTATGCTCAAAATTCTCCAAGCCAACCTGTTAGCAGTATTTAATTTTAATATTTATTTATTTATGGCCGTGTTAGGTCTCAGCTATGGTGCATGGGCTTAGTTGTCCCATAGCATGTGGGATCTTAGCTTCCCTACTGGGGATTGAACATGCATCTCCTGCATTGGAAGATGGTTTCTTAATCACTGGACCACCACCAAAGTCCCGGCATTTAATTTTAAATAATTGTTTACAGAAGAGGATGAGTTGAAAAGATACATTTTCACTTCATGTCTTACTTACTGTATTTCACTTGTTTGTTTAAAGACCATGCATTATTTTGATGATGATGATATCAGGCAGTGTCCATTTTGAAAACATAAATAAACAGAGTCCTAAAGTTAGACATCCTAAACTGACAACTCACTTCCAAACCTATTTCTGCCGTAGAAGAACAGAACTCAAGAATCACCTCAGGAGAATAACTCCTAGGTTGATAACAAGTGGATCATAGTGGGCTGGATTCTAGAACTCCAAGGAAAATAAAAACCCACAGTAGATCATACTGGGCACAGAGAACAAGGACACCATGGGCAGAGAATTCTGTCCCAGGAAGCCACTTCACCAGAAGGGTCACCCCAGAGAGAGCGCTATGAGCTGACCACAGAGTGGAAGGTCATGATGCAGATTCCATGATAGGACCCATGGAAGCAAGGGAAAGCAATTATGTAAGATATATACATATTATGCACAAATAGGCTTCCTAAATGCTGAAAGTGACACAGTGCATGATCTTTAGGGGATACAAATAAACTATAGAATTCTGCAGGATTACATGTATCCTGAAGCTAACCATTATTAACTAATTATATTTTCTAATTTTTAAAACATTAATCAAAACAAACAAACAAAAAATACCAAACAGACATTAAATGAAAAAAATCATAGTATATCTAGTTTAGATCTTCTCTTCCCCCCTCCACTCCCTCCAACCTCACCCGACCCAGGATTATGGCAAAGAGATACCCAAAATAACTGGAACTTTTGGTGCCACAGCTGTCCTTTATACAAGGAATAAATAGATACAGACTCTGTCGGATTTATTTTTTACCCTAATGCCTTTCTTGACTTGTGTGTAGTTTCTTACCCCAATATATTTTCCAGTTGAGCAGATTCCTCAAATAATTTTTGTATTGTAGAAATGGACAGGTGTGGGGTTTATTTGTGCTGCAAAGAAGTATTTTCTTTCAAGTAGGAAAAGGAGTGGGAACCCATTTGCTTGTTGAAAAGCAATTCAATTTCCTTGGTGACTGTCAAACAAGCCAGGGATGAAATTGATCAATTTCAGAAAAGTAATGAAAAGAATTGTCTAGGGAGTCTAAAGGGTCTATTTTGGGAGAAAATCAGTATGTAGATAGACTTCAAGCTAATAAAATTATGGCCAAACTGAGTAACAACAATTTTTTATATCAATGTCATTATCAGAAAAATATTTATTGGGTTTCTTACTATGTATAGTATAGATCTGAGAGCACATTCTTTGTGGTTTCTGATATGCCAAAGTCCTCATGTCACGCTTAGCTTTTCTAGTTATTTCAACTCATCTATGCAGCACTCATGTGATTTCTGTTGTGTAAAAGGTAAACTGTGAATCTATGTGTCTGGATGTTTGTGTAGTGAGGTAGTGTCAGCTATAGGGAAGAGGTAAAAAGGCAGTAGACAACAACTGGGGAGAAAAACCAAGTGACGGATTTAGCTAGGTAGAAATTATGATGCCATCATCACATATATGACAAAACCAAATGAGCCAGTGAGTATGTGACCCACTGGGTCACAGTAGGAAATACATTTTTTCCCAAGTAGTAGTCTAACTTCTTGGAACCAGAGATCAAATTGCCAACATCGCTGGATCAGAGGAAAAGCAAGAGAACTCTAAAAAAAACAGATCTAATTCTGCTTCACTGACTACACTAAAAGCCTTAGACTGTGTGGATCACAACAAACTCTGGAAAATTCTTAAAGAGATGGGAATATCTGCCTCCAAGGAAATCTGTATGCAGGTCAAGAGGCAACAGTTCGAACAAGACATGGAACAACAGACTGGTTCAAAATTGGGAAAGGAGTACATCAAGGCTGTATATTGTCACCCTGCTTATTTAACTTATATGCAGAGTTACATATTAATGTGAAATGCTGGACTAGATGAAGCACAAGCTGGAATCAAGATTGCTGGGAGAAATATCAATAACTTCAGATATGCAGATGACACCACCCTTATGGCAGAAAGTGAAGAACTAAAGAGCCACTTGATGAAGGTGAAAGACGAGAGTGAAAAACCTGGTTTAAAACTCAACATTCAGAAAACTAAGATTATGGCATCTGGTCCCATCACTTCATGGCAAATAGATGGGGAAACAATGGAAAAACAATGGAAACAGTGACAGACTTTATTTTCTTGTGCTCCAAAATCACTGCAGATGGTGACTGTAGCCATGAAATTAAAAAAGATACTTGCTCCTTGGAAGAAAAGCTATGACCAACCTAGACAGAATATAAAAAAGCAGAGATATTATTTGCCGACAAAGGTCTGTCTAATCAAAGCTATGGTTTTTCCAGTAGTCATGTATGGATGTGAGAGTTGGACCATAAAGAAGGCTGACTGACAAAGAATTGATGCTTTTGAACTGTGGTGTTGGAGACGACTATTGAGTCCCTTGGACTTCAAGGGGATCCAACCAGTCAATCCTTAAGGAAATCAGTCCTGAATATTCATTGGAAGGACTGATGCTGAAGCTGAAGCTCCAATAATTTGGCCACCTGATGCAAAGAACTAACTCATGAGAAAAGACCCTGATGCTGGGAAAGATTGAAGGCAGGAGGAGAAGGGGATGACAGAGGATGAGATGGTTGTATAGCTTCACTGACTCAATGGACACGGGTTTGAGCAAGCTCTGGGAAGTCTGGATGTTTGTGTAGTGAGGTAGTGTCAGCTATAGGGAAGAGGTAAAAAGGCAGTAGACAACAACTGGGGAGAAAAACCAAGTGACGGATTTAGCTAGGTAGAAATTATGATGCCATCATCACATATATGACAAAACCAAATGAGCCAGTGAGTATGTGACCCACTGGGTCACAGTAGGAAATACATTTTTTCCCAAGTAGTAGTCTAACTTCTTGGAACCAGAGATCAAATTGCCAACATCGCTGGATCAGAGGAAAAGCAAGAGAACTCTAAAAAAAACAGATCTAATTCTGCTTCACTGACTACACTAAAAGCCTTAGACTGTGTGGATCACAACAAACTCTGGAAAATTCTTAAAGAGATGGGAATATCTGCCTCCAAGGAAATCTGTATGCAGGTCAAGAGGCAACAGTTCGAACAAGACATGGAACAACAGACTGGTTCAAAATTGGGAAAGGAGTACATCAAGGCTGTATATTGTCACCCTGCTTATTTAACTTATATGCAGAGTTACATATTAATGTGAAATGCTGGACTAGATGAAGCACAAGCTGGAATCAAGATTGCTGGGAGAAATATCAATAACTTCAGATATGCAGATGACACCACCCTTATGGCAGAAAGTGAAGAACTAAAGAGCCACTTGATGAAGGTGAAAGACGAGAGTGAAAAACCTGGTTTAAAACTCAACATTCAGAAAACTAAGATTATGGCATCTGGTCCCATCACTTCATGGCAAATAGATGGGGAAACAATGGAAAAACAATGGAAACAGTGACAGACTTTATTTTCTTGTGCTCCAAAATCACTGCAGATGGTGACTGTAGCCATGAAATTAAAAAAGATACTTGCTCCTTGGAAGAAAAGCTATGACCAACCTAGACAGAATATAAAAAAGCAGAGATATTATTTGCCGACAAAGGTCTGTCTAATCAAAGCTATGGTTTTTCCAGTAGTCATGTATGGATGTGAGAGTTGGACCATAAAGAAGGCTGACTGACAAAGAATTGATGCTTTTGAACTGTGGTGTTGGAGACGACTATTGAGTCCCTTGGACTTCAAGGGGATCCAACCAGTCAATCCTTAAGGAAATCAGTCCTGAATATTCATTGGAAGGACTGATGCTGAAGCTGAAGCTCCAATAATTTGGCCACCTGATGCAAAGAACTAACTCATGAGAAAAGACCCTGATGCTGGGAAAGATTGAAGGCAGGAGGAGAAGGGGATGACAGAGGATGAGATGGTTGTATAGCTTCACTGACTCAATGGACACGGGTTTGAGCAAGCTCTGGGAGATGGTGAAGGACAGGGAAGCCTGGCATGCTGCTGTCCATGCGGTAACAAACAGCTGGACATGACTGAGTGACTGAACAAAAAGTCTGACTTCATAAAAGAGTTTAAAATGTAGTCGGAGGGACTTATTTCATCTTTGAAATATTTATATTTTTGATTGCTTTTAAAGCTGGAGATCAAGATTATGCTAATAGTGTATTAGATTTATCTAAGAAGAGGATTGATTGGAGCAATAGTGAAAGACAAGAAAAACAATTACCAGGAGCTTGACATAATGTTTGTGTGAGAAGAAAAGGTTATACTTCAAGGGCTGGAAAACATAAAACCGGAGAAGGGAAAGTTTGAAGGAATTGTGAACGTGATCTGCTCTAATATGGAAGAAGCAAACATAATGTGACTCTTAGAATTAGATTTCCTTTGATACATGGACAATATGTTCCTAGGACTCAGAAAATCCGGTTTCTCTTTCCAGCAGTGAGATCCACCAGCTGTGTATTCGAAAGTTAGTTATTTAAATGCTTAGAACCTTAGACCCTTGCACTGATAAAAAGGTCAATCAGCTATAATCAGAACGTGTCATTTCCAGTACAAGCGACCTCACACTAGTCTGATGACTGAACCAGACATCTTTAATCTATCATGGAGCTTTCCCAGTGGGTACAAATGAAGCCTCATTATCAACTAGGTTCTCTAGACAACCAGTGCTAACTGAAGGAATTTCAAATTTACAAAGAAATCAGTTTCTAATGTAGAATGTAGATATTTTGCAATGTTTCTTCATATTTTTGAGGTTTCCTTAAAAATTTATTTGTTTGGCTGTGCTGGGTCTTAGCTGCAACATATGAGATCTAGTCCCCCTACAAGGGATTGAACCTGGGCCCCCTACATTGGAGACAGAATCTTCACCACTGGACCACCAAGGAAGTCTCATTGTTTTTGAGTTTACAATCCGTGAATTCTACTGTTTGCAATTTTTGCAAACAGAGGTACATCAGACCCTTTGCTGGAAATAGGAAAGTTGGAAAAGGGAGCGGTTCAGGGGAGGCTAGAGAAAGGGTGTGTGGGACAGGCTTCTATCCGGAGTGTTGATGTCAGAAGTTCACCCTTGAGTGCCCTTGGTTACCACAGCTAGTCTTTCAATCAGGAATAAGAATGCTCAACAGAATGAGCAGTCCTGGGTGAAGAGCAGAGAAATTCAGGTCAGTACACTGAGAAAGCATCAAGAAATTGATGTTGAGATATGCATGTACCAGAATGAAGGTCCTTTTCTCCTGTCAGGGAGAGGAGGTGAATGCTGTCTTTCCCACTTGAAAGAGCAGTTGAGGAATCAGGCAGCTTATTGTGAAGGGCAGGGTAATGTTAGAACAAGCAGCAAAAGTGAGAGCAGAGAGATCCAGAATCGTGAACTCTGGCAGCAACCTTTTACAGGGACAAAGGATGCCCCTCCGCCACTGAACATTTGGTTGTGATACTTCCGGTCTCAGTTGGTTACTTCCGGTCTCAGTTAGTTTCTTCCGCATACTTGAATACCCGGCATACTGAGTTGGTACCCCTGCCAGGTGTATTCACTTCCTACCTGCTGCAAGGTCTTTGGTTGATGAATACATACTCAGGAAAACCCCAGTCAATAAGACTCTAATTTTGTAGCATGCAGACTAACGTCTATGATACCGTATTTAATTATTGCAATAAGCTTTATTTACAGAGAGCTTGAAAATCTGTCCTGAGTGTACATGATGGCGATATACAAGTGGAATTAACTGAAGGTTTCTGATCTTCGGGAGACTTTGGATCTATAGGAGCAAACCCCATCTCATTTGTTTTCATTAATAAATTCCTCCCCTATTTTTATTTTTTTATGAAGGAATAACTGTAATAAAGAAGTTTCATTAAATTATATTATATGCTAATTGAACATTCTCATATTCCAGATGTTACACATTTATTTAAAATATGGCACCTCTCTTAATTATAAGTAACCATCTAACAATTGACTATTAAGATTATTTCCTGGTTATGATGCCAAAATGATTTTAACTTTGAAATTATGATATCTCACTTTATTCTTCCATGTGAGTGGAAGACATTTGCCTATTTTCATAGCCCTATGTTCTTTAATTAGATCATTATTTTGTCAAATGTTTAACTCTTCATTGTCTTCTCTGCTCTTGTACAGACCTATTGGTTTTCTCAGTTTGTTTAAAGAAAAATATATACTTCCCAGGCACTAGCTTTTTCTCTCTTTTATCTTCTTTCTTCTACTTTAGTGCATCTCTGCATTCCTAACTAATGACCTCTCCTCAGAAACTTCCCAAGTTAAACCAAAACAATTCTTCTCCCCTGGGATTTCATGGACTTGCTTCGTTCACTCAGATTCACCTCCTATTATTATACTGCCTCTCTGTTTCTTCATATTTTTGTAGACAGATTATCGTTGAAATCAAGGGGCCAAATCTACCAGTCCTTCTAATGGTGAACGTATTTCTGACTGTGACAATCACTGCCTACATAATTTTTCATGCTTTATCTCTATTAGGCATGTCAGGGGATCCAGGCTTCATCCTTACTAGTCTATCAATTCTATTTTCTTTAAATAAACTCCTCTTGCTGATCAAATCCATGCGTTTATGTGCCATCTTCTTTCATTTGGTCCTACAATATCATTCATCTAATTGTGCTCCTCTGAGACCTTCTCTTCAATTTTATTCTCAGAGATCCCCATGCTGACAAAATGTGAGAAAATTACAAAGATAACAGAAATGCTGAAGTGAAAGGCACTTGAAATCCTAGGACAGACACAGAAACAGATTAAAAACATGATGAGTGTGGTGACAGAGATGTTCGCAGGGCATTCTAAGATAACCGAAAGGAACCTCTCAGTGGCCTATGAGACTTCGAAAGAAAACAAGTGATAATCACGGGGAAACTGACAGTTTCATACCTAATACTGAGCAGTATAAATCAACTCAGGCTTCCTTCGTGGCACAGACAGTGAAGAATCTGCCTGCAATGCAGGAGACCCAAGTCCCATCCCTGGTTGGGAAGATCCCCTGGAGAAGGGAATGGCAACCCCTTCCAGTATTTTTCCCTGGAGAATTCCATGGAAAGAGGAGCCTGGAGGGCTACAACCCATGGGGTCACAAAAAGTTGGACATGGCTGAGTGACTAACACACACACACTATAAATCAATTCAAGTGTTCTGAAGGATAATTTGGCAATTTGTCACTATATCACTAAAGTGATTTCTACCCTTTAAAAGTCTTCTAGAGAAAAAAGTGCCCCGAGACTGGAATGTGAGTGCTCAAAGATACATGGATAAAAGGGCTACTACAGTCCAAGGGGGCACAGAGTCGGACACGACAGAGCAACTTTCACTCACTTGGATAAAATGATCATACAGTATAAACCACTTACTTTTAATCCTAAAGCCACCAAACTAGACTGTATGCTAACTTCTTTTTTTTTTTAATGCCCAAACTGATATTTCCTGATTTTCCATTTACTCTGCCCACAATGGCCAATTGTGGACTGGATTGCAAAAGTAGGAAGTCAAGAAACACCTGGAGTAACAGGGAGATTTGGTCTCGGAGTACAGAATAATGAAGCAGGGCAAAGGCTAACAGAGTTTTGCCGAGAGAACGCACTGGTCATAGCAAACATCCTCTTCCGAAACACAAGAGAAGATTCTACACATGGACATCACCAGATGGCCAACATTAAAATCAGATTGATTATATTCTTTGCAGCCAAAGATGGAGAAGCTCTATACTGTTAGCAAAAACAAGACCGGGAGCTGACTGTGGCTCAGATCATGAACTCCTTATTGCCAAATTCAGACTCAAATTGAAGAAAGTAAGGAAAACCACTAGACCATTCAGGTATGACCTAAATCAAATCACTTATGATTATACAGTGAAAGTGAGAAATAGGTTTAAGGGACTAGATCTGATAGACAGAGTCCCTGATGAACTATGGACGGAGGTTCATGACATTATATAGGAGACAGGGAGCAAGACCATCCCCAAGAAAAAGAAATGCAAAAAAGCAAAATGGCTGTCTGAGGAGGCCTTACAAATAGCTGTGAAAAGAAGAGAAGCAAAAAGCAAGGGAGAAAAGGAAAAATATACCGTTTGAATGTAGAATTTCAAAAAATAGTAAGGAGAGATAAGAAAGTCTTCCTCAGTGATCAATGCAAAGAAATAAAGCAAAACAATACAATGGGAAAGACTAGAGATCTCTTCAAGAAAATTAGAGATACCAAGGGAGCATTTCATGCAAAGATGGGCTCGATAAAGGACAGAAATGGTCTGGACCTAACAGAAGCAGAAGATATTAAGAAGAGGTGGCAAGAATACAGAGAACTGTAAAAAAAAAGATCTTCATGACCCAGATAATCATGATGGTGTGATCAACACCTAGAGCCAGACATCCTGGAATGTGAAGTCCAGTCTTAGGGAGCATCATTATGAACAAAGTTAGTGAAGGTGATGGAATTCCAGTTGAGCTATTTCAAATTCTAAAAGATGATGCTTGAAAGTGCTGAACTCAATATGCCAGCAAATTTGGAAAATTCAGCAGTGGCCACAGGACTGGAAAAGGTCAGTTTTCATTCCAATCCCAAAGAAAGGCAATGCCAAAGAATGCTCAAACTACCACACAACTGCACTCATCTCACATGCTAGTAAAGTAATACTCAACATTCTCCAAGCCAGGCTTCAGCAATACGTGAACCGTGAATTTCCAGATGTTCAAGCTGGTTTTAGAAAAGGCAGAGGAACCAGAGATCAAATTGCCAACATCCAGGACTGCAAGGAGATCCAACCAGTCCATTCTGAAGGAGATCAGCCCTGGGATTTCTTTGGAAGGAATGATGCTAAAGCTGAAACTCCAGTACTTTGGCCACCTCATGCGAAGAGTTGACTCATTGGCAAAGACTCTGATGCTGGGAGGAATTGGGGGCAGGAGGAGAAGGGGACGACCGAGGATGAGATGGCTGGATGGCATCACAGACTCAATGAACGTGAGTCTGAGTGAACTCCGGGAGTTGGTGATAGACAGGGAGGCCTGGCGTGCTGCAATTCATGAGGTCGCAAAGAGTTGGACGCAACTTAGCAACTGAACTGAACTGAACCAATCTAATCACATGCACCACAGCCTTTTCTAACTCAATGAAACTATGAGCTGTGTAGGGCCACCCAAGATGGACGGGTCATAGTGGAGAGTTCAGACAAAATGTGGTCCACTGGAGATGGGAATGGTGAACCACTTCAGTGTTCTTGCCTTGACAATCCCATGAAGAGTATTAAGAGGCAAAAAGATAGGACACTGAAAGATGAACTGCCCAGGTTGGTAGGTGACCTATCTGCTACTAGAGATCAGTGGAGAAATAACTCTAGAAAGGATGAAGAGATGGAACCAAAGCAAAAGCAACACCCAGTTGTGGATGTGACTGGTGATGGAAGCAAGGTCCAATGCTGTAAAGAACAATATTGCAAAGGAACCTGGAATGTTAGGTCCATGAATCAAGACAAATTGGAAGTGGTCAGACATGAGATGGCAAGGCTGGACTTTGACATTTTAGGAATCAGCAAGCTAAAATGGACTGGAATGGGTGAATTTAACTCAGATTATCCCACAGAGAATGTGCAAAATCTCATTTCTCAGCTCTTTTTCAATCAATTGCACTTGTTGTGATATAGGAAACATAAAACAATCTGAAAAAAGTGATACACTGAGTTAAATTTGATTCACAAAATCTGTTGCTTTCTTGAAAAACTGTCTCTCTTTTGCTCACAGTTGAAACGATGAGGTATAAATGACCACAGAAAGCTATAGAATTATCTAGCATGAAAACTAAAGCAGAGACTCAGATGAGGAGGTAAGAAAATCAAGTTGTGTTTAAGCACCAGACATGTGTGTATTTGAACACAATGATGGAGCCACATTCGTTGGTCATAGACATGCATCACCCTGTGGGATGTGGTTTTAGTGATAATTGCTTATATAATTGTAACAAACCAGCCAACTCTTTCTCAGGTAGCAAATAAAAGCCAGAAAATTCTACCATGTCACAGCTATGTAACAATTTGAGAAAGGCCTTTGATATTCAAATTTCACATATCACACAATAGCTTTATGCAAAGTTCTAATCTCTTTAATGTTTGTGAATGCACATTTTAGCTGAATGATCAAATATGGACCAGCCAGATAAAATAGTATGAGGCAAACATAAGAACAAAATATTGCACAATGCAAACTCTGATTGCCTGTATCTTATTCTCTATTTTAATTTTTGTTATTATGTTAAAATATTAATATCACATACTATTTTTAGAGAATCTGTATGCAGGCCAGGAAGCAACAGTTAGAACTGGACATGGAACAACAGACTGGTTCCAAATAGGAAAAGGAGTACGTCAAGGCTGTCTATTGTCACCCTGCTTATTTAACTTATATGCAGAGTACATCATGAGAAACGCTGGACTGGAAGAAACACAAGCTGGAATCAAGATTGCCGGGAGAAATATCAATACCCTCAGATATGCAGATGACACCACCCTTATGGCAGAAAGTGAAGAGGAGCTAAAAAGCCTCTTGATGAAAGTGAAAGAGGAGAGCGAAAAAGTTGGCTTGAAGCTCAACATTCAGAAAACGAAGATCATGGCATCTGGTCCCATCCCTTCATGGGAAATAGATGGGGAAACAGTGGAAACAGTGTCAGACTTTATTTCCTTGGGCTCCAAAATCACTGCAGATGGTGACTGCAGCCATGAAATTAAAAGACGCTTACTCCCTGGAAGAAAAGTTATGTCCAACCTAGACAGCATTTTCAAAAGCAGAGACATTATTTTGCNCATCGCTTCATGGCAAATAGATGGAGAAACAGTGGAAACATTGGCTGACTTTATTTTTTGGGCTCCAAAATCACTGCAGATGGTGACTGTGGCTATGAAATTAAAAGACATTTACTCCTTGAAAGAAAAGTTATGACCAACCTAGACAGCATATTCAGAAGCAGAGACATTACTTTGCCAACAAAGGTGTGTCTAGTCAAGGCTATGGTTTTTCCAGTAGTCATGTATGGATGTGAGAGTTGGACTGTAAAGAAAGCTGAGTGCCGAAGAATTGATGCTTTTGAACTGTGGTGTTGGAGAAGACTGTTGAGTGTCCCTTGGATTGCAAGGAGATCCAACCAGTCCATCCTAAAGGATATCAGTCCTGGGTGTGCATTGGAAGGACTGATGTTGAAGCTGAAACTCTAAATACTTTGGCCACCTGATGCGAAGAGCTGACTCATTTGAAAAGACCCTGATGCTGAGAAAAATTGAAGGCAGGAGGGGACGACAGAGGATGAGATGGTTGGATGGCATCACTGACTCAATGGACATTTGTTTGGGTAAACTCCGGGAGTTGGTGATGGACAGGGAGGCCTGGCGTGCTCTGGTCCATGGGGTTGCAACGAGTCGGACACGACTGAGTGACTGAAGTAAACTGACCTGTACAATGGCCAACTGATATTCCTGAAACACTAGCTTTTTTTGTTTCATTTTCCTATTTAAGAACCTGCCATTGTAGCTTATGTACCAAAGCATCTACTTCTAAATGTATTTGGCTATTTGTCAAAATCTATCTGATTCCTTGAATCCGAGAAAATTTTGCAATGCGCTGTCTAATTTCTGTTCATCTATTCTGTTCCTTGGGCCAGAAATCTCTTGCGTGCCCTTCCATCATGACTTTCCAAGTTTCCATCCAGTTCTTTCCCATGGGAGGCTACCTACTTGGATTAAACACCTGGGCTCCAATGTCCACTGGCTTTCAGTACTTTGACCACTGGGGATTTTGATTTTCTCTGCAATTCAGAAGTTGTTCAAGAGAAAGTTTAAAGTATATCCAAGGAGACAACTTTTTAAAATTTTCTAATTATGCTGTTATTTACCAATGTCACTATATGGTGTTCTATAATAGCTTCACTTAGAAAATAACAAAGCACATGTGTATCTTTACCCAGACCATTTATTTGTGGTCTTCCTTGACTGATTTTGTTCTTGGTCTAAGCCCTGTGTATGCCATCACTTTTGAGTATTCTTTCTTTTTTTTTTTTATAAAACAATTATTTATTTATTTGGCTGTGTTGGGTCTTGATTGCAGCATGCAGAATCTAGTTCCCTGACCAGGGACTGAACCCAGCCCCCCTGCAATGGCAGCATGAAGTTTTAGCCACTGGAACACAAGGGAAGTCTTATCTTTGAGTATTACTTCAATGTTACTCTTCTATCTTCTTTTTTGTTGTGAAGAGAAGCAGAGCAGATTTAAAGGAGAAGATAGTCAATGCTTTAAGGTTTTAAATATTGAACACTTACTCATCACTGGAAAAAATATTTTCAAAAGGCCCCTTTCGTGTGTTTTTATTAATGATTAGAGAGAATTTTCTTTGTACTCACTCCTGTTATTTCTCCTGGCCATGTCAAAATAAATGGCAAATTAAAGAATTTTTTCCTCCTTCTTTATGCCCCTAGTTATCCACAGTGGCAAGAATGTTTTTTTGTTTGCTTGTTTTTCTAAAGGAATTTTTGGCTTCTTTACATCCAATCTGCAAGTGAATTTCCTCCATTCACATCCTTTCTCACAGGGCTGTCACTGAGGTGTTTATGCTTTGTTTTGATTTTAAAGACTTAATCTTTTTCCATTACTTATTCATTGGTGAAATTTGAGTCACATGGAGTTTTATAATATTGGTACATTTTAAACTTCTATTGATATATTTTGGTAGGTTTTGGAGGAAGGTGGCATGAATCTGCTTTTGTGTCATTATTCCCTCCCACACTGAATTCTCCCTCTTTTGTTATCTTACCGTTGGTCATTAAGTGATGACAAAGACTAATCAGGCAGGCTATAATTTTCATCAGGGAAAGTAAAGATCCTGTGGTCCCTGAGTCTATCAAAAAACCCACCTGTATATCACAGGAAGCCCTTGTCTCGGTGCAGACAGTACAGTGTTCTCTTTTCAAGTTATTTCTAACCTCTATCATTACCGAGTAACTATCTACATTATATGATAGTAGTTAGAGACATCATATGGTAAAGATATGATACATTAATTCAGTAATAAAATTTATTGATCTCTACTATTGGAAGGGACTTAAAACAATCAGCAAAACAGACAAGGGCCTGATGCAGCTTATAACCCCTAGTGAAACAGATGATCATTAAACAGATAGTCACACAAACTAGAGAAAATCACAATTATGTCCATTGCTAGTGAACAGAGGTGCATGTTGCTTTGAAATGCTGTAAAGTTGACATTAAAACTCATCCTAAAAGCCAGGGAAAGCTATTTTGAGCAAGTAGACATTGAGTTCAGGTCTAAAGGAATGGTGTTAACTAAAGAGAAAGATGGAGAGATGGTGAGTGGGGGGAGAGAGAGGTTGTGAATTCAGGGAGTGTGTTTTGATGTAAAGAGAAGAGCATGTGCAAGGGCACTGTGGTGGAAGAGAACACACTGCGTTGAGGAACTGGGGAAGAAGCCAGAGTGAAAAGTCAGGGCACATAAGTGCACACTGCACACAAACCCTTCCACGGAGCAGGAGTCCAGTGCCTTCAGGGTGGCATTTCACTTCCCTGTGGTCTGCCTAGAAAGCCCAAATAGCTCACGGAGATTTTTTTTTTTTTTCACTGATTGCTCAGTCAGTTTGGTTACCCCAGATAAGGACTGGTACATTGCATAGTGCTTCATCCATCATTAAAGCATTAAGCTCATCTTTCAACTGCTATGTGTGAGTCAAGCAGAGCAAAACTCTACAGAACATTTTAAGAAATTTGAACTTTGCCCCAAAGCACGAGAAAATGACAAAACAGCTATAAGAAAGAAAGAAAAGGAGAGGGATTTTTTGAAAATATAACTCTAGCTTTTAGGGACATACATAATTGGATAGTAATCTACCCTTTTCCTTCTTAAACTTCATCTCTTCTTTCCAAGATTGGGCTTTTATAATCCCAAATCATCCACATGTCTATACTGACAAATTCAGGCTTTCCTGATACATTGATACTTCCGTCCTTTCTCTGACTGATACAGCAATCCTTCATATAAATTAGGGCTAAGTGGAAGTGCTCTAAGTGGAAATGTTTTGAAACTATCCCAGGACTCCTCTGTTTAACAAAGAGCAAATCTGAGAGCTGTAAGATTGCTTAACACAGGTTTTTAAGGAGAAGAAACAATACCTAAGATTTCAGACAAGTGATTCTTATGAAGGACACCTAGACTTTGCTCCTTTTTTTATTGAAGCCATCCTAACCATTTTGAGATGGAACTTAAGACTGTCTGGAGTCTATAAACCAATTTCTCAGAAACAACTTGGTTTGGAGCAAAAGAATAAAGATCCTTTAGTTAAATTAACATTAACAAAATGTCAAAGCATTCAGTCATTTCACACCAATAAGTCCAAGGCAATTAAAAGAGAAAAAAGGAACTAAGTTAATGAGCAAAATATATAAATTTTTAAAACAGGTCTTGCTGATTCCAAAGCTAAATATGTCTTTGTTGATACAGCTTCAGCTACTGTATTTAACTATGGAAAGTAACGTCACTCTTAATATAGGGACTTAATAAATTATATTATATTCTCCAAAAATCTAAAATATATTGGTTTTTATATATTAATAACTTATGTGATCTTCTTTTGTATGAATATAACTATTTCTGAATATTTTGGCTGGACCATCTAAGAAGTAGTCTGAATTAATGAGCCTTGGCTGTTTGAAAGACATCAGTCTTTCCAAGATACAATGGAATAGATAAAAATGATCACTTCCACTAAAAAATTCATCCTGCAGATGTACAGTATAGTAAGGAAATCTTGGACAAATCCATGAGAGGAGAAATTTATTGTCAGTCCAGTAGGCCCTAGCTTGAGTTACTTGTAGTCAATAACATGCGTAAATTAATTCTTTCAATACTCTCTTGTACTTGTTAAAGCTCTAAACAATTTGGAATATCTCTCTGGAGCCCTATTTTTCTACTCAGCTTGTTTTCTATAAAGATGTTATTCTCTCTTTAAAATACTTAATTATTAGGAAACATTATTCACTCTCAAGTTTCTGGTGGAATTTCTTTGTTGAAGTGAAGTGAAGTCGCTCAGCCATATCCGACTCTTTGCGACCCCGTGGGCTGTAGCTTACCAGGCTCCTCAATCCAGGCTCCTCAATTCTCCAGGCAAGAATACTGGAGTGGGTTGCCATTTCTTTCTCCAGGGGATCTTCCTGATCCAGGGATCGAACCTGGGTATCCCGCATTATAGGCAGACGCTTTACCGTCTGAGCCACGAGGGAAGGTTTCTTTGTTGAAATGACATGCAAGTTATAATATGCACTGTGATGTAGACAGTTAGCAATGTGTCTTGTCATGAGTGCCAGCTATCCCAACCTCAGAGGAATCTGTAACATCAGCTTTACAGAAAGACAAATGTGTAAGTGGAAAGAGAAGAGAAAAGAAAGAGAAAGAGAAAGAGAGGAAAAGAACTTTTATTACCATCTTTTTTGTAACTATGAAATATATTAAAAATCTAAATCCTTTTTGAGGTAGACACACTCAAAGATAGCCCAAGATTTTTGCTTCCTGGTATTCATACTCTATGGAATTCCTGTTCTTTATTGTGAATGGGACCTGTGACTTTGGCAAATATCATGATTGTAATAGTGTTCCATAAGATTTTAACCCGTTTTGCTAGGAGATATTCTCTGTTGAAGGCTTGAGAACAAACTGTTATACTGAGAAGACCCACATGGCAAGAAACACATGCTTGTTGGCCAGCAGTTAGCCAGCAAGAGACGCAAGCTTTCAGTCCAACAGCCCACAGGGGACTAGATGATAACAACAACTGTGAACTTGAAGATGGATCCTTCCTTATCTGAACTTCAGATGAGACTGTAGCTCTAACCTACACCTTGACAACAGCCTTGTGAGACCCTGAAGCAGAGAAAACCCACTAGGCTGTTCCAAGACACTTGACCCAACAAACTGAGATAATAAATGTGCATCATTTTCAGCCACTAAATTGGTGTTGACATTGGTGTATATATATAGAATATAATTATTTTGTATTAGACATCATAGTGGGTTATGTAATTTCTACAGTATTTTATCTGGAAACTTGCCCTACATCTATGTTCCACTTCACCAATGATTTTATACCTGTTTTAAGTTGCACAAGTCATATGTAATTGTTTTACATATATGTATTGTACTTGTGCTAAGTCGCTTCAGTCAAGTCCAACTCTTTGCAACCCTATGGACTGTAGCTTGCCAGGCTTCTCTGGCCATGGGATTCTCTAGGCAAGAATACTGGAGTGGGTTCCCCAGGGAATCTTCCCAACCCAGAGATTGAACATATATACTTAATTATAGAATTTTATGTTCTTTTCTTTCTCCTCTTGATGGAATTCAATGAATTTCTTACAATTTTTACTTATAGTTTAAATCATCTCATATATTAAACAAACTGCTTAATTAAAAAAACGTCATGAGTAATATATATTTATCTGGATTCTCATTCATTTATCTTATAATTATAATTGGAACTTGAACACATGTTTAGAAGGACGTGTTCATGACAATCCTGAAGATACAGATTAAATGTATGCAGTTGCTCTGCCAAGTGTTCCATGGGGAAGGCCATGTGTATGTTAGTTTCCCTTTAAGTGTTTTCATACCACATGGGCTGTTAAATCCAGGCAAGGTGGCCACCATGTCTGTGAATTCTAAGTAGATTTTGTTTTTGACTACAAAGAGCTCACTCAGGCTTTAACAACCTTGTCATCTGCTTGTGCCAGCTGAAAGGTGGTTTTTCTAGTCTTCAGTTCTCTGCACACTGGCCCTTTTGCTGTATCCTGTCTCAAGAGAAGGTCTCAGTACCAGGACCATATGTGGAAAGAGTACAGTAAACCATCTTCTATCTCTGACTGTGGGCTGTGGTTTCCTCTCATTCCCTGACTGCAGAGAAGCTGCAGAAGTAGATTATGAAATTACTTTTTTTTGGTTTTCAGTTTTCTTTATTCCTTCCCCATCCTTGGCAATTTTCTGTGGAGGCTTATTGAGGTCATTTGTGAATTTAAAGTGTTATTTGCTATATTCTATCTAACATTTCTAGTTATTTGTATAGAGAGCTTTTCAAAGTATATGGTTTTCCATAAAGCCTTTTCAAGGTGTATATGTTAGCTTAGCCTTGTCTTAAAGAGGTAAGAATTTAATTATTGGACATTTGCGTATGATCTAACACAACCCCTCCTTTCTTCATAACAATCTCTTTTGTTAAGTACAAAACTTTTCCATTTGTAAGATGCTAGGCTCTCAATCAACTTACTGCGAATAATCAGTTGCCAGTGCAGAGACAGATAATAAACCTACATTGATAAAAGATGTCCAAGTACATAGTATAATCCCATTTCTATGCAGTTCAAGAACATATAAAACCAGTCAATGGTTATAGAAGTCAGAATGGTGGTTACCTCTCATGTTACTGACTAGGAAGGGGTTCAAGGGAAACTTCTGGGATGTGTCAATCAAAGTGATCAAAGTGGTAGTGACATAGGTGTTTACCTATGCAAACATCCACCAAGCTATATACTTAAGATTAATATACTGTATGTTTTATAAAAAATATAAAACACACACATATATATAACATATACACATTATAGCTCAACTAAAAAAAAGATTTTCAAGGTGTCTTCTATAAGTCATACTCAAAAAAATTTAGAGTCATTACCTTGATCATAACCTAGCTATTTTTACTTTATTTTAGTTTAAAAAAGTTAATTGTTCACAGAACTAGAACAAATAATCCTAAAAGTCATATGGAACCCTAAAAGACCAAGAATTGCTAAAGCAATCCTGCAGATAAAGAACAAAGCAGGATGCATAACCTCCAAAAATTCAGACAACACTGCAAAGCTACAGTAATCAAAACAGAGTGGTATTTGCCCCCAAACAGGCTTAAAGAGCAATGGAACAGAATAGACAGCCCAGAAATGAACCCATACACCTAGAGTCAACTAATGTCTGACAAAAGAGTTAAGAATATACAATAGCAAAAATACATCTTCTCTTCAGCAAGAGGTGTTGGGAAAGTTGGACAGCCACCTATAAATCAAGTTGGAACTCACCCTGTCACCACACAAAAAAATAAAATAGCTTAAAGATTGAACATAAGACATGACACCACAAAACTCCTAGAGGGGAACACAGACAAACATTCTCTAGCAAAAATCATACCAATGTCTTCTTGGGTCAGTTTTCCAAGGCCATAGAAATAAAAACAAAACTAAACAAAAGAGATCTAATCAAACTTGCAAAATTTCACACAACAAAGGAAACCAAAAACAAAGCAAAAAGATAACCTACAGAATAGAAGAAAATGTTTGCAAACTATATGACTGGCATAGGCTTAATTTCCAAAATATGCGAACAGCTCATACAACTCAACAACAACAACAAACCCAGTCAAAAAATGGGCTGCTGCTGCTGCTAAGTCGATTCAGCCATGTCACACTCTGTGCGACCCTGTAGACGGCAGCCCACCAGACTCCCCCATCCCTGGGATCCTCCAGGCAAGAACACTGGAGTGGGTTGCCATTTCCTTCTCCAATGCATGAAAGTGAAAAGTGAAAGTGAAGTCGCTCAGTCATGTCTGACTCTTCACAACCCCATGGACTGCAGCCTACCAGGCTCCTCTGTCCATGGGATTCTCCAGGCAAGGGTACTGGAGTGGGTTGCCATTGCCTTCTCCCAAAAATTGGGGAGGGAATCTAAAAAGATATTTCTCCAAAGAAGAAATACAGGTGGCTGATAGGCACATGCAAAGCTGCTCATTGCTCATTTTAGAGAAATGCAAATCATAACTATAATGAAGGACTGCTTTACACTGGTCAGAATGGCTATCATGAAAAAATCTACAAACAACAAATGCTGGAGAGGGTGAGGAGAAAAGGGAACCCTCCTAGATTCTTGGTGAGGATGTAACTTGGTGCAGTCACTATGGAAAACAGTATGGAAGTTCCTCAGAAAATTAAAAATAGAATTATCATATGATCCAGAAATCCTCCTCCTAGGCAAATATCCAGACAAAACTATAATTGGAAAAGATACATGTGCTCTTGTTCATACATGTTCATAGTAGCACTAGACACACTAGCCAAGACATGGAGACAACCTAAACGCCCAACTACAGATGAATGGATAAAGAAGGTGGGACACATACATACAAAGGAATACTGCTCAGCCACAAAAATTATAAAATAATGCCATCTGTAGCAGCAGGAATGCAACCAGAGATTATCATGTGGAGTGAATCAAGTCAGAAAAAGACAAATGGTATCATTCATATGTGGAATCTAAAATATGACCCCAATGAACCTATCCATGAAATAGAAACAGAAATTTATAACCCCTTTGGTGGTTGCCAAAGTGGAGGGATTTAGGGGAGGGACTGAGTGGGAGGTTGGGATTAGCAGATGTAAGCTATTATTTATGGAATAGATAAACAAGGTCCTGCCATACAGCACAGAGAACTATATTCCATATCCTATGATAAATCATAATGGAAAAGAACATTAAAAAGAATATATATATATATGTATGTATGTATGTATGTATGTATAACTCGGTCTCTTTGCTGAACAGCAAATATTAACACAACAGTGTAAATCAACTATACTTTAATAAAAGATACTAAAACTGAAAAAAAGTTGATTGTCTTCCCAACAGCTAAATCCCAACAATTATAAGAATTAAGGACTTCTAGAACTGGAGGCTGGAATCAGGATACATTATTAATCCGTCCCAGTCACTGTTCTCCTGTTTCTACGCAAAGCCCTATAATCCTTTTGAACATGGCTAATCTGGTAGCCATCACCAATCAATTAGGGTGGGAAAGTGAAAATAGATCCACTTGGGATGCCTGATCTGGATGATCTCTAAGGGCAAACCAGTCTCATATTTTATGTCTATGACTGACTTATAGTGCTCATCTACCAGTAGTCTACTCATACGGCATTTGAAAGTAAGTGAATATTCACGGCTGATCTTTTGTTTTTCAAAGCAAGACTTGCTTTTTATATAACTATGATGGTGTGTTAATTGTTTATCTGCATACAAGTTTGTTCTTAAAATCTAGCATCCTACTGGTTTCCCTTCAAATTCAGTCATTGCAGGATGGTGATTATATTGACTGAAATTCCAGTACACTACACGAGGTTAAAGAAAAAAAAAAAAAAAAACTTAACAAACAAAATCATTGCCCCATATATATAATCATCTGAGACTACTGCTGTCCAACCCAAGGTTTGTACCCATCATACCATCCCTTTTTCTCGTCGTTTTCACCAGAAGCTCTGTGCATCTGGATGAAGCATACCATGTCTTTATTAATATTCTTAGCAGACACCATAGAGGTATGAGGGGAAGTGACAGAAAACTCTCTTTTACTGTGCCTGGTCTGTGATATCAAAAAACTTAGAAGACTTGAACCTTGAACTAGAAAACTTGAACCAATTATTTGCTCAAATTCCTTTGTAAGGAAGATCCCAGGGAAGAGTCAAATTTCAGACTTTGTCTTTTTGTTCCCTTTGGTGAAGTCCTTGCTTTTCCATGACAAATCATGAATCCTTAAAAAAAATGGCTCTGATATTTATATTGACACATCCTTACACTTTTAACCTTCATGTATATCATTGAAAGAAAAAATGTTCACTAGAAAATTGCATTCATGTAATAATATATATTTTGCCAATTTTTATAAAGCACAGAATGTTTTAGTTTGAATTCCACACACAGAGGGCTCAAGAAAAGGACTTGAGGACTGGATTGCCATTCATGTTGTTGTTGGTTGTGTCAGATATAGGTTATTACATTGATCCCACCTCAAACCATGTATAGACAAGGAGACTGAGTTTCAGAGAGAAGACAAGTGATAAATTGGAATTCAAACTCAGCTGTGTGTGCCCAGGGAACTTAAGAGTTGCTCTAACAGCTGGATGTTCATCCGGGACCAGCTTCCATATGTGATCTTAGGCAAATCACTTAGCCTGTGTGGACCTCAGGATCCTCAACTGTGAAAACACAATTCTGTCTTGCCTCCCACATATGGCTGCTGCTGCTGCTGCTCCTAAGTCATTTCAGTCGTGTCCGACTCTTAGCGACCCCATGGACTGCAGCCTACCAGGCTCCTCTGTCCATGGATTTTCCAGGCAAGAGTACTGGAGTGGGGTGCCATTGCCTTCTCTGATATGGCTGCTATGAAGACCAAAATCATCAATGAGCCTGTTTGATTTGGGATAGCCATTGTTAAAAAAAAAAAATTGGGGACTTCTGAGGTGGTTCAGTGATTAAGAATCCACCTGCCAATGCAGGGGACACAGGTTGAGTCCCTGGTCTGGTAAGATTCCACTTGCCAAGGAGGAACCAAGCCCAGGCTCTAGAGCCCTCAACAAGAGAAGCCACTGCAATGAGAAGCCTGCACACCACAGCTAGAGATTAGCCCTGCTCACTGAAGCTAGAGGAAAGCCAGTGCAGAGCAACAAAGACCCAGCTCAGCCAAAAATAAATAAACGAATAAATACAATGGGAGAAAAAAAAAAACAAAAAAAAACCCTGGACTGCAGCATACTGGATCGTCCCAGGGTGGAATATGTGTCATTCACGAATATGTGTCAAGGATGTGTTGTGTGTTTCTGGGTCCTCTGCAACAGAATACACAGCTTCAAAAACAAAGAGAAAACAAACTTTGTCCCATCACAATTTTGTGGTGAATTGCATAAAGAAATTGACATCTTTCTATGTATGAATAAGGAGGTCAATTTAACAAAGGGCCTAAGCAGGGGACATTTGGCCACTGATGTGTGCACCCCTGGCTTCTCTGCCCTAAAACTGCCTCTAGTTTCTCAGGGTGCCCACCATCATTTAGGATCCGAGAGCCCCTGCCTGTGTGTCCTAGATTTCTTTCTTTAACAACAGGTGCCTGCATTACTGAGAGATGGTTTTATTGCATCTTGATGTCATGACTGCAGCTGCTGGTATATAAATAAACTGGAAGCCACCCTGGGGCTTTTTAAAAGCCTAAGACCTACAAAGAAGAAATGCCTTAATATGTCTTGGATTTTTTTAACAGAGAAGGAGAATGAAAACTTCCACTGAAACTAACTTTTAGTATTTCAACTAAGATTCAGTGCCAGTCATTTCTTTCCAGACATCATGTGACCTTACAGGAGGAATGAACTAAGTGTAGGCTATGCTGATGTGAGCTAAACTCGAGTAGCCACTTAATTTTTTGCAGATGTGTGGATTTCACTCCAATAGTATCCTTTCTCTATTTTCTCCCTTTCCTACTCTCTGACTTTTGCACCATGTAACACAGAAAAATTACAATTATTAACAGGTTGGTCCATTTGTTGGCAGAGGAAATTCTCAAAGTCTTCCATTTAACAAAATATTTCTCATTTGCATTCAAAACGATGAGAGAAGAAAAGATGAAACCCTTAAAAAACTATTATGTCTGTGCATTACCAAGGTTCTTAGCTTTTTACTGGATAGTTTTGTGTGTGTGTGTGTGTGTGGTTTTCTCTCTCTCCATTGCCAAAACTATGAGGTTGAATTTGGTGGTGCAGTCTCTAGTCTGTAACTAATAGGAAAATTAACTATGGCTCTGGGGAGCTTTTAAAGACTGGCTGCAACAATGGAGTATTGCATTCTGCCACCATCCAGTCTTTGAGAATGGAAGGAATTGAATTTTAAGTAACTCTTTCAATAGCTCCTTTTCAACACTTGTTTAATAGTACATGTCCTTTAACCAAAGAATACAGATGGTACAATGAGGTTTTAATTAGATTTCACGTTCGATACAATTAGCTACAGTTGCAAATGTAAAAGGTACAATAGAGCATTAAGAAATAACTTTATCAAGTCACTTCAATTTGTTAGGTCACTGGCCTTCCCCGATTGCAGTGGGCACACAGCTTAAGATAACAGTGTCATGAATTCCTATTTAAAACATACGTCAGTGGTTAAAATTGGGTCTGATTTGCAGGTTCAAAAATGGTCTTTCTTGACTTCTCTACTTAAGAAAATATGAATAAAGACGAAATCTCTCAAACACAGATGGAAAAGCTAATTCTGGAATTTGGAGAGAACTTATTCTAACAATGAGGCCAATTGGGCTGGATTAGAAATTAAAACAGCCACAGATGTATCTGAAATACATCTCGTGACATAAGTAGAATTTTCTTCATAAGACAGGATTTGGGAGGTAGATGGGAAGCAGTGCCAAAGTATGTCTCCCCTGGTTTTGCCTTCATGAAACAGTAAAAAATGTAAATGATAAAAAACAGCATGCCCACTGCACCTCTCCTACTCTTTTACCTAAGGTGTGTTGCCTCTGAGATGTCTGAACATGGTTCTGAGTGTCTCTTACTTCCACCCCCTCATCTTCACTTTTGTTGTTCAGTGACCCAGTCGTGTCCAACTCTTTGCAACCTCATGGACTGCAACACACCAGGCTTTTCTGTCCTTCTCTACTTCCTTGAGTTTGCTCAAACTCATATCCATTGAATCTGTGATGCCGTCCAACCATCTCATCCTCCGTCATCCCCTTCTCTTCCTGCCTTCAATCTTTCTCAGCATCAGGGTCTTTTCCAATGACTTGGCTGTTTGCATCAGGTGGCCAAATTATTGTATTGGAACTTCAGCTTCAGCATTAGTCCTTCCAATGAATATTCAGAGTTGATTTCCTTTGGGATTGACTGGTTTGATCTTCTTGCTATCCAAGGGACTCTCAAGTCTTCTCCAACACCCTAGATCGAAGGTATGAATTCTTCAGCACTCGGTCGTTTTTACTGTCCAGCTCTCACATCCATACATGACTACTGGAAAAACCATAGCTTTAACTAGTTGGACATTTGTAGGCAAAGTAATGTCTCTGATTTTTTAATATGTCATCTAGGTTTTTTTATAGCTTTTCTTCCAAGGAGCAAGCGTCTTTTTAAATTACATGGCTGTAGTCACCATCTACAGTGATTTTGAAGCCCAAGAAAATAATGTCTGTCACTGTTTCCATTGTTTCCCCATCTATTTGCCATGAAGTGATAGGACAGGATGCCATGATATTAGTCTTTTGAATGTTGAGTTTTAAGCCAGCTTTTCACTCTCCTCTTTCAGTTTCATCAAGAGGCTCTTTAATTCCTCTTTGCTTTCTGCCTTAAGGGTGGTGTCATCTACTTATCTGAGGTTATTGATATTTCTCCCCACAGTTTGATTTCAGCCTATGCTTCATCCAGCCCAGCATTTCACATCTTTACTTTAAAACACATTAATTCATAACAAGAATCAGGGAGGAAATAGGCTGAGAAGTAGGGCAGGGATAGTTCTACAGCAAGGCACTGCACCTTGACCGGTGGTACCCCCTGCATTTGAAGCAGGAGGAGCTGGCGTGAAGCAGCCTGTTAGTACGGCCTGCTGGAGGCAGTGACAGTCCATACACTGTATCATCTCAGAGGAGCAGAAGGTGGGGAAAGACAATGACTTCATGTCAGTTGGTCAGAAACAAATGGGATGAGAAAGAGGAAACATTTCTGATGACACATCAACTCTGGCTGACAGTGGGAGTCTTCAGTTGCTGTGTTTAGAAAAAGCTCTGGGGCTTTCCCTGGTGGTCCAGCGGTTAAAACTCTGTGCTTCTACTGGAGGGGACGCAGGTTCAATCCATGATGGGGGAATGAAGATCCCACGTGCCCTGTGGTATGGCCAATAAATAAATAAATAAAATTTTAAATTAAAAAAAAGCTCTGGTTCTCCATTAGAAGGAAGAGTTGTGTGATAAAATATGTCTCTGTCATGGGTGAAGGAGGGGTGATTGATTGTAAAGGTTCATGTGTTTAAAAATCACCTAAATAGTCCCTCATAAAATTTGGTTAAATGAATGAAGGCATACACACTGTGATGATAAATCATATGTGTGAACTTGACTAGACCATGAGGTACCCAGATAGGTGGTCAGGTATTATCCCGGGGTATCTGGGAAAGTGTTTTGCCTGAGATTGACCTTGAGATCAAAGGACTTTCAGTGAAGCAGACTGTTCTCCATAAAGCAGGATTGCCTCATCTAATCAATTGCAGGTCAGATTAGAACAAAAAGACCAGTTCTCCCTGGAGTTTGAGAGAATTCTCGAGCTGATTGCCTTTGGATTTCATCAGCAGTATTGACTCTTCCTGACTGATGGCCTTTGAACTTGAACATCAGCTCTCCCTGTGTCTCCTGCACCACAGGCTGCAGATTTTACCAACCCTCATACTCACATAAGCAAGTTTCTTATAATAAATCTCTCTCCATATATATATATGCACACAATATATATGGTTCTTAATATGTAATATAAACATTATTGGTTCTGTTTCTCTGGAGAACCCTTTACATACATTAACAAAGAACATCTTATTCTGAAAATCACATTGTGAAGAATATTTAAGCTCAGGAAACCTTATTTGATGTCAAGTATAAAGGATGAAAACCAACACTCTCCATATAATATTATTGCATTTTATAATATTTATATGTAAATACAAAGAAGGCGTGAAAGAAATTTAGCAATTATGAATAGTGGTCATCTCTGGGTATTAGGGTTACTGGATGATTTCATCTTTTCAATTGTCCAGATTTCTAAATTTTCTATAGTGAATACTCACTGCTTCTAAGTCAGTAGGAAAAATGCTATTACTTTTTAAAAAAATGTAAGCAGCTTAAAAGTCAAGTATCACGGTTAAAATTTTGCTGCTTGCAAACAAGATCAGAGAGTAATCAGTTTCCACAAGAACAAAAACAAAGCTTATGTCAAAAAACTGAAGTTGCAGTTTCTTTCAGCAGGTATCCCACACGAGCAGATGGTATTTAAGAAAGAAATCATTGCCTCCTAATGGGAGGCAAAGATACAATTTTCCCAAAAGGTGACATTAGGAACAGATGACATTTGGGGGCATCCCCATGCCTTCTTTTCAGTGGTTCACCCTACATATTTGTAGCTTTGTTTTCAGAGGACCAGACATCCCTAATCTCCAGGTCCTGGTACTGTGTAAACATAGGCCACTACACGCCAGTCACAATGGCCACCATTAGAGAGTCTACAAATAGCAAATGCTGGGGAGGGTGTGGGCAAAAGAGAGCCCTCCTACACTGTGGTGGGAATGCACATTGGTGCTGCCACTATGGAACACAGTATGAAGGTGACTTAAAAAACTAAAAATAGAGGGACCTAGTAATTCCATTCCTGAGCATATCCCCAGACACAATTCTAACTCAAAAAGACACACGTACCCAATGTTCTCAGCAGCTCTACTTACAATACCCAAGACACGGAGACAACCTAAACATCAACTGACAGATGATGCAAAGATGCAGTGTGTGTGTGTGTGTGTGTGTGTGTGTATAATATGAACATATTTAGAATTTAGTATTTAGGATATTTAGAAGCGGGTGACATAAATGAGAAGACTGGCAAAGAGGCTGGAGGAGAAATAGGTCTTGGAGTTTTAAGAGTCAAGGAGAGAATTTCAAAGACAAGAGAAGGATTGGTCAGAGGGAAGACAATAGCTTTAGAAATTTGATTTTTTTTTTAAATGTATTTAAATGCTTCTATGAGAGGAACTGGGAGACACAGGTTTGATCCCTGGGTTGGGAAGATGCCCTGGAGGAGGAAATGGCAACCCACTCCAGTATTCTTGCCTGGGAAATCCTAAGGAGAGAGGAGCCTAGCGGGCTACAGTCCATAGGGTCACAAAGGGTTGGACACAACTGAAGCAGTTGAGCATGAACGTGTGTGTGTGGGTGTGTGTGTGTATGTATTGTTCAGTTCAGTTCAGTTGCTCAGTCGTGTCTGATTCTTTGCGACCCCATGGACTGCAGCACGCCAGGCTTCCCTGTACATCACCAACTCCCAGAGCTTACTCAAACTCATGTCCATTGAGTCAGTGATGCCATCTAACCATCTCATCCTCTGTCATCTCCTTCTCCTCCTGCCTTCAATCTTGCCCAGCATCAGGGTCTTTTCCAGTGAGTCAGTTCTCTGCATCAGGTGGCCAAAATGCTGGCATTTCAGCTTCAGCATCCATCTTTCTAATGAATATTCAGGACTGATTTCCTTTAGGATGGACTGGTTTGATCTCCTTGCAGTCCAAGGGGATTCTCAAGAGTCTTCTCCAACATCACAGTTCAAAAGCTCTTTGGTGCTCACCCCTCTTTATAGTCCAACTCTCACATCCATACATGACTACTGGAAGAGCCATAGCTTTGACTAGATGGACCTTTGTTAGCAAAGTAATGTCTCTGCTTTTTAATATGCTGTCTAGGTTGGTCATAATTTTCCTTCCAAGGAACAAGGCATCTTTTAATTTCATGGCTGCAGTCACCATCTGCAGTGATTTTGGAGTCCCCCAAAATAAAGTCTCTCACTGTTTCCATTGTTTTCCGATCTATTTGTCATGAAATGATGGGACCAGATGCCATGATCTTAGTTTTCTGAATGTTGAGCCAAAACTTTAAAAAGTTTTAAGCCAACTTTTTCACTCTCCTCTTTCACTTTCATCAAGAGGCTTTTTAGTTCCTCTTCACTTTCTGCCATAAGGGTGGTATCATCTGCATATCTGAGGTTATTGATATTTCTCCTGCCAATCTTTATTCCAGCTTGTGCTTCATCCAGCCTGGCATTTCTCATGATGTACTCTGCATATAAGTTAAATAAGCAGGGTGACAATATACAGCCTTGTCGTACTCCTTTCCCAATTTGGAACCAGTCTGTGTTCCATGTCCTGTTCTAACTGATGCTTCTTGACCTTCATACAGATTTCTCAGGAATGTGTACTGTTAGGGAAATTAAATGACAATAGCCTTGTTCAGGCTTCAGAGACAAAGAAAGCAGCACAGACCTCTAACCTTGCTTTCGACCAACCTGTACACTGCCCTGACTATATGCCAGCTGTAAAGGCAAACTGCATGACACCCTAATGGCAGAAAGCAAAGAAGAACTGAAGAGCTTCTTGATGAAGGTGAAAGAGGAGAGTAAAAAAGCTGGCCTATAACTCAGGGGACGACAGAGGATGAAATGGTTGCATGGCATCGCCGACTCAATGGGCATGAGTTTGAGCAAACTCTGGGAGACAGTGAAGGACAGGAGAGACTGGTGTGCTGCAGTCCGGGGGTCCCAAAGAGTGGGACACACCTTAGTGACAACAAATGGAGGGGGTCTGGCCAACCATGCCTGGGGCTTAACAACTTTGCAAGATTTGAAGACAAAACAAACAGTGTTGTAAAGAAAGATTAACATAGAACCAGAGTTGCAGTGTGCTCCTTTGTGGACTGGGATTATAACTGGCGATCCCCAAACTGCAATTTTGAAGTCTCACCCATGGATACAACTGGGACTCCCGACTGCTGTTACATGGGACTTCTCAGCACTGTTTGAGTTTGGATGTCCTTCAAAACCCAATTTGGTGATGTATGAGCAGTTATTCTCCCTTACTGTTCTATTTCTCTTTCTTTTTAATGACTGTATATTGGAAGTAAGATAAATATTCTCTATTACATATTGATTCTCTTTTCTTTTAGTGATGGTATATGTAAAGTAAGACAGCTCATTTTGTATGAAATGCTGGAATTGTTTATTTGTGTATAAGGATTAGTCTCTTTTGCTAACAAATCCTTTGAACCTAAGACGAAAGTTAAAACATTTGGCAAAACAATGTATACACATACATACATACATATGTATATATATGCACACACACACACACACACACACATACCTACATACAATGCATGATTACCCAGCCATTAAAAAGAATGCAATGACATTTGCAGCAACGTGGATGGACTGAGAGACTGTCATACTAAGCAAAATATGTCAAAAAGAGAAAGAAAACACCATATGATATCACTCACGTGTGAAATCTAAAATACAAATGAACACATCTACAAAACAGAAACAAACCCACAGACATAGAGAACCAACTTGTGGTTGCCAAAGGGAGGGAAGGGTTGTGAGTTCTGGGATTAGCAGATACAAACTATTCTATGTAGGCTGAAAAAACAACAAGGTCCTACTGTATAGCACAGTGAACTATATTCAATATCCTATAATAAGTCATAATGAAAGACTATAAAAAAGAATATATATATATAATGTGTATAATTGAGTCACTCTGTTGAGCAGCAGAAATTAACACATTGTAAATCAACTATACTTTAATAACACTTTTTAAAAAAGGGACAATAAGCAAAGTCAGTAAAGGGGAAAACAATACAGGACACTAAAACATCAGAGGAAAAAAGATTCAGTTCAGTGCAGTTCACTCGCTCATTCGTATCTGTTTGTGACCCCATGAATCGCAGCACGCCAGGCCTCCCTGTCCATCACCATCTCCCGGAGCTCACTCAGACTCACATCCATTGAGTCAGTGATGCCATCCAGCCATCTCATCCTCTGTCATCCCCTTCTCCTCCTGCCCCCAATCCCTCCCAGCATCAGAGTCTTTTCCAATGAGTCAACTCTGCGCATGAGGTGGCCAAAGTACTGGAGTTTCAGCTTTAGCACCATTCCTTCCAAAGAAATTCCAGGGTTGATCTCCTTCAGAATGGACTGGATGGATCTCCTTGCAGTCCTACTCTGAGGTTGTGATTTACTGTTTTTTAATAGATGATTGAGACATAGTTTCCTGTACAACTCAGTAAAAATCCCTTCCCTGCATATTCTTCTAACTTTTTTACTACTAAAATAACACAATTTACTCCAAGTCTAAGTTGTGTGTGTGTAGATAAACACACACGTATATCCTGTCTTCTTTCCCCTTCTCTCACCCTCGTCCCTTTTCATTCATTTTATCTCCTTTGCTTCTTAGTCTGTAAGTGAATGAAGGAACTGTGTATGCTGGTGTCTGCTTTAAAAAATCCAAGACAAGCTTATTAGTGTTACCAAGCACAAGTTCATGTGTCCAATACACAGTGAGGCCAAACAAACCCAAATGTCAGATTTTGGAGCATAGCAAAGTGTATTATAGGGCCAAGCAAGGAGAATGTGTCACTCATGCTCAAAAATCCTGGACTCCCCGATGGTTTGGGGGGAAAAGTTTTTAACAGGCAAAATTTGGAGTGAGGGCTACAGTGGCTTTCTTCTGATTGATTGGTAGCAAGATAGCAGGGTGATGCTCCAGGAATCTTGTGCTCAGCCTGAAGTTGCCATCGTCTACCTGGGTGGGTGGGGGCCTGAGTACCTACAAAAGAACTCAGAGATATATTCTGTATATTCCCTGAGCGGGAACCAGGACCCTGCCCCAAGACTGCATTACTGCTTCTTCACTGCCCCTCTGCTTCTTGCGCTCCTTCCCTTCTCTGATTAGCAGCTGTTTGAATCTGCCCTTTGGAACTCCAGAAAGGTCTAGGAGGTTGAATGCACCTATTTTCTACAAATAAGAAACTGGTGGGTGGGGTAGGGAACGGAAGGGATCTGTACTCTGGAGCTCCACAGAGTTCTGCTTGGTTTCCCTCCAGAAGTTGAAAGATACAAGGAATGTCCCCCTCCCCTCCCCCACCAGAGATTCTGGAGGGAACTGGGCTCTGCTAACAGCTTAATTTAGGCCAAGTGAGACTGATTTTGAACTTCTGGCCTCCGAAACTGTGATAAGATACATTTCTGTTGTTTTAAGCCACTGTTTGTCGCAATTTGTTCTGGAAGCTCTAGGAAAGTAATATGTGCTGTGCTAAGTTGCTTCAGTTTTGTCTGACTCTTTGCGACCCTATGGACTGTAGCTACCAGGCTCCACTGTCCATGGGATTCTCCAGGCAAGAATACTGGAGTGGGTTACCATGCCCTCCTCCAGGGCAAATTCCCGACCCATGGATCAAACCCACATTTCTTATGTCTCCCGCACTGGCATGTGGGTTCTTTACCACTAGCATCACCTGGGAAGCCCAGGTAAGTAATATAGGGTGCAGCTAAATTCTGTGGCTGGCATCAGGTAGAGTGGACAAGTACACCCTCCGAAGTTCTAATCCCTTCAAACCCGTCAGATCTCATTTTCAATTTCATAGATCCAATTGGCTGCTGGAGCGGACCTTCAGGAAAGCCTCTGAAGTTGAAAATTGGCATTCTCCTAAATGCCTGCAAGTGGAATGATGTATGGATACCTCTACCTGCCTGCCGGAACACAGCACCTGCATGTTCTACCTGCTGAGCACTCACAGGCAGAAAGCACACACACACACACAATCTGAAGACGATCCTACACACACCCTCTAGTATTCTTTGTATCTGTGTTTTCCAGCCAAGCAATCCTAACCGATTGTTCCTCTTTTACATACCAATTCTTACAGAATGAATTCATATGAAAAAGTGAGGTCTGACCTATGTCCCAGATTTCACTCTGATCCAACCTAATTCTTTTGATTGTTGTTCAAATTCATGACACCCTTTTTGACCTCCTGAAGACCTAAAATATACATCAAGCATTTAAATCTGTATATAAGGATTGATATTTTAAACAGATTTTTTTTATTTAGAAGAAAGTATGAGTTAACACTGACCCTGAGATTTAAGAAATCCATGAAAAGTATTCTTTACAATTTCTATTTCAAAGTTCCTAAAGATGAGTGTTAAAGAAAATGGCTATTTTGATAGTTAATGTTCCTGTGAGGAAAGAATCTCACGTCCCCCTTCCCTATACTGTGCCAATGGTCTGTGTGTATGCCAAAGTAGTGTGAAATTCCCTTTGTCACATTGACCTCTGCTGGATGGAATGTCTCACCAGCTCAGCTGAGCTTAGAAACTTTATCCTGTTGCCTAAGGCTCTAGTCTAAAACTCTGCTAGACACTGACATATATACAACACCATAGTAGAATAAATAGCTAGTGGAAAGCTGCTGTATAGCGCAGGGACCTCAACTGGGTACTCTGTGACAATCGAGAGGGGTGGGAAGGGGGTGGGTGAGAGGGAAGGGATGTATGTGCGTATATATGGCTGATTTACTTGTACATCAGAAACTAACACAATATTGTAAAGCAATTATCCTCCAATTAAAAAAATAAAACTCTGCTAGAAAGCAGAGGGGACATAAAGAGACAGAGGGAAGGTAAAAAGGCAGAGGGAAATACGGTGTGGAAGGAAGGAAGGAGAGGAAAATGAATGGAGGAAGGGAAGGCCAGAATACAGCAAGGCAGAGGTAAAAGGAAGGGAAATGCAAGAGGCAAAATGTTTGAAGTGCTGAGGAAGGAAATTCACAACCTGGTCATTCTTCAGCAATCTGTGCCTCCTCAGAAACGGACGGAGCAATTCTGCTACCAAAGCAAACAGGTGGGTCTGCATGCCTGTGTGCAATAAAGCCATCTACTGGGTTGCGGTGGAGGAAAGCACAGTGCTTACTGCAGACGCTCAACAAGGAATCCAAGGCAGCTGGTGCTCAGAAAGCCTGAACTCCCCAGTGGGCTTCAGGAGGACTATTTTTTTTGGCTTTTGTCCAATTTGAATTTACTATTATTTATTTATTTATTGAAGTATAGTTGATTTCATGTTAGTTTCAGATATACAGTAGAGCAATTCAGTTATGTGTGTATATATGTATATTCTTTCTCAGATCCTTTCCCCTTAGGGATCATTACAAAATACTGAGTTTAGTTCCTTGGGCCATACAGTAAGTCCTGTTGGTTACCTACTTTATACACAGTGGTGTGTATATGTTAATCTCAGCCTTAGGGAAACATTTTTAAAGGCAAGATGACGGAGTGGGGTCAGCAGGGTATGTTAAAAATTCTGATTGGTTGATAGTGAGGTAATTATCAACTGGTTACAGGGTGGTGTCACAGGGGTTAACATTATCAGTCCTTAGGTCTGGGGTTTATGTGCTCTTGATCATCAAGTACTTAACTTCTTCCATTTAGTGGGAGTTGTGTTAGGGGAAACACGCTGACTGTCCACCCTGGCCAGGCACCATAGTAACCACTTGCATGAGTTATTTCACAATAGGACGTCCTGGTGAGGAATATGGAAGTATTAGCCACCACCAGCCAGAAGAGTCTGGGAAAGATCAAAAGGAGACATCACGTGCTCTTCCACCTCCCAGAATCCTTCTTCCTGGCATCCATCATGGCTGGGCAATGTGTGTGCCACCAGGAAAGACCCAGAGTCAGAGTGATTGGCCAAAGACAACCCAGAAACTGATCCCATCACCATAAAACCCGAGACTGTGAGCCACGTGGCAGAGCAGCTCTCCAGGGGTCCCTGAGCCTCCTGGCTCTCCACCGCTGCACCCCTTCCCAATAAAGTCCCTTGCTTTGCCAGCATGCGTGTCTTCTTGGATGATTCATTTCCGAGTGTTAGACAAGAGCCCACTCCTGGGCCCTGGAAGGGGTCCCCCTTCCTGCAACAGGAAATGTGTGTCAGACACTGTTCTCTGGGTACTTCAGAGAGGAGCTGGAAGGAGGGGTTAATCCTGGGAAGGCCCCACAGTGTCCTCCTCAGTTATAATTTGGCAGCTGTCTAGTTAGTTTGATCATTTAATTAATTAAAGACACCGTCTACTATTTTGACTGTTTCTTTAGGTTGCCTGAATTACTCAGGTTGAATGTCTCCAGGGACCAGGCATATGAGCACTTAGTCTGTCTCCACTTATTAAGCATCCATTTCACTCTGGGCTCTGCGAACCCTGCCTGGAAGGAGCCAAAGTCAGTGAATTCCACGAGGCGAGGTGTGCACTGTGCCCAATGCCTCAAGCACCTAAATCAAGTATTTCATGATGGAGCTGAGCACTGGACTTTAAAAAACCCAGCTGTATCTTCCAAAAGCCTGTGCTCCTTGCTCGCAGCCTTTCAAGAGAGGGAAATACAAGGCACTGTGAGGCCAGCTCTTCCTCACGAGTCAGTTGCTCTGTGAGTGGCCAAAGTTTCTTCTCCCAACTTTTCAGCTTCCTGCCACTCCCAGGTCACAGGTTCCCGGTGTCCTGTAGGGGTGTTTCCACTGTGCAGCCTGGGGAGTGAGAGCACCAATCTGCCGGCAGCCTCAAGCTCCCGCCCTGTGTGCCACCTAAGGCGCTAGTCCCTCCCGCCCCGCCCCACTTTCTTTACCCTCAAAAGAACCTGGCCAGCGGGGCACCTTCTCAGCCTTGTTTAAAAAAATCAGGAAAACAAAAACCTGCCCATCCATCACTTCATGTTGTCTTCCTCTCTTTCTACTCTTTGCAACTTTATTCCCCCCCACCTCGGCTCAGCATTCTGCCTTTGAGAGTATGCTTCATAATGCAACTTGACTTAAATTATGACCCGGCTGCACTGTTTCTTTGAGCTGCTATTTCCCCTGCCTGTTCCAGCTGCTGAACACAATTGCTACAGCTCAATTATTAAAGAGATGCTAAAAATAGCCAAGTGCGAGGCTGTCGACAAAGAAAAATCATTCAAACGCAGCGAGAGACACAACCTGGGCAACCAGCGCTCACTGTTATTAGATCCTTAATTCTCCCCACCCCCTCTCCCTTTCTGCGTCTCTTTTCTCTCTTTCACCAATAATAAAGTAATAGGCAGCTTAAAAGGTCCCTTTTCTGTACCCACAGGAATTTGCATAAGCTGATGACTGCTTTGCTACTGCAAAGACTCCTTAATAGAAAAGAACAGTCTTAACTTTAGGAGCCCCCTTGCAAAGCTGAGGTGTGGAGGAATTTACAAATGATTCTTCTCCAGGCAGGTGGTGTGTGAGTCCCACCCAGGGAGGCCTGACCACCTCCAAAGTGTCCCTCCTCAGATGCATCGCTTCGAGCTGTTAAAATCAAGAGTTTCCTCTTGGGGCTCATTTTATTATATATATATATTTCTTTTAATAGTAGACATTAGAAAAATTATGAAAAAAAATATCAGAAAAGAAAGACAGCTGCAAGTCTGGAGAGTTAGAGTATTAGTATTTCCCACCCCTTTTCCCCAAAATACTATGTGACACTATTGAACACAAATTACCTGTCTGAGCTCTACTTTTCCTATATACTGTCAACTTAAAAAAAACTGCACAATGTTAGAGATGGGAATTAAGGGAGCTAAGGTTTATATGGGATGAAATGAGGACTATAGCCCAGGAGATAGCATTTCAGATAGCTCTGAGAAACTGCTTCAAAGAGGTAGGGGGAAAGGTCAACGTATACGTGGATTTTGGTGCAGAGGCAGTATATGCAATCAAGCACATATTTTTTGCAGAAGCTTTCTGCTAGTTCACAAAGAGAAGTTGTCACCGTGAAGGAATTTAGTGCTTTTCTAGATAATGAGGAGATGCAATAATTAGGCTGAAAAAATCAGTTCCTGAAAATACGTAACTATCTGAAGCCCTTTTTTTTTTGCCATTTTTTCCTTCTAGCACAGAGTGTCTCATTCCTGTTCTCCACCCTGAACTCCTTTCAGGGGCTGTTGAAAGTCAGCAGCTGCAGCAGCTCATGATTTAATAATGGCAAGTGCCCATGGTAAGTGCCAATTTGGAGTTGACAGTACCCATTCACATACACACACACACATACACATGTTAATGGAATATATTTCTTTTCTCATAAAAAAGAGAGGAAAGTTGTAGTTTGATTAGTCTGAGAGAACTGTAAAATTTTCTGTGCCCAAGTTTCTATGTATCACTTTTCCCTCCAGGGAATTTTCCCAGTTAGTCTAAGGAGAGAGGCTGATAATTTGAGGAGAGAGCTGCTTCCAGCAGTCACAGAGCCAGACGGGTTTTCAGCTATTCCAGAACACTGGGAAGCAAAAATGGCATTTCTGGTCAAGGCATCCCAGGCTTAAGAGCGCAGCTCCCCAGAAAGAAGAGAAGCAGAGGTGAGTCCAATATCTTTGGTCTCTTTGAACAGTTGCTGATGGTAGTTTCCCAAAGAGAGAGGCCCCAGAAGCTATTCAGACAATGGCTGAAAAACAAAAAGAATTTCATAGTGCTGGGGATCGAAAAAATAGAGTTTAGTCAGATCCTGTCAATTAGAAGGGACTCAATATGTCCTTCCAGTTCTCATTTGGAATTCCTGATAAATTAACACCATAGTTAAATCAAGATGCAAAGGGCCTTATCAGTACCTCAATTCTTATATAATGTTAAAGAAGAAGAGCACAGTTGGAGGAGTGGCATGACCTGACATTAAGACTTACTCTATGGGGACTTTCTTCATGGTCCAATGGTTAGGAATTCGTGTTGCAATGCAGGGGACATGGGTGTGATTCCTGGTTAAGGAACTAGGAGTCCACATGCCACAGGACAACTAAGACCATGTACCACAGCCGCTGAGCCCATTGCCACACCTAGAGAGCACGTGTGCCACAACGAAGACCCAACGCAGCCAAATAAATGCTAAAAATAAATACACAATGGTTAAAAAAGACTTATTATAAAGTTGTAATAATGATGATGGAATGATATTAATAAATGAGTAGACAAATTAATCAATCGAACAGAATAAAGATTCCAGAAATAGACTCACATAAATATAGTCAACTGTTGGGAGCTTGGGCTCGACATACACACATATATATAAGACAGATAATTAGTAAGAACCTACTGTATAGCACAAGAAAACTCTACTCAACAGTCTCTAATGACCTATATATGGGAACAGAATCCAAAGAAGAAAATATATAATATATATATATATACTACATATATATATATATATATATATATAGTTGCTATTCAGTTGCTTAGTTGGGTCTGACTCTGCGACACCATGGACTGCAGCATGCCAGGCTTCCTTGTCCTTCACCATCTCCTGGAGTTTGCTAATATGTGTATATATGTAACTGATTCACTTTGATGTATACCTGAATTTAATGCAACATTGTAAATTAACTATTCTCCAATGAAAAATAACTTGAAAAATATATAGTCAACCGATCACTGAACAAGGAGCAAAAGCAACGCAATGGAGCAATACATATATATGTATTATATATATATATATGGAGTTGTGACTCCTAAACAAAAAGTACTGGAACAACTAGAAATGCACACGCCAAAAAGCAAAACAAACAAACAACAAAAAACGAATCTACAGAGTCCTTATACTCTTAACATAAACTAACTTCACTTAACAATTCATTGAGATTATATGAATAGCTTGACAAAATTATTATATAGTTCATTTTCAAAAAAAGAAAAAAAAAGATGAAACTTGAAACTTTAGGAATAAAAGAGAAGAACGAGGGCAGGATTTGGTGAAGAAAAAGAGAAACAGAGCAGTGAAAATTAGATCCAAGAACTTATTATAACAACTTATTGTATAATACAATGGGAATTTCAAGCAATGGGGAAAATAATTAATTCAACAAATTGTGTTTGGACAAGTTGAAGAGGTATGTAAGAATTCTATCTAACATCAAATTAAGTGTAGATGTATTAATATCCAACTGCAATAAAATA
>SJYT01059111.1:75681-228505 GCA_006410635.1 Cephalophus harveyi
ATACATTTATAAAAAATGAAAGTAGAGATGTAATTTTGGATTTCTGAAGATATTTCATATTATGAGAATAGACTGTGAAATCATAATATAAAATACTGATAGATTTTATCACCTAAAAACTAACACTTCTCTTAATATAAAATGCTCTGAGCAAATTTAAGCGTAAGTGACAAAGTGAAAGATTTATTTGACAAAGAAGGGTCAATTTTAAAGAAAGATTACATGGTATGTGTATATATGTATGTATGTGTATGTATACACACACACATACACAATCTCAAACACTTATTTACCAAAAAAAAAAAAAAACAAAAAAAGGACTCCAGTAGGAAAAAATGGTGAAAGGATTTACACGAGTAACTAAACATAACTGTAAATCAAGTTAAATTTATAATGATATTTTCTTACTTACAATAAATCAAAAAGTAGCAAAGTTACCCCATGATCAGTTTCTGGCTTTTGGCTAAGATATAATTATTGATTAACCACTAGTGCCAGGGACAGAGCAAGGTAATACACAGACTCACATAAGTTAGAATTACAAACTAGTGCAAATTTTGTAGAAGGCAATTTGCTGAAAGGTAATTGAAGCCTTGAAAATTCATATTTCCTTTAAGTTAAAGTTCCTTTGCTAAGTTTACTTCATTAAGTGATGAAGCAAAATACTCTTTGAAAATCTGTATAAAATAACAAGCAAGGGAGAATCTCTAAAGGAAAAGTAAATACTGGATAAGAAAAATACATTAAAAAATATGATGAACCACTAAGAGACTTAAATACATAAAGCTGTAAAAGGCAGTAGGTTGATATAGAAACTCATTATTTGCTACATATTTATCTGAAAAAATAAAATTAAAAATAATCCCTAACATATATCATTTAAAGCAAGAAGGAATGCACATAACAAACTAATGTTTATACATAATAGACTGAACATATTTTCCTCTTGTTTTTGCTTATATATTTTAAAATATTTTTTTTTCAAAACTTAATTATAAAGCACAATGAATACAAAGAAAGTTAGGTAAAGTTTGAGAAATATCATCTGAATAAACTGTGTATGTTAAGAACTGAGATACCCTATCTCGTGCTTATACTTTCAGTGGAAACACCCATAAACCGGTCACCATGTCACAGTGACTTCCTAAGACCTGGTTTAACTTGCTGAGATGAAAAAAAAAAAAAAAAAAAAAGAAGAGAAGCACAATTAATTCATCCAGTTTAAAACTTCCAGGGTCACCAATATTTAGTGACCCAAGAATTCTACGGTGTATCTGACTGCCACAGACACAAGCCTGAGAACTAAAATAACTCCAAGGATAAACTCATTGAGATAGCCAGTATCCACGTTCATCCAGGAAGATACATTTTCGCTGATTCTGGGAACAGCATCTGTACATTTCATGCTAGTATCTGGTGTGAAGATTTTTAAGAATTTCCCATCACCTGTTTATAGCTATGCTCTTCCGTGAGGATGCTGAGTCCCACCCTACCTTTATAATATATTGTGAAATCAATACAATTCAAGCAGAACATCATTCTCAGGAAGCAGAAGCATCAATCATCACTCCAAATTTGAAGTCTTCTGACGTTTTTGTCTCTGCAGTTTCCCAGTGAAAGTCCCTTTGCTTTTGCTTTTCTTTAGCTTTTCTTTCTCGGAGTCTGCGATTTAATCCTACTGGTCACCAAGGATAGAATGAAGGCAAGAATGGAGAATGGCAGGTAATTGGAAGAGAAAGCAAAAAAGAAACTGAAGTACATTGCTTTGTTATTTATAATTCAGCCTCCTGGTTATGGGACATGGCTGAAATGCTTCCCAGTGAAGGACAAAGAGGACAAAGGAAGTTGCCAGATCACAACACAAGCTTCTTTAACTGGTTGGGATTCCTCATGAGTCTCACAAACCTTCCAGGTAGCAAAAACCCAGAGGAAATGCGTCTTCAGAACAGAGGGCCTTATAAGATTTGATAAAGCTTTGGGCAACACCTGCATGCCTGTCTGCTAAGTCGCATCAGTCATATCTGTCTCTTTTGCAACATCATGGACTATAGACCATCAGGCTCCTCTGTCCATGGGCTTTCCCAGGCAAGAATACTAGAGTGAGTTGCCATTCCCATCACTCCATTTATTTCAGAGGCTCCCAGCTCTCACCCCCCCGCATCCCTCACTGTCTTTCCCAGCATGTAGCTAAATAAACATCCTATTTCCATATTTAGAAGGCTCAAGATGGTAACCACATAGGACCTAGGCACAGACACTGACATTTCATAAAAATAAGAAAGAGAAAAAGAAGAGGGGCAATAATAAAAGGGAACGCGTACATCAGAATAATAATATTTACTCCAGAAGACAAATGAGTTCATACACTCTTCCACAGTGCCAGGAAAAAGTCATGAAAATATATTTTCCCTGAAAAGGGGGATCAAATGAGTGATATTGACAAATTAATATAGGATGATCAGACAACCAAAGGTGATCAAAATGAGCTCAACAAATCTGGACAGAAACAGAAAAGAAAAATGAATCCACTTCAGAGATGAAAGTCACACCAAGAGAAAGTAAATGAGAAATGAAGTTTGTGCTCACAGTCAGTACTTTCTGGGAAATGTGAAGAAGTGACATGAAATAAGAGAGAAAAGGGAGAGGAAGAGAAAGCATGAGTAGATAAGAATGATAAGGAAGAGAGATAAAGGAGAAGAAAAATATATGATATTATTCCTGGAAATGAAAATGAAATAAATAGAAGCAGGGACAGAAACTTCCACAATTCCAAGATAGCACTTATGTGAGAGAGATTTATATCTACATATCAAAGAGGAGCATGGTTTGCTAATATCAACTAGCATCAAAACCACAGGGTGACACAAAAATTTTGTATCTAACTAAGTCATGTGTCAATTGTAGAAACTATGGCCTGATAAGGTCAAACATGAAGGGTTTAGGCAGTGTGCTATAGGTGAGCCTTTCTTGAATAGTTATCATTTTAAAAGATACTATAAAATTAAGTTCATATATTCAAAAGATGAGTGAAAGAACCTCAGATATGCAGATGACACCACCCTTATGGCAGAAAGTGAAGAGGAGCTAAAAAGTCTCTTGATGAAAGTGAAAGAGGAGAGTGAAAAAGTTGGCTTAAAGCTCAACATTCAGAAAATGAAGACCATGGCATCTGGTCCCATCACTTCATGGGAAATAGATGGGGAAACAGTGGAAACAGTGTCAGACCTTATTTTTTTGGGCTCCAAAATCACTGCAGATGGTGACTGCAGCCATGAAATTAAAAGACGCTTACTCTTTGGAAGAAAAGTTATGTCCAACCTAGATAGCATTTTCAAAAGTAGAGACATTACTTTGCCGACTAAGGTCCAACTAGTCAAGGCTATGGTTTTTCCCGTGGTCATGTATGGATGTGAGAGTTGGACTGTGAAGAAAGCTGAGCGCTGAAAAATTGATGCTTTTGAACTGTGGTGTTGGAGAAGACTCTTGAGAGTCCCTTGGACTGCAAGGAGATCCAACCAGTCCATTCTGAAGGAGATCAACTCTGGGATTTCTTTGGAAGGAATGATGCTAAAGCTGAAACTCCAGTACTTTGGCCACCTCATGCGAAGAGTTGACTCATTGGAAAAGACTCTGATGCTGGGAGGGATTGAGGGCAGGAGGAGAAGGGGACGACTGAGGATGAGATGGCTGGATGGCATCACGGACTCGATGGACATGAGTCTGAGTGACCTCCGGGAGTTGGTGATGAACAGGGAGGCCTGGCGTGCTGCGATTCATGGGGTCGCAAAGAGTCGGACACGACTGAGTGACTGAACTGAACTGAAGGAACTCAAAAATGCCCAAAGTTTGGTAAAAGAACTAACATTGTGTATCAACTTATTTAAGTATTAAACTGAAACTAACATATTCTGTGAATGTGGGTAGAAAACCAAATGTAAATTCTATAAATCATGATGCTGCTAAAATAATCATGAAAGTGAAGTTGTTCAGTCATGTCCGACTCTTTGCGACCCCAGGGATGGTAGCTTACCAGGCTCCGCCGTCCATGGGATTTTCCAGGCAAGAATACTGGAGTGGGCTGCCATTTCCTTCTCCAGCGGACCTTCCCAACCCAGGGATTGAACCCGGGTCTCCTGCTTTGCAGACAGACGCTTTACCGTCTGAGCCACCAGGGAAACCTATATCACTAACAAAAAACTAGTGCAGGAGAGAAAGCTAGCAGAGTCAGTTCAAGAGTTATTATTATTACCATTACTAGGAGATAAGTAAATCTTAAAGCACTGAAGCAGAAAAAAACAACAAAGTAGAATGACCCTATATTCCAGATATTACTTAGAAGTTACATATTTTAAATTAAAAAGTAAAATTTGGAAAAAAAATAAACATATCTCTTATCTATCTTGTTGTTTAGTTACTGTCGTCTCCGACTCTTTGTGACCCCATTGACTAGTCTGCCAGGCTCTTCTGCCACATGGGATTTTCCAGGCAACAATACTGGAGTGGGTTGCCATTTCCTTCTCCAGGGGATCTTTCCAATCCAGGGATAGAGCCCACACCTCCAACATCTCCTGCACTGCAGGTGAATTTTTAACCAATGAGACCACAGAGAAGCTCATGTCTTCTATTTATCTCCCTGAAGCAACAGAAAAAAGCAATATGAATTCTATACATTTTCTACCCTGAAGGCAGAGTATGGAGAGAGCTAGAGAATGGAGGAATTCCATTCAAACAGCTGAGATAAGATTTTAAACTTGTACTCTGGTCTAGCCCTCTCTTATTAGAGAGTAGGAAACGGGTCTGGGTCTGGTTCAAAAAAAAATAGTTATTCTCCATCTTAGCCAGGGCCATAAGGGGATTTTTCTTTCTTTATCTGAAGAACCTGGTGGAATTCCTGATGGAGGAGGCTACATTTGTATTGGAGGCTCTCCTAACACTGCTTTCCCAGGATTTACACACTATTGCCTTGCACACTCAGCCTCCAGTAATTCATGAAGATAACCATATATGTTCTTATTTATTTGGCTGCACCAGGTCCCAGCTGGGGCATGTGGGATCTAATTCCCTGACCAGGGATAGAACCTGGGCTCCCTGCATTGGGAATACAGAGTCTTAGCCACCGGACCACTGGGGAAGTCCTCCATTTAAATTCTTATTAGTCCACGGCCACAATAACTTTCTCCCACAGCTTCTTCTCCAGCTAAGCAGACCTTGGTGCCAATCTCTCTGGATGCACTGTCTTCCTAGCTTTGGGCCTGACGATCAGCTTTGGACCTTGGTTCTGTGACTGTGCTCATCCTCAGTGGCTTCAGTCGTGTCCTACTTTTACGACTCTATGAACTGTAGCCCAGCAGGCTCCTCTGTCCATGGGCTCACCAGGCAAGAATACTGGAGTGGGTGGCCATGTCTTCCTCCAGGGAATCCTCCCAACCCGGAGACTGGACTCTCATCTCCTGCGTCTCCTGCTTTGCAGGCAGATTTTTTACTGCTGAGCCACAAGCGAAGCCCGAGTTCTCTGATGGTCCTAGGAAAACTAAGGGCAAGACTGTCAACTTCCATGCATTGCAACAGCCCTTTACCTACCAAGAGGAATACAAAAGAACCATCGTTTCTTTATCTACTTTTTGAAGGTTAATGTTAAATGTTAAATGTTCTATATTTTTAGAGTTTGTGATTCACTCTAATCTCTAATGGAGCCATAATTCAAAAATCAATGGCAAATAAACCAAAAAGACTATGCTTTGTCATGTCTGGTAGATACAATTATGTCTGTTCTTTTGGTCTTTTGATCCTAGTAGATAGATAGGTGGGAAAACAAACAAACAAAAAAAAAACCTTTGGAGAGAAATGTTTAAGAGCAGAGAGGATTTTTACTTATCTTTGCATATGGGAGACGAACCAAACCAGCTCCACTACATCCACTTAGCCAATTCATGAAAGATTTAACTCTTAGATCCATGAGTTTCTGTCACATGCAAATACTGACTGAACACTTTACACATGGGATTAACTCCAGGTTCACACAGGACAGCAAAATAGCTGGTATTTCAATTATTGTTGCAATGAATGTATAAATGATATTGGAGAGACTCAGTTCAGTTCAGTCACTCAGTCATGTCCGACTCTTTGTGACCCCATGAATCACAGCACGCCAGGCCTCCTTGTCCATCACCAACTCCCGGAGTTCACTCAGACTCACGTCCATCGAGTCAGTGATGCCATCCAGCCATCTCATCCTCTGTTGTCCCCTTCTCCTCCTGCCCCCAATCCCTCCCAGCATCAGAGTCTTTTCCAATGAGTCAACTCTTCACATGAGGTGGCCAAAGTACTGGAGTTTCAGCTTTAGCATCATCCCTTCCAAAGAAACCCCAGGGATGATCTCCTTCAGAATGGTTGGATCTCCTTGCAGTCCAAGGGACTCTCAAGAGTCTTCTCCAACACCACATTCAAAAGCATCAATTCTTCGGTGCTCAGCTTTCTTNGTGATGCCATCCAGCCATCTCATCCTCTGTCGTCCCCTTCTCCTCCTGCCCCCAATCCCTCCCAGCATCAGAGTCTTTTCCAATGAGTCAACTCTTCGCATGAGGTGCCCAAAGTACTGGAGTTTCAGCTTTAGCATCAGTCCTTCCAAAGAAATCCCAGGGCTGATCTCCTTCAGAATGGACTGGTTGGATCTCCTTGCAGTCCAAGGGACTCTCAAGAGTCTTCTCCAACACCACAGTTCAGAAGCATCAATTCTTCGGCGCTCAGCTTTCTTCACAGTCCAACTCTCACATCCATACATGACTACTGGAAAAACCATAGCCTTGACTAGGAGGACCTTAGTTGGCAAAGTAATGTCTCTGCTTTTGAATATGCTATCTAGGTTGGTCATAACTTTTCTTCCAAGGAGTAATCGTCTTTTAATTTCATGGCTGCAGTCACCATCTGCAGTGATTTTGGAGCCCCAAAAAATAAAGTCTGACACTGTTTCCACTGTTTCCCCATCTATTTCCCATGAAGTGATGGGACTGGATGCCATGATCTTTGTTTTCTGAATGTTGAGCTTTAAGCCAACTTTTTCACTCTCCTCTTTCACTTTCATCAAGAGACTTTTGACTTCCTCTTCACTTTCTGCCATAAGGGTGGTGTCATCTGCATATCTGAGGTTATTGATATTTCTCCCGGCAATCTTGATTCCAGCTTGTGTTTCTTCCAGTCCAGCATTTCTCATGATGTACTCTGCATATAAGTTAAATAAGCAGGGTGACAATATACAGCCTTGATGTACTCCTTTTCCTATTTGGAATCAGTCTGTTGTTCCATCCACATCTCTCTAAATGACCCAATTTTGTTCCTTATGGCTGAGTGATATTCCATCTTGCATACATTAATGTACATTGTATACACATTGCATTTAGAATTAAATCCAGACTCCTTCCTCTGACCCACCAGATCAGCCATTTCCTCCTTTTTGACCTAATCTCATTCCTTTCTTCTTCTTCTTTCCTGTAAAATGCCCAGCTCATGCTAACCCACAGGCTTCTCTTGGCTATTCTCCCTTTCTAGGTAGCTCCTCTAAGGACTAATTATTTTTTGAACTATTGATTAATTTTCATTCACATCTCAGCTCATGTATGACCTCCCCAGATAGACCTTTCTTGACCCTTTGTTTCAAAAAGCTATCCCCCAGTTCTAATGAGTTGAATTCTTCATTGTTTCCTCCCTTCTACCTGGATGCAAACTCCACACCAGCTGATACCTCACATGTCTTGCTCATGATTTGTATCCGAGGTACTGGAAACACAATGTAAGTGGTCAGTACACACTCTGGATGGACAGATTATTCATAAGCTATAATACATGTTGTTAGTACACATCTGCTCCCAATGATCTGAGAAGACTTACCAAATCTCAATAACCCCGACCTGAAATTAGGACCCATTTCTTCCTTGGTTTTGCTTCATTTTGTGTTTACTTTGCTCTTAAAAGGCTTCCCTGGTGGCTCAGACGGTACAGAGTCTGCCTGCAATGGTGGAGACCTGGGTTTGATTCCTGGGCTGGGATGATCCCCTGGAAAAGGGAATGGCAACCCACTCCAGTACTCTTGCCTAGAGAATCCCATGGACAGAGGATCCTGGTGGCTACAGATCACGGGCTTGAAAAGTCGGACACGACTGAGCGACTGAGCATGCCCGCTGGGAGCCTCACCCCGACGTAGAACCTGGGCTCCACACAATCACTGCCACCCTCATGAATGTCAGGTCCTCTAATGCTGCTCCCTCCTCTCTAGCTGTGGCGGAAGTTTGCTCGTCTGGCCTGTAACTTCGTGGTCATCTTCATCCCCTGGGAAATGAGGATAAAGAAAATCGAAAGTAAGTGCTGGCACTTGGAGGAGTAGGGTGGGAGGTGGTGGCCAGCCAGCAGTGAGGTCTGAGATGGGTCTGGGGCGAACTGGTTCCTACACTGGGCAGTTAGGGCCCTTGTACACACAGTGCTGACTGAGGCTGCCCAGGTGTCTATGGCAGTGGGAAACACAGTGTTTGTCTGTCTCTACCACCTCCCAGGATAAATACAGCCCCACATTCCGCTGGGGCTCTGTCAGTTTATGCCTTAGACACAATATAAACCCAGAAAGGATAGAGGGGGAAAACTGTTAGATGAATAAAAGGATAACATGGGCAATTACAAAACAAAATGCAAAGATTAACATTTTGAGAGAGGTGATTGTACTCATTTAGAAAAATACACTCCCCACCCCCCGCAATTAAATCAATCATAGTAACATTTGAAAACACACACACACGGGGACTTCCCTGGTGGTTCAGTGGTTGAGAATTTAACACTCCCAACAGAGGGGTTATGGGTTTGATCCCTGCTTGGGAAACTAAGATCCCAAATGCTGCACAGCACAGATAAATAAATGTTTAAAAGAATAAAAACACACACAATACAAACACAAAAATGCAACACACAGGAATAAATATAACCAGAAGTCTGAAATAAAGAAAACTAAAATTTGATCATGAGATAGTTAAAGCATTTTGTGAAGAGACATAGAATGATTTAATAATATTTGGGAAGTGTTGATTTTCTCAATATCAATTTGTAGGTTTTAATGCAGTTTCAATAAAATTACAATACAGTGTGTTTTGTGTATTGCTCATATGGAAAAAACAATTAATTGAAAACTTTTTTAAAAGGAAAAACTCAAACAAACTTGTATAAACAAAACGTTAAATGAAATACATTATAAAAACTACAGGAATTCAAGCATGTAGCATAGAGCCATAATGGATGCTGGAACAATTGATTCAACTGTTTTAAAGAATAACCTAGATCTTTCACTTTAAAGCTCAATTAGGTCAGTTCAGATCTCAGTAGTGTTAAACTCTTTGCCACCCCATGGACTGCAGCACACCAGGCTTCCCTGTCCATCACCAACTCCTGGAGTTTACTCAAACTCATGTCCATCAAGTTGGTAATGCCATCCAACCATCTCATCTTCTGTCATCCCCTTCTCCTCCTGCCTTCAATCTTTCCCAGCATCAGGGTCTTTTCCAGTGAGTCAGTTCTTTGCATCAGGTGGCCAAAATATTGGAGTTTCAGCTTGAACATCAGTCCTTCCAATGAACACTGAAGACTAATCTCCTTTAGGATGGACTGGGTGGATCTCCTTGTAGTCCAAGGGACTCTCAAGAGTCTTCTCCAACACCACAGTTCAAAAGCATCAATTCTTCGGCACCCACCTTTCTTTATAGTCCAACTCTCAGATCCATACATGACCACTGGAAAAACCATAGTTTTGATTCGATGGACTTTGTCAGTAAAGTAATGTCTCTGCTTTTTAATATGCTGTCTAATTTGGTCATAGCTTTTCTTCCAAGGAGCAAGCATCTTTTAATTTCATGGCTTCAGTCACCATCTGAAGTGATTTTGGAGCCCAGGAAAATAAAGTCTCTCACTGTTTTCATTGTTTCCCCATCTATTTGCCATGAAGTGATGGGACCAGATGCCGTGATCTTAGTTTTCTGAATGTTGAGTTTGAAGCCAACTTTTTCACTCTCCTCTTTTACTTTCATCAAGAGGCTCTTTAGTTCTTCTCTTTCTGTCATAAGGGTGGTATCATCTGCATATCTGAGGTTATTGATATTTCTCCTGGTAATCTTGACTCCAGCTTGTGCTTCATCCAATCCAGTGTTTCTCATGATGTACTCTGCATATAAGTTAAATAAGCAGGGTGACAATATGCAGCCTTGACTTACTCCTTTCTGTATTTGGAACCAGTCTGTTTTCCCGTGTCCCGTTCTAACTGTTTCTTCTTGACCTGCATACAGATTTCTCAGGAGTCAGGTGAGGTGATCTGGTATTCCCATCTCTTGAAGAATTTTCCAGTTTGTTGTGATCCACACAGTCAAAGGATTTGGCATAATCAGTAAAGCAGAAGTAGATGTTTTTCTAGAACTGTCTTGCTTTTTCTGATGATCCAATGGATGTTGGCAATTTAATCTCTGGTTCCTCTGCCTTTTCTAAAACCAGCTTGAACATCTGGAAATTCATGGTTCATGTACTGTTGAAGCCTGGGTTGGAGAATTTTGCTAGTGTGTGAGATGAGGGCAGTTCTGCGGTAGTCTGAACATTGTTTGGCATTGCCTTTTCTTGGGATTGGAATGAAAACTGACCTTTTCCAGTCCTGTGGCCAATGCTGAGTTTTCCAAATTTGTTGGCATATTGAGTGCAGCACTTTCACAGCATCATCTTTTAGGATTTGAAATAGCTCAACTGGAATTCCATCACCTCCACTAGCTTTGTTCGTAGTAATGTTTCCTAAGGCCCACTTGACTTTGCATTCCAGGATGTCTGGCTCTAGGTGAGTGATCACACCATCATGCTTATCTGGGTCATGAAGATATTTTTTTGTACAATTCTTCTGTGTATTCTTACCACTTCTTCTTAATATCTTCTGCTTCTGTTAGGTCCATACCATTTCTGTGCTTTATTGTACCCGTTTTTGCATGAAATGTTCCCTTGGTATCTCTAATTTTCTTGAAGAGATCTCCAGTCTTTCCCATTCTATTGTTTTCCTCTATTTCTTTGCATTGATCACTAAGGAAGACTTTTTTATCTCTCCTTGCTATTCTTTGGAACTCTGCATTCAAATGGGTATATTTTTCCTTTTCACCTTTGCCTTTCGCTTCTCTTCTTTTCACAGCTATTTGTAAGGCCTCCTCAGACAACTATTTTGCCTTTTTGTATTTATTTTTCTCGGGTATGGTCTTGATCACTGTCTCCTGTACAATGTCACAAACCTCTATCTTTAGTTCTTCAGGCACTCTATCAGATCTAATCCCTTGGATCTATTTGTCACTTTTACTGTATAAAGTAAGGGGTTTGATTTGAGTAGGAAACCATGAGGGAATAAAAAGAAATACAAGCAATGTGATGTGAGCCTGTCAAATTGTGAAAGTAAAGAAGGAATCCCCCAGGAAAGTACTGTTATATTTAACTACACATAAAAGAAATTTTATGTACATAAAAAATAGAGGTAAAAGATGACAAATTGAGGAGAGGAAAAGAATTTTTAACATTTAAGTGATATTAATCCCTTTCAGAGACATTACTTTGCCAACAAAGGTCCGTTTAGTCAAGGCTATGGTTTTTCTAGTGGTCATGTATGGATGCGAGAGTTGGACTGTGAAGAAAACTGAGCGCCGAAGAATTGATGCTTTTGAACTGTGGTGTTGGAGAAGACTCTTGAGAGTCCCTTGGACTGCAAGGAGATCCAACCAGTCCATTCTAAAGGAGATCAACCCTGGGATTTCTTTGGAAGGAATGATGCTAAAGCTGAAACTCCAGTACTTTGGCCACCTCATGCGAAGAGTTGACTCCTTGGAAAAGACTCTGATGCTGGGAGGGATTGGGGGCAGGAGGAGAAGGGGACGACAGAGGATGAGATGGCTGGATGGCATCACCAACTCGATGGACGTTGAGTTTGGGTGAACTCCGGGAGATGGTGGTGGACAAGGAGGCCTGGCGTGCTGCGATTCATGGGATTGCAAAGAGTCAGACACGACTGAGTGACTGAACTGAACTGAACTGAACTGAATCCCTTTCATACCAGTGGTAGAAATGTCAATTCAGATGTTATTTCTAGGGGAAAGTGATAATTTGAACCAAACATCTTCAAAACGTTCATACTGTTTGATAGAACCCTTCCATTCCCTAACAACCAGAGAAAACAGCAGCCACAACAAAATCACACACACTTGATTCCCTGCCCAGCTTGTCCACCCTTTTTCAGCTGTTCTGAGTGCTGGCTGCTATGTCTTCTGGCCGCTCCCTTCCCTTGAGGATTAGTCTTGGCCCACATTGTTCCAGATGTTGGGCAGATATCACCTGCTCCCCCAGCCCCACTGGAGAGCCTACAGGCGATGACTAAGGGGTATTCAAATCTAGCTTCTTGTTCGAAGTGGAACCAACACTATGATGCAACTTGCCCTCCAGAGCTTCCCATGGGATTAGGCTAAACCAGGCTCAAGTTGAGACCACATCTTTGCTCAACTCTTCCCCCTGACCTCCCCTGACCCCCTGACCCACTTTCTCCTGAGACTGCTTCCTCAATATATCATGTTCAGTTCAGTTCAGTCAATCAGTCATGTCCAACTCTTTGCCACCCCATGGACTGCAGCATGCCAGGCTTCCCTATCCATCACCAACTCCTAGAGCTTGCTCAGACTCATGTCCATCCAGTTGGTGATGCCATCCAACCATCTCATCTTCTGTCATCCCTTTCTCCTTCTGCCTTCAATCTTTCCCAGCATCAGGATCTTTTCCAATGAGCCAGTTCTTCCCATCAGGTGGCCAAAGTATTGGAGTTTCAGCTTTAGCATCAGTCTTTCCAATGAACATTCAGGACTGATTTCCTTTAGGATGGACTGTTGGATCTCTTTGCAGTCCGAGGGACTCTCAAGAGTCTTCTCCAACACTGCAGTTCAAAACATCAAGTCTTCAGCACTCAGCTTTATTTATAGTTCAACTCTCGCATCCATACATGACCACTGGAAAAACCATAGCCTTGACTAGACAGACCTTTGTTGGTAAAGTAATATCTCTGCTTTTTAATATGCTGTCTAGGTTGGTCATAGCTTTTCTTCCAAGGAGCAAGCATCTTTTAATTTCATGGCAGCAGTCACCATCTGCAGTGATTTTGGAGTCCAAAAAAAAAAACTTACTGATTTCCCATCTATATGCCATGAAGTGATAGAACCAGATGCCATTATCTTAGTTTTCCGAATGTTGAGTTTTAAGCCAACTTTTCATCCTCCTCTTTCGCTTTTGTCAAGAGGCTCTTTAGTTCTTCTCTTTCTGCCATAAAGGTGGTGTCATCTGCATATCTGAGGTTATTGATATTTTTCCTGGTTATCTTGACTCCAGTTTGTGCTTCATCCAGCCCAGCACTTCACATATTAAACTCTGCATATAAGTTAAATGAGTAGGATGAAAATATACAGCCTTGACATACCCTTTTCCCAATTTGGAGCCAATCTGTTGTTTCATGTCCAGTTCTAACTGTTGCTTCCTGACCTCCATACAGTTTTCTCAGGAGTCAGGTCAGGTGGTCTGGTATTTCCATCTTTAGAATTTTCCACAGTTTGTTGTGATCCACACAGTCAAAGGCTTTGGCATAGTCAGTAAAGCAGAAGTAGATGTTTTTCTGGAACTCTCTTGCTTTTTCGATGATCCAACAGATGTTGGCAATTTGATCTCTGGTTCCTCCACCTTTTCTAAATCCAGCTTGAACATCTGGAAGTTCACGGTTCATGTACTTTTGAAGCCTGGCTTGGAGAATTTTGAGCGTTACTTTGCTAGCATGTGAGATGAGTGAAATTGTGCAGTAGTTTGAACATTTTTTGGCATTGCCTTTCTTTGGGATCTATATCATGTTAGCTCAACCCTTTTCTCAGGCTCTGTTTCTAGGAAATCTGACTGTAGAAACTGATTTCTGCAGAATCATTTATGCTAGCAAATACTCCACCTAGTGAAAAGTTAGACACTTCCAAAGAGTCAGGGAGTGGGATTTAAGTTAAATAAATTATGTAACATTCACTGGATGGAACAATACAATTCATTTTATAGGGAAATATTTCGTATGAGAAAATGTTCATAATAGATTGTTAACCCTAGATATGTAGAGACATGACAGTTTTATATGAAAAAATACACATATAGGATGACAATGGGTGGTTCCACTAAAAATTTACTAGAAAGTAATTCTAGTAGTGATTTTAATTTAGTAGCCTTGGAATAGGTGACTTTTTTTGGCTTTCTTTGTGATGTTTTGTGTTTTACTACTTATTATGAAACATAAGCTAGATTTGAAATAAAATTTCAAGATACTACTTTTCCAAAGTATGATACCAGTCCACCTGCTCCAGAAAGTCATCAGAAGTGTCACCTACATCCCCATCCAGTTTCCTCTAAGCCTCCTTGTTTTCTCAATAGAAATTTACTTTTAGTCATTTTTTGGCCGCGCTGTGGGGATGTGGGAACCTCAGTTCCAGGACCAGGGAGTGGTCATCTGCCACCTGCCACCTTCCACTGGGCCACCTACAGTGGAAGCAGGGAGTCTTAACCACTAGACCATCAGGGAAGTCCCAGAAATTTGTTTTTAAACACCCTTTTTATTTCAGAATAAGTTTAGATGTATGGAAAAGTGGCAAGGAGAATTCTTATAACCCCTTTGACCACTTTCCCCTAATGTTAACATCTAACACACTGTTATTTCTTTTGAAATTAAGACAAAAGAATCCTTACAATATCCTTGGAATTTTCCAAACTTTGCAAAATGAAAAAGAAATCTTTTAAATCCTCAAAAGAGGCTGATATTTCTGAACATAGGTGAAATGTAAATCTGATAAAAAGCATTTTAGATCCATATGACATGAGGGAAAGTATGACATTAGGGATTAAGGATGTATGTGTGTAACTGGTAGATATTAAGGAATGTATTAATCCTTCTGAATGATCATCATGGGTCAAAACCCTGACAGGGACATTATGGCATTCTTAGTCTATGTCCTGCTGATATAAGAAAAAAAAAAATCAGTGTTGCTTTACAGAGACCTTCTTGCACTGGGAGGATTTTCTTTAAACTGTGCTCCTTACCTTGTCTTTCTTTAGGTCATTTTGGATCTGGCGTTGCCTCTTATTTCATATTCTTGAGATGGTTATTTGGGATCAATATTGTGCTCACGATTATGACAGGTGCTTTTATTGTTCTTCCAGAGGTAAGAACTATATCAGGAGAGTTTAAAGTGCCATTTGTTATAAAGAAGAGATGTTTAGAGCTGTAGCATAAGACAGGCACCCTCATTATCCTCGTGGGAAGGACAATCTCTGTGTCCAAACAGGGCTTGGTGAACTTTTTTCAGTAAAGGGCCAGATAGTAAATATTTCAGTCTTTGTGGGCTTCTTAAATCTGCTACATCGTACAAAAGTGACTAATAAGCCCTAGATCACTAGTAAGTGTGGCTGCGTTCTGATAAAATTTTATTTATGAGTGCTGAGTCACTCAGTCGTGTCTGACTCTTTGTGACACCATGGATCGTAGCCACCAGACTCCTCTGTCCATAGCATTCTCCAGGCAAGAATACTGGAGCGGGTAGCCATTCCCTTCTCCAGGGGATCTTCCCGACCCAGGGATTGAACCCAGGTCTCCTGTATAGCAGACAGATTCTTTACCATCTGAGCCACCTGGGAAGCAATTTTGGAATTTTTTCCAACCATTTAAAAATGTGCAATGGTCTCCCCAAGTAGTTCCGCAGTAAAGAATCTAACTGTCAAGCGGTAGATATGAGGTTGATCTCTGGGTTGGGAAGATCCTCCAGAGAAGAGAATGGCAACCCACTCCAGCATTCTTGCCTGGGAAATCCCACAGGCAGAGGAGCCTGGGGGTCTATAGTCCATGGGATCACAAAGAATTGGATATGATTTAGCCACTAAACCACCACCACTCAAACCTTCCTTAGCTCTTGGGCCACACAAAAGGAAGTGTTAGGCTGGATTTGGCTTAAGGCCAGTGTGCAGACATTCAAGTAAAATCCATTTCTCAACTAAACTTTATCTTTACAAAGCAAATGGGACCGTTTCCTATGCCATTATAGAAACCCAGTGGCTTCAAACATCCTCCCTTAGAAGCCATGTCCAGCCTAGAGTGTACACTCAGACTGGCCCCAGTCAGGCAAATTAAAGTTTGGCCACTCATGATGAATTCCTCATAGACAAGTATCAAGCAGAATCCACTTCCTAAGAATCTTGTAGGTGCAGCATCTTCACAGGTGCATGGAGATCAGTGGCCCCTTTTCTTCCCGTCCCTTCCCACCCAGAGGACCGCATGATCGCCTTTCCTCTGTCACCAGCTCATTGCAGGCCAACCGTTTGGAAGCACAGCCAGCAAGACCATCCCCAAGGAGCATATTGCATCTGCCCAAGATCTGGACACCGTTTGGTCCCTGGGGGTGAGTTTCAGGCCCAGCCACGCTCTTGTCTCGAGGTGGGAAGGGGTTGTGAATGTTCTAGAACCTGGGAGTCAGAAATGACACCGAGTGCCCTTTCTGCAGGGTTACCTCCAGTACTCAGTCCTCTTCTATGGCTACTACGGCAGGGAGAGACGAATCGGGAGAGCTGGCTACCGGCTGCCCTTGGCCTATTTCCTGGTGGGGATGGCGGTGTTTGCTTACAGCTTCATCATCCTCTTAAAAAAGTATGTCTGTTCAGTTCCTCAAAATCCATGCCAAAATGCTGTGGATGATCTCATTTCATCTTGTCACTAACCCTGCAAAGTCAGGGCATACATCTGGCCATGTTACAGATTAGGCGTGGCGTCCTTGCTCAGTCCTATCTGACTCCGCAACAACTGTATGACCTGTAGCCCACCAGGTTACTCTGTCCATGTAATTTTCCAGGCATGAATGGAGGGGGTTGCCATTCCCTCCTCCAGGGCATCTTTCAATCCAAGGATTAAACCTGGGCCTCCTGCATTGGCATGAGGATTCTTTATCACTAGTGCCACCAGGGAAGCTCTGATCCTGTGTACACACCAGCTTGTCTTCATCGCTCTGCCCCTTGCGTCATCATAGCAAAGTTCAGGTAGAAGGGATTAGGATAAAAAAAGATGAAACAATCATCATCATCATCATCATCAAGCAGACAAAACCTAGGGAGATGCACAGTGACTTGAGGACCTTAAGAGTTCACACAAAAATGGGTACATGTATATGTATGATTGAGTCCCTTCACTCTGCACCTGAAACTATCACAACATTGTTAATCTGCTATCAGTTCAGTTAATGTCCAACTCTTTTCAACCCCATTGACTGCACCACACCAGGCTTCCCTGTCCATCACCAACTGCCAGAGCTTGCTCAAACTCATATCCATCAAGTCAGTGAAACCATCCAAACATCTCATCCTCTGTCATCCCCTTCTCCTCCTGCCCTCAATCTTTCCCAGAATCAGGGTCTTTTCCAATGAGTCAGTTCTTTGCATCAGGTGGCCAAAGTATTGGAGTTTCAGCTTTAGCATCAGTCCTTCCAGTGAATATTTAGGACTGATTTCCTTTAGGATTGACTGATTTGATCTTCTTGCAGTCCAAAACCCCAATAAGAAATAAAAAGTTAAAAAAAAACAGGAACATGATAAAAATCAGCCAAAAAGAATATTGTTGAAATATGTTTATTGATATGTAAGGTTATGTTTATAATTATGGTTATAATTAATTTATTATAAAACAGAAAAAACAGCAGGTGGTGCTAGTAGTAAAGGATCTGCCTGCCAGCAAAAGAAGCAAGAGACGTATGTTCCATCTCTGGGTTGGGAAGATCCACTGGAGAAGGAAATGGAAGCCCACTCCAGTATTCTTGCTTGGATAAATTCCATGGACAGAGGAACCTAGTGGGCTATAGTCCATGGGGCTGCAGAGAGTCAGACACAACTGAGTGACTGAGCATACATACTCACATACAGGGAGATGCAGAGTGACTTGAGGACCGAAAGTGCACAGGAAGCTTTCCAGCTTAGCCTCTGGGGGGCCTCAAGACCCCACCTACAACACGAACCCTTTACTGGATGTTAGAATTTAAGAGACAAATTGCTGTCAACTCTGGAGCAGGAAACATGGATAGACAGAAAGAGAAAAGCTTCTAAGAGGAGAGAAGCTCTAGAGCAGCGGACTTTTTTGGCACTGGGAACCAATTTCACAGAAGACCATTTTCCCATGGACAGGGTAGGGGATGGTTTGGGGCTAATTCAAGCACATTACATTTATTGTGCATTTTATTTCTATTATTATTACATTGTGATATGAAATAATTGTATGCCTCGCCATAATTCACACTCTGGGAGCCCTGAGCTTGTTTTCCTGAAACTAGACAGCCCCATCTGGGGGTAATGAGAGCGGGATGGGAAGTGGCTGAAGTACAGATGAAGCTTCGTTTGCTGCCCTGCGCCGCCTGGTTCCTAACAGGCCATGGACCAGTACTGGTGGGTGGCCCAGGAGTTGGGGACCGCTGGCCTGAAGAACAGGAGGACTTTCTCCTAAGGACAGAATCGTGACTCTTGCCTTACATCTAATGCAAAGTCCTGTATAAGAGGTATCTGACAGGCTTCCACTTGGTGGGGTGGTTGCTTCATGGCAGGGGCTCCAAGGAGAACCGATTTAGTTCAAAGTAAAGAATTTTGTTTCACAATCACAGCTGCACACGTGCAGTGAGTGCACACACCTACAGGGACCTCCTGATCACCAGTGATGGGAGAGCTTATGCAATGGACTCACCCAAGAATGTGCTATTTTCACACTGTTCAAAGCAGGTGGTTGAGGACACAAGCCACAAGCGGGGCTGAACCCAGCCAGGGCTCTGCCTGTCCAGACATAGATGGGGCTCCTTGCTCGGCATAGACTTGCAGCAGTCCCCGGGGGCTGAGCCTGCTCCCGACACTGTTCTTGCATGACCCTCTCTGGTCTTTTTGTTAAATTTTTAATTAATTAAAATTTTAATTAGTGTTTAGCTGACTTTTCAATATTGTGTAAGTTTAAGGTGTACAGCAAAGTGAATCAGTTATACCTATATACGTGTGCTCATGTGCTCAGCCACTCAGTCCTGTCCTCTGACCCACCAGGCTCCTCTGTCCGTGGAATTCTCCAGGTAAGAATACTGGAGTGGGTTGCCACTTCCTACTCCAGGGGATCTTTCTTACCCAGAGATTGAACCCACATCTCTTGCATCTCCTGCTTTGGCAAGTGGATTCTTTACCACTAGCGCCACCTGGGGGAAGCTTCATATACATATGTTCACTCTTTGAACATAGGCCTTACAGAGTATTGAGTAGTGCTCCCTGTGGTATGTGGCGGATCCTTATTAATTATCTGTTTTATATATAGCAGTATGTATGTGTCAATCCCAATGTTCCAGTTTATCCCTCCCCCACCTTTATCCCACCCCCAGTAACCATAAGTTTTATGTTATACATCTTAACTCTGCTTTGGTTTTGTAGGTAAGTTCATTTGTAGACTTTTAAGATTCCACATATAAGTGATATCATATGATATTTGTCTTTATCTGACCTACTTCACTTAGTATGAGGATCTCTATTTGCACCCATGTTACTGCAAACGGCATTACTATTCTTTTTATGGTTGAGTAATACTCCATTGTTAACACACACCACATATTCATCTGTTCCTCTGTTGGTGGATGTTTAGGTTGCTTCCATGTGCTGGCTATTGTGAATGGTGCTGCAGTGAACATTTGGGTGCATGTGTCTTTTATGAATTATGGTTTTCTTTGGTCCTCTCGTGCAGGATGGCTAAGAACTCTCGCACGAGCCTCGCCAGTGCTTCCAATGAAAACTACACATTCTGCTGGCGGGTGTTCTGCGCTTGGGATTACCTCATTGGAAACCCAGAGGCGGCCGAGAGCAAAACCGCAGCCATCGTGAACAGCATCAGGGTGAGTCAGGGAGCCTGTCCAGGCTTCTAGGAGTCAGGGCTCTGCAGACCACAGCCTTTACAGTAAGAGCCGCTGGCCCTCTGCTGGGGGTCAGCATGGTCCCGTTCCCATGGTGCTCAGACCAAGGCAGCCACAGTCTCCAACGTCACGTGACATGATGTGCCCCCCACATGGCCCAAACAATCCGATGGTGTGCAGGAGGAAAACACTGGAACTTTTTAAAAATTTCATCCATTTCATGAAATTTCCATGTGTGTATCTGTGTTAATTTGCATAATGGATTACTACCATGTTGCATGCATATAACTTGTAAATGAATAAATACATCTATGTGGAGATACAAGCTCTTAGTGTTGACTTAGAAGATAACACAGTAAAAAGCATTCAGAGACAGAGCTCCTGAACAACAATATTACAGCTAAATGGTGCCCGCTTCTGAGAAAAAAAATGATTTAGATCATTTTGATGATCTCAATAATTTACTTCTCCATTTCTTCTTTCCATTTGCCTTTTTAAATCTATTATTATACAAAGTGCTGATATTAAGAGTCTTATAGAATGAAGTCTAGGTGTTGAATTTATGATTAAAAATACTGGATAAGTCATTTCTCTCATAAACTATTTGTAAAAATTTATGATTAATGATAATACTAAGCTTTCAATACTGTATGTGTCTTTCTTTAAAGGAGGCTATACTGGAAGAACAGGAAAAGAAGAAAAGCAAAAATCTGTATGTATGACAAACTCCCCATACTAGAGTCATTGATAAGCTGTTTTAATTTGGTGCCAAAATCACCAGAGTCTATCTCATTTTCATACAATGTCAGGCAGTTCTTTTTTCTTAAAATCTATCCATCTCATAATGTGGTATGTGGGAACCCTATAATTTTTCTCTCTAAAAATATTTGCTATTTATTTATTTGGCTGTGACAGGTCTTAGTTGCGGCATGCGGGATGTAGTTCCCTGTTGAGTGTTTAGTTGCTCAGTCATGTCTGACTCTTTGTGACCCAGTGGTCTGTAGCACGTCAGGCTTCCCTGCCCTTTACTATCTTCTGGAGTTTGCTCAGATTCATGTCCACTGAGTTGGTGATCCTATCTAACCATCTTATCCTCTGTCATCCCCTTCTCCTTCTGCCCTCGATCTTTCCCAGCACGAGGGTCTCTGGAATGATTTGGCTCTTTGAATCAGGTGTCGAAAGTATTGGAGCTTTAGCTTCAGCATCAGTCCTTCCAATGAATATTCAGGGTTGATTTCCTTTAGGATTGACTGGTATACAGAGAGAGTGTTTATATGTTGATCCCAATCTCCCAATTTATCCTACCCCCTTGGGGTCTATGCATTTGTTCTCTACATCAGTCTCTCTTTCTGCTTTGCAAATAAGTCATCTCTATCATTTTTCTAAATTCCACATATGAGTGATAATTGTGCTGTGTTTGTTTTTCTCTGACTTACCTCACTCTGAATGGCAGTCTCTAGGTCCATCCTCACTGGTGGTTTAAGCTCATGGTTAGTTCCTGTGATGCAGAAAGCCTTTCCAGGGGATGCTGGAGGCCTGGGGAGTTGAGGAAACACCAGCCCCTGAGAGGAAGCAGTTGTTATGGGGGAATGGACTCTCCATAGGGTGTCAGAAAATGGCCCTCTCTTTGTCATTAATTTCTATGACCCCAAAATGCCCTTGACTCTTTGGGGCCACTGCTTCCTCAGCTATGAAATGAAAGGATGGGACTCCATCTGTGTTCTCAGAGGGCAGACAGCACCACTCACATGAGAATTACCTGCAAGGTGCTGCAAATGCAGATCCCTCCAATGCCCACCTTGATTGACAGAATTAACATCTCTGAGAGTGAGACCCAAGACTCCACATTCTTAGCGTGTCTCGCAGAGCAAACCTCACAGGTGATTTTGATGTTCCCTCAAATGTGAAAGCTGCAGCCATCCTGAACACATTCCCATTCAAAAATGTCTCATTCGGTGATTCATTATTGCAAGCAAACAAATCAGCAAAAAGCCCAGTTCTCATTTCTCTCCCACACACAATCCTCCTGATTCTGTCAAAATGTGAGGAAGACATGCATCTGGGCACCCTGTGCGGAGCCCAGCGTACTGTCCCCATACCTGCCTCTCCCTGCAGGGCAGTGACCATCTGTCTGCGGGTCATCGCCAACATCCTGGTGCTTGTCTCACTTGCTGGGAGCATCTATCTCATCTACTTCGTGGTGGATCGGTCCCAGAAGCTGGCGCAGTCCAAGAAGGAGCTGACACTCTGGGAGAAGAACGAGGTACCCACACACAGTGGCAGACCCTCTTCTGTTTCCTGGGTGTTTCTTATTTTTTATTTTTAATGAATTAATTAATTTGCACCAGGTCTTAGTTGCAGTATGCAGGATCTTTAGTTGCAGCATGTGGGATCTAGTTCCCCAACCAGGGATGAAACCCATGCCCTCTTTACTGGGAGTGCAGAGTCTTAGCCACTGGATCACCAGGAAGTCCCCTCTGTGGTGTTTCTTAAGGGGATTCACTGGAAGTATCTCCATGGAAAAACTGTAGGCCTCTTATTCTAAAGCATGGATCACAAGGACTGGGAACCAGGGTGACAACACTCAGGCTTGGCTGAATGATATCCCTGGTCTTAATGAGGAAGGTTTTGATTCAAAACCACCCTCAAGCTCTGTGCATTCTTCCCCTTGGAGTTGCACTGCTGACTGTGCTTTGCTTTCTTGGCTTTGTGTTTCTTTACATGCATGCTTCCAGAAACTGACTTCACCAGGATTTGCATTAGCAATTGCATTGTCTTCCACTGCATGTGTCGAAGTTGACCACATGGGGACTGTTGAACGTTTAGGTGGCTTCCATATTTCTATATTTTGCCTGTGCTGGGTCTTCGCTGCAGTGTGCAGGCTTCTCTTGCTGCAGCATATGGGTTTAATTGCCCTGAGGCATGTGGGAACCTTAGTTCCCTGACCAGTGATCGAACCTGCATCCCCTGCATTGGAAGGTGGATTCTTAATTATTGGACCACCAGGGAAGTCCCTCTGTATTTCTAAGTTACAGCAATGCTTCCCAAAATAGCCTCACACCAATGGCTCATTTTTGTAAAAGTCCTTTCCTCTCCATTTATGTGACTATTCCCACAAATAGAAGATTACCAAGAGGAAGGTTATAAACAGTTTTATAATTCTTACTAATTATTGTTAAGATTCTGGTCCTGAAAGTTTGATTTACCTGTAAATATTTGAATGGCAGAAGTAGCACAAATGCTACCTCTCAGACCACTTCTATGAAAATGATTAAAAATGAAGTGTGCAGGCAATACATTCATCCTCAATGTACAATAATTTTTCAGAATCTGAGACTGCATTACAGAGTTTCTTCTCATACCTCTGTATTTTATGTCAATTAAGTGGGTTATAGAAATATGTGCTTGTGTGTGGATAGGTAGATAAATTTTTGATAGATAAATTCAGAAATTATTTCTTCTTTAGCTCACACCTCTCATGTACCAGCTAAGCCTCTGCTTTCACTTGCCATAAATACAGAGAAACAAGTCATTCAAAAGCAATGCTCTAAATCTTGCATGTGCAGAAAGAATATTTATTACCTCTCAGACTTTGCTTGTTTGTTCTTAACAGCTACACTTGTTTTCTTCTTCCATCCAAGGTAAGGAAAGTATAAATAGAATAAGATGGTAATTGAAGAAGGTGGCCAAAACACCAGTGAATCCCAAATGCCATGTATGAGTGTCTTCAGTTTAAGGAAAGTTCCTAGAAAGAATAGGGCTTCCCTGGAGGCTCAGTTGATAAAGAATCTGCCTGCAATGCAGGAGCTGTGGATTGGATCCCTGGCTTGGGAAGATCCCCTGGAGAAGGAAATGGCAACCCACTCCAGTATTCTTGCCTGAAGAATCCCATGGACAGAGGAGCCTGGCGGGCTAGAGTCCCTGGGGTCGCAAAGAGTCGAACAAGACTTAGCGACTAAACTACCACCGCCACCACTGGAAAGAATAAACCCATGGCAAAGTGGCCTTGTCAGACAGCTAATTAGCTAAGATTTGGGGGAGGTTTTCCATGTAAGAACTGCACGATCCTCTGACTACCACTCTCCCCTACCAAACATTAGGCTATGATATCAACTGTCAGGTGATGAAGGCTGAGATTCGGGGGTGGGGGACCCTCGGAGGAGCTCGGTGGGGGATGCTTTCTCTTGGTAGGTGAGTGTGGTGGTCTCCCTTGTCACCATGCTGGCACCATCGGCCTTCGACCTTATTGCCGCCTTGGAGATGTACCACCCACGAACTACACTGCGCTTCCAGCTGGCAAGGTACGGCCACCGTGCTGGGAGGTTTCCTTATGGGTCCACTGTCTGGCCACACACTGTGGGAACTCAGTCTCTCAGGAGCTAGGGCTTGCTTTGCCCCACCCCGCCAACCTTAGCACAGGACTAGCCCTATGGAGCATCTTAGGCACAGGGGTTGAATGATGGGAAGGAGGGGGAAGAGGAGGTAGGGAGAGAGGAAGGGGCTGGAGAGCAAGGACCAGGAGGACTGGATGGAAGAGACGGATGAAAGGGTGGTGATGAGAACAAGATGAAAAGAGGAAGAGGGAAGGGAGGGAGGGATGGAAAGGATGAGAAGAGGGGAAAACAGGCAGAAAGAGCAGATGTGAGAGAAAGAGGACCAGAAGATGAGGGAAAGGCTGCCTTGTTTTGCCCATATTTTGAGTCGGTGGATTGACCACAAGAGGTGAGAGACTCTTGCTGTCTTTGCAGATGTGAGAAGAACATAATGCTTTACTCATAATTCCCCAAAGCACAGACCCATAGAGACTGTGTCAGGATGGTCAGTGGGTGTTCAGCAGGTGGTAGATGCAGATGTGAGCCACAGCAGACTGGGGACAGGGGAGGGAGATCAGAGGGGACAGGGGAGATCAGAGGGGACAGCCTCATGAAACCACATTTCATTGCCAGCATGGGCTTCATCACTGTTACTGAAAAATTTTCATCTTCTCCCTGAAGCAGCCTCTTTGTAGTAGACATGCAGCTTTAGGGGAGGTTCTTTTAGGGTGATGGTTGCAGAGGGCAGGGATATTAGAACCTGGCTTACTTGTCTCCCATCCCTCTGGGCCCTCCAGTGCTTTGATTGTATTTCCTCTTGTAACACTGGATCACATTCTACAGAACAAATTTCCCCCAGATCACTTTGGGAAGAATGACTCTCTTTCAGTTCAGTCGCTCAGTCGTGTCCGACTCTTTGCGGACACCCCATGAATTGCAGCACGCCAGGCCTCCCTGTCCATCAACTACTCCTGGAGTTCACTCAGACTCACGTCCATCGAGTCAGTGATGCCATCGAGCCATCGCATCCTCTGTCGTCCCCTTCTCCTCCTGCCCCCAATCCCTCCCAGCATCAGAGTCTTTTCCAATGAGTCAACTCTTCGCATGAGGTGGCCAAAGTACTGGAGTTTCAGCTTTAGCATCAGTCCTTCCAACGAACTCCCNCCAAAGAAATCCCAGGGTTGATCTCCTTCAGAATGGACTGGTTGGATCTCCTTGCAGTTCAAGGGACTCTCAAGAGTCTTCTCCAACACCACAGTTCAAAAGCATCAATTCTTCGGCGCTCAGCTTTCTTCACAGTCCAACTCTCACATCCATACATGACCACAGGAAAAACCATAGCCTTGACTAGACAGATCTTAGTCAGCAAAGTAATGTCTCTGCTTTTGAATATGCTATCTAGGTTGGTCATAACTTTTCTTCCAAGGAGTAAGCGTCTTCTAATTTCATGGCTGCAGTCATCATCTGCAGTGATTTTGGAGCCCCCTAAAATAAAGTCTGACACTGTTTCCACTGTTTCCCCATCTATTTCCCATTAAGTGATGGGACTGGATGCCATGATCTTCGTTTTCTGGAAACCATCAGAGATGCACAAAATTTTATGTTCAAGGATATGGCATTATGTGAAATGACAAAAATGTATTAGAGATCATCAAAATGGCAAACAAGAAAAGGATGCTTAATCAACAAAAGAAAAAGACAGCCATTAAATATGTCATAATGCAGGTAAATGGTCCTTGCAATTAATCAGTTGATGTATATGATACAATGTTAAAAAATATACAGATCTGTATATTTAATATGATGCTTTCATATGTGTGTACATGCACACGTGTACTTCTCTTTGGTGAGAAAAGCATAAAAGTAAATACAGCAAAATTTAAGCAGTGGTTATTTCTGGGGTGGTGATTTAAATGTTCTTTAAATGTTTCTACACTTAAATTTTTTCTAAAATAAACATGTATTACTCTTATCAAGCAGTTATTTTAAAATTAAAGATATTTTAATATACAAATGACACTATTTGAAAATTTTAATTGTTTTATAATCTGTGTTGTATGGACGTACTTAACCACCCATCATTCATTCATTCTTTTGTTCCATAAGTGCTTACTGAACGTGTATCATGTGCTAGACCAGGTCTAGGCACTAGAAATGCAGTTCGTTGGAACTGACCTAGTTGAGGGAACCAGACAATGCAAATGCAGCTATGAAATGTGAGGAGGTGGGAAGCGAGGAGGAGAAAAATAGCCATGGCCACCTTTCCGATTCCCGTGGTGCCGTTAGCATGTAGGGATGCCCAGGAAGAGAAAATGTGGTCTTTGGGAGAGCTTAAATTAGGCTGCACACATCACTGCAGCCACACCTCACACTCACACCAGGGATGCTCCGAAGTGCAGAATCAAGCCCAGCTGGAGGGACGGCTGCCATCCTGGGTGTCCCATTCAGCCACCAGATGCGTGCCCTACTCAGCTATGGCACTTTCCCTTCCCAACGTCCAGACCTCATCTTGAAGCTGCATTTTACCCCAACATTAGTTATAAAAAGAAGTAAAACAATCCTGAATGGGTTCTATTATCCCAAATTTTCAGTCTCACATGAAGATCCCATTTTCACATAATTCTGTCTCGTTAGTGGAGACAGTTAGCTAACTAATTCATATGACAGCTGAGCACATTGTATGTGTTCCTCTGGGCTTTTAGGGTGAAGTAGAGAACAAACCAGACAGGATCCCTCACCACACAGGGCTTATGCCCTCCTGGTGGGAGACACACAGAATGCAAGGACCAAGATGAAGAGGGATCAGCTCAGTTCAGTCGCTCAGTCGTCTGACTCTTTGCGACCCCATGGACTGCAGCTCGCCAGGCTTCCCTGTCCAACACCAACTCCCGGAGCTTCCTCAAACTCATGCCCATCAAGTTGGTGATGCCATCCAACCATCTCATCCTCTGTCATCCCCATCTCCTCCCTCCCTCAGTCTTTCCCAGCATCAGGGTCTTTTCCAGTCAATCAGTTCTTCACGTCAGGTGGCCAAACTATTGGAGTTTCAGCTTCAGCATCAGTCCTGGAATGAATATTCAGGACTGATTTCCTTTAAGATGTGAAAGGTTGTTGCCGAACCACGAAAGATGCTGGGATTCTTGGCCTCTGGAGGAGAAGAATTCAATCAGGGGCCAGAGATGAGGCTTGATCACTCAGAGCTTCTGTGTAATAAAGTTTTATTAAAGTATAAAAGAGATAGAGAAAGCTTCTGATGTAAATATCAGAAGGGGGCAGAAAGAGTGCCCCCTCGATAGCGTTAGCAATGCAGTTATATACCTTTTAATTAGCTATTACAGTGAATCAAAAGAATGTCTGGAGGTTGTAAAGATCTTACCAGACCCACTCCCATAGTTTACATTTTAAAATAATAGGATTAGCCAGAAGGTTTTCAGGAAGGAGAAACTGTCCTCAAGCAGGATACATTGTTGTTATATAATCCTTAGTAAAGCTAGTAAGTCAGTTCAGTTCAGTTCATTTCAGTCGTTCAGTCATGTCCGACTCTTTGAGACCCCATGAATCGCAGCACGCCAGGCCTCCCTGTCCATCACCAACTCCTGGAGTTCACTCAGACTCGCATCCATCGAGTCCGTGATGCCATCCAGCCATCTCATCCTCTGTCGTCCCCGTCTGCTCCTGCCCCCAATCCCTCCCAGCATCAGAGTCTTTTCCAATGAGTCAACTCTTCTCATGAGGTGGCCAAAGTACTGGAGTTTCAGCTTTAGCATCATTCCTTCCAAAGAAATCCCAGGGCTGATCTCCTTCAGAATGGACTGGTTGGATCTCCTTGCAGTCCAAGGGACTCTCAAGAGTCTTCTCCAACATATACAGCCTCGACGTACTCCTTTTCCTATCTGGAACCAGTCTGTTGTTCCATGTCCAGTTCTAACTGTTGCTTCCTGACCTGCATATAGGTTTCTCAAGAGGCAGGAGTTGGCAAATATTTTCCGTAAAGGACCAAATACATCTTTTTGATCGTGCTGGTCTATGAAGTCTCTGAAGAGAGACTATGAAGGTCTATGAAGGCTCCATTCTGAGGTCATAGTAGGGAAGTGACCATGGACCATACAGCATCTATGGGATGTGGCCGTGTTTCTTGTAGCTTTATTTCTAGAAATAGAAGAGGGTAGGATTTGGCTAAAAGGCTGTTGTTTGCCAGCCTTGAAGTCCAACGGAAGTCCAATTGTCATTTCAAAGATAGAAAAACAACACTTGAAAGATCAGGGGATAGCATGTGGAAACCCCTCATCCAGGGTGGCTCTGTGGGGAGGAGTGGTCCCAGCCCCCAGGCTCGAACCCTTGCCTCTGTGCTGCGCTCAGCACCTCCTCTGTCAACCCAAGAGAGAGGAGAGCATTTTTCAGCAGCTCCCTCACAGGTACACACCAGGGAGAAGCATACTATGATTGCATTCCTAGTACACAGATTGGCCTCGTTCTTATTTAAAATTAGAGAAACAGAGGCATCAATAGACTTGCCCCTCATGAGTTCAGGCTACTATTTTTTTTTTTTTTTTACACAATCTGATTCTGAAGGAAACCAAGGGTGAAAACTAGCCACTGTCTTAGCCTAAGCACAGTAGTCACTCCAGAATCATGGCAGAAGCATGGATCAGACAGAAGCATGGATTTTGTGTGGTGGTCTGCTCATTCAAGGTGGGTTTATGGCTTTCAGGGTCCTTGTACTCTATCTGGGGAACCTCTACAGTCTGATCATCGCCCTCCTGGACAAAGTTAACAGCATGAGCATTGAGGTGAGTGCTCTGCCCTGGAAACTTGCCCAGCTGCCCACTGCCTCCCCCCTACCACACACAGGCACATGCTCACATATACACATACACACACAAACATTTACACACATATATGCACATGTACACACACATGCATACACTTACTCATACACACATATGTGTGTGCACACATATACACATGTGCACACATATACACACATAACACATGTGTGTGCACACATATGCATGCATGTGCACACATGCATATATATGCATACACACACAGACACATTGGGCTTCCTAGTGGTGCTAGTGGTAAAGAACCTGCCTGCCAATGCAAGAGACAGAAGAGGTGCGGGTGAATCCCTGGGTTGTGAAGATCCTCTGGAGGAGGAAATGGCAACCCACTCCAGTATTCTTGCCTGGAGAATTCCATGGACAGAGGAGCCTGGTGGGCTATGGTCCATAGGGGTGCAAAAAGTTGTACATTACTGAAGAGACTTAGCATGCAGCATGTATACAAATATACATACATATGCATACATACACACAAACACATGTACACAAGCCTGGAGAATTCCATGGACAGAGGAGCCTGGTGGGCTATGGTCCATAGGGGTGCAAAAAGTTGTACATTACTGAAGAGACTTAGCATGCAGCATGTATACAAATATACATACATATGCATACATACACACAAACACATGTACACATATATATACAAGTACACAGAGTGACTTAGCATGCAACATGTATACAAATATACATACATATGCATACATACACACAAACACATGTACACATACATACACAAGTACACAGAGAGACATACATATACATATGCACACATATACACATAACATACACACATATATACACACATGCACACAATCACACATATAGACACATATAGGGCCATCATCAGTATTGTCAGCATTACTGCTTGTACTTGCACTCCATTCTTCATGTTGGAAATTCAATTCAGTTGTGGTCTTCTCAACATAAGGATGGGAAAATTAGTCCCATTTCCAAGATAGAGAAACTGAGGCCAGAATTGATGGCTAGTCATTGATAAGTGCTAGAATGAGAATCTGGGTTTCCTGACTCTCTTTCCTGAAATTCCACCAGGAAAGGCCATCAACAGCTCTGGTAAATGATCCTGGGAGAACTGCAGGCCATGTGACCCGCTCAGAAAATCACGAGAATATAAACATCTTATGGAGAACAGTTCAGAGCAGCCCCCGTCCCCAATACCCACCAGGGGATACACTCTTAGCCTAGGGTAGGTTTGGAGTTCATGTTAAACCTGATCCACCTGTGAGAATATCCCAACGGGCAGGGGGAGGTGAGACAGGGAAGAGGAGGTTTCTCAGGGTTGTTTATATAAGCCATACCTGACTAACATCAAATCCTGAGGCTTGTAAGACAGCAGAGGCCGTGGGGAGTAATGGTTCTGCATCAGGGCTTGCAAAGACTGGGTCCCCACCTGCCACCTACTAGCATCTTACTTCATCTAGCTGAGCTGCATCTCATCTATCACATCCATGCCTAGTAAGGAGCACTCACCTCATCTATCACATCTATCTTATCTATCACATGGAATAATCATTCTTACCTGACACTCTCGTGAAAATGAGAAATAGAACAGGCTATAACCTAGGACAGCCTCTGACACTCGTGAAATCCTTCAGTTGTGTCTGACTCTTTGTGACTCCATGGACTGTAGCCCACCAGGCTCCTCCATCCATGGAATTTTCTAGGCAAGAGTACTGGAGTGGGTTGCCATTTCCTTCTCCACTTCTGACACTTACTAGTGACCAATAAACACTATTCATTACAGTGTTCATTCCTGGACCCTTTCTAGTCAAGTGGTTATCAACCAAGCTAGAGAGAGTGGGAGAGTAAGAGAGACAGGGAGATGGAGACAGAAGCAGAGATACAGAAAAAGATTATTCCCAAGCATTGCAATGATACCCTTGGTGTTCGTGGTAGATTGTTACTTACAAATACAGTAAGTCTCCTACATATGAACTTTCAAGTTGCATACTTTCAAAGATATGAACGTGCTACTGTGTGCTAGCTAAATTGTAACTGTACTACTGTACTTTTCAAGGTCCAGTACTGTAAGAATAAAAATGTTTTCTTTATTTTGGGGGGGTCTGCTTTTTATGTATTATTTGTGTGAAAAGTATTATAAACCTATGACCGTACAGTACTATACAGCAGATTGTGTTTGTTGGGAATCTAGGCTGACTTTGTTGGACTTATGAACACAATCTCAGAACTGAACTCATTCACATGTTGGGAACTAACTGTAACTGAGAAACTTCTTTTCTTCCTTCACTCTGTCTGCAGGAAGCCACTCCCCAAAATAGCACAAGTCACTGGATAGATTCTACCATCCTCTTTGCCACCATGGCAGCCCCCAGAGAAGAGAGATGGTCCACACTTGGGCCTGGAATAGGGCTCAGGAGAAACAGCACATGGGCCTCGGAAGAGGCCAATATTCCAACTTACATCTCACCTCTCTCAGGAGCCAACAAGACCACGGTCTCCACCCGGAGTCCACAAGACCAATGCTGGGAGACCTACGTTGGACAGGTAGGTTGCTGTCCTTTATAAAACCCTCTTGAGTCGATTTCATCACTTGACTCTAGCAATTCTCTGACTGCCATTATGCCTCTTTTATAGAAAAGGAAAATAAGTTTATTGGAGGTTTAAGATTGCCCAGGTCTCAAAACAAATAATGATAATCAGTGTAAAGACTCCTGCAGTATTAACCATGTGCTTGGCCCTGTTGTAAGTGCTTAGTCTAGAATTTTATTGTTATCAGCCTTAGAACCAGAGATGAGGAAACTGAAGCACAAGAGGCTAAGTAACTTACCCATATGACAGATAGTTAAGGGGCTTCCTTGATGGCTTAGCGGTAAAGAATCCTCCTGCAATGCAGAAGATACAGGAGATGTGGATTTGATCCCTGGATCAGGAAGATCCCCTGTAGGAGGAAATGGTGACTCACGCCAGTATTCTTGCCTGGAAAATCCCATGGACAGAGGAACCTGGTGGGCTACAGTCCATGGGGTCACAAAGAGTCGAACATGACTGAGCATGCACACACACAAAAGCAGAGTGATGCCCCCAATGCAGGCATCTGCTCCAAACTCTGTGCTCTGAACCCATCTGCCTTTCATATTTGCTCTATTGTCTTGTACAGAGAATCTCACTCCCTAGATATTATCCCATAATCATGCCTCAAGTGGTCTCCTACTAAATGGCTCTGAATCAGAGATTTTTTTTTCCTGGTTTGGTGTAATGCTGGCCTCAAATATAAATATTCAAATGAACAAATTTTTTTAAAAGATTTTTTTGATGTGGACCATTTCTTAGTCTTCCCACTTTTGGGCTTCCCAGGTGGCCCAGTGGTAAAGAATCAGTCTGTCAAGGTGGGAAACACAGCTTCCATCTTTGGGTTGAGAAAATCCCCTGGAGGAGATGGCAACCCATTCCAGTATTCCTGCCTGGAAAATTCCATGGACAGAGGAGCCTGGCAGGCTACAGTTCATGGGGTTGTAAAGAGTTGGACATGACTGAACACGCACATGCACAATTTTTTAGTCTTTATTGAATTTGTTTTATGTTTTACAATATTGGTTCTGATCTATGTTCTTGTTTTCTGACCCCGAGGCATGTGGGATCTTAGCTCCCTAACCAAGGATCAAACCTGGCTCCCTGCATTGGAAGGTGAAGTCTATACCACTGGACCACCAGGGAAGTCCCCAGATGAACAATTATTTATTGAATACCCATTGTGTGCCAAAAGTGAAGTCACCATTGGAGAGGGCCCAGTAGCTCAAGTCACGGAAATGAACAGAGACGGGAGGATCCTGATGAGAAGGTGGCTATGGGGAGGGCTGGGCATGGTGGCACGCAAGGATGCCTTATGTTTCAGGAGATGCTGAAGCTGTCCATCATCGACATGCTCTTCACCGTGGCCAGCATTCTGCTCATAGACTTCTTCCGAGGACTTTTCGTTCGGTACTTAAGTGACTACTGGTGCTGGGACCTGGAGAGCAAGTTTGTAAGTAAGATGCTGCTGGATCCACCCTTTCCTGACGGCCAGGCTGGGAAACTGACATGGGTGAGAGAAAACACGTGAGGGATGAGAGAAAGGATGTACAAAACTAAGTTTCCATTTCTTTTTTTTTTTTCCCATTCATTATTTTCTGGGATGGCCACACAGACGATGGGAGCAAAGAATTCTATGCATGTCATTATAATGAACAGGTTTACGCAAAGAACTTTGGAATGTTTGTTAATGCAGAAGTTCATTTTCCTTTGTAGCCTGAATACGGGGAATTCAAAATTGCAGAGAACGTGTTACATTTAGTCTACAACCAAGGAATGATTTGGTATGTACCAAAGCTTCTTCCTGCCTGTACTCACATCTAATCTGGGCTAAGATTTTAATTTACTTCTACTGGATAGGGTGTGACCATAATAAACACAGTCATAAGAATTAGGAAAGGACATAAACAATTTATGACTGAAGGATTTCATATGAATAGTCATTTCAGTCATGGTTTTTGAAGCGTTTTGTGGAAAGGAATGATGAAGGAAATAGTCCATTTTTAGACCACTATCAGTCCCTGCAAAACAAATAAGCAAACAAAACTGCACAAGAACCAAGACCCAGTAGAATAAACTGTTGGGGAAGGCGGGGCTGGTGGCCAATCCTTTCTCTAGGTGCAGCGAGTGGGGCTACTCTTTATCGAGGTACACGGGCTTTTCATTGTGGTGGCTTCCCTTGCTGTGGAGCATAGCACAGATTCAGTAGTTGCAGTGCATGGGCTTAGTTGCTCCAAAGCATGTGGGATCCTCCTGGACCGAACAGGGACACAGGACCTTCCTGGACTGAACCCGTGTCTCCTGCATTGACAGGTGGATTTTTACACACTGTGCCACCAGGGAAGTCCTCTTGTTCCATCTTTTCACTAAGCCCAAGTGCACGACCATCCGTCCGCCAGATAGACAGACCCATCCTAGGGGAAGGCTGCTCACCCAGGGCAACTCCCAGCCATGGCAGTCGTGTTCATAAAGATGCTAAAGGCTGGAAGGGACCATCTGATCCGCATGGACAGGTGTGTCCCTGGGGGCATGGCAGAGAGCTCCCCAATCATTCCTCCATCTCTGGCTTTCCCTCCTGGACCCCCTAAAGTGCTCTCTGTTAAAATACAAGCAAACAAAGAAAAGGAATAAGTGCCTGAATGTTCCATACATTCACAAGACACAATCTCTTCATCATCATACACTAAAATGCAGGGGAAATGGAGAATCAAGTAATACTCCTTTGTTCAAATTCTGTGTTCTTGGGACTTCCCTGATGGTCTGGCGGCTATGACTCTAAGCTCCCAATGCAGGATGCCCGGACTCAATCTCTGGTCAGAGAACTAGATCCCGAGTGTCACAACTGAGACCCGGTGCAGCCAAATAAATATTTTTTAAAAAAGATATCATTGCAAGAAAAAAAAAAATATTCTGTGTTCTTATAGTCCTCTTATTTTGAAAAATATTTTCATAAATATAGTATTAAAATAATACATCACATTTATTTAACATTTGCTATATATCAGGTGCTTTTTTTTTTTTTTTTTTACCTATAATAATTGGCTAAATCCTTACAGGGACCCTATGAGGTAATTAGTATTTTCTTCTCCATTTTAATATGGAGAAGAAAAGAGAAGCTAAGTGTCTTGCCTCACATCACATAGACAGTGATCTTTTTGCCTGATGTGAGAAACCAAAAGTTTTTTCTTAGAGTTTTACTTATCAAACCTATCCTTGTATCTATATTTATCTTTCTGCTGCTAAATCCAAATTTGACAAGTATTGTATTGAATGAGCATCTAGTACAAGCAGATTAGCCTTAAATTAGAAGATCTGGGTTTCATTCCCTATTTGGCACTTATTTGCAGGGTAATTGTATCTCTGTTTCCCTGGTATTTTATCCCAGGCCTGTCATCCCCAAAAGCACTCCAATTGGTTGATATAGGTCACCCTTTTGTTATTAGTCTTTGAGCAAAGTACCTAATTTTCCCAGCCCCAACTTTGGATACTGACCCCTCCTTTTATTTTATTTTTATATTAATATGTTTGTTTATTTTGTTTTTGACTGTGTTGGGTCTTCATTGCTATGTGTGGTCTTCTCTCTAATTGCAGCGTGAGGGCTTAGTTGTCACTTAGCATGTGGGATCTTAGTTTCCCAACCAGGGATTGAACTCGTGTCCCCTACAGTGGAAGGCAGATTCTTAACCACTGGACCACCAGAGAAGTCCCTACTCCTCCTCTATGATTGCAGAAGGTTAAATGGGCCAAAATGTGTGAGGATGCTCAGCCCAAGGTGCAACAAAAGTAGCTGTGCTGCACATATGTTGATGGAAGCTGAAAGGCAATAACTGATTAATGTAGCCCTCACCGTGCATGCTTAGATGCTTAGTCGCTTCAGTTGTGTCCAACTCTTTGAGACTCCGTGTAGCCCAACCAGGCTCCTCTGTCCATGGGATTCTCCAGGCAAGAATACTGGAGTGGGTTGCCATGCCCTCCTCCAGGGGATCTTCCTGACCCAGGGATTGAACCCACATATCCTGCACCTCCTGCATTGCAGGCAGGAGACACCAGGGAAGCCCTAGCCCTCACCATAGATAGGCAAAATCTAGAGCCTACTCAGAATCATAGTTATCCACTGTTTGCATCTTGACCAGAAGAGGGTCTTTCCATTGTTAACTGTGAAGACACTTAGCGTTCCTGTATCAAGAGAATTTCTTTTAGGCCATGCTGTGCAGCACGTGGGATCTTAGTTCCCCAACCAGGGATGGAACCTGTGCCCTCTACATTGGGAGCTTGCCGTCTTAACTACTGGACCACCAATGAAGTCCTTTCTGGTTTTTTCTTAAAAGGCTATTTTAAAATAGGCTCTCAGCTCATCTGCAGAAGTGACTAGTCTTACTCCCAGAAGGTGGAGGTTTTGGATCTCAGATCTTCAGGGGCTTCCTCAGTTATTTAAGCACAGAGTACACATCTCAAATTCTCAGAATCAAAGCAGACCTGAGGAGAACAGAAGCTAACTGGCCTCCCCTTGTGGTTTCAGGATGGGAGCCTTCTTCTCTCCATGTCTCCCTGCCTTCAACGTCCTCAAACTCATTGGGCTCATGTACCTGCGCAGCTGGGCCGTGCTGACCTGCAATGCGCCGCACCAGCAAGTCTTCCGAGCCTCCAGGTCAGTGAGTGGAGAGAACTCATATCAACCACACTTGCCTTATCCAGGGGGGTCTCCCCAGCTCCCTGCCTGTCAAAAATTTGTTCACCTTCCATTTGCATTTCCACCCTGAAGCCATTGCCAGTGCCCACTGCTCCCCTCCACCCTGACCTTGGAAGGAATCATGACTCTTCTTTAAGCTCATGATACTTCCAACTTTTTCCTGAAGTTTAACCATCATCTAGTGTCAGTCACTCAGTCATGGCTGACTCCCCATGGACTGTAGCCTGCCAGGCTCGTCTGTCCATGCAGTTCTCCAGGCAAGAATACTGGAGTGGGTTGCCATTCCCCTCTCCAGGGCACCCAGGTCTTCTGCATTGAAGACAGATTCTTTACCGTCTGAACTTTCTCAGCTCCTAATATACATATGTATATTTATATGTGTATATACATTTTATATAAAATGTGTGGGCTTCCTGCATGGCGCTAGTGGTAAAGAACCTGCCAGCCAATGCAGAAGACATAAGAGACACAGGTTCGATCCTTGGGTTGGGAAGATCCCCTGGAGGAGGACACTGTAACCCACTCCAGTATTCTTGCCTGGGAAATCCCATAGACAGAGGAGCCTGGTGGGCTATGGTCCATAGGGTTTCACAGAGTCTGACACAATTGAAGCGACTTAGTATGCATGCATAAAGAATGTGTATACATAAATAGAGAAAGGCTTCACAGATTAACACTCACCTACTTACTACATTCTAAGTGGCCTGATATTTTCTTTACTCTTCTAATCAGTCTATTTCATTAGAGAGAGCATGCTTCTGAGAATCTGTAGGTGGACAGATCATTCATTCTCTTTTCAGGACTGTTTACAGTCCTAAAAACAGCAAACAGACCTGCACTGTCCTCAGGGGAAGCCTGAGTGGCTGAGCTTTGAGATACTAATTTAGGACCCAGGGCCCAGGGCTTAATCAGGCAGGGACTATTTTTCACCCTGAGAAGCCAGGAGCAGAGCAGATGAAAGGCTAAGAGACACAACCAAGTGAGAGAGTTAAGAACCACAGTGAAGGAGTCACACCATCCTCAGACAAAGGGGACAAGCTCAAGGCTGGGGAATGGAGAGGGAATCACTACTTAAGGACTTAGGTGGGTGGGACAAAAGTTCTAAGATTTTTTCCATGAATTAGGTTTACTGTGTGATGGCCATGGGGTCACCCCTCTCTTGTTTTGAGGTGGACAGGTGCTTAGCAAGTGATTAGAAGATGAGCAGGTTGGGCTGGGTGATCACTAATTTCCTTGGAGTATCCATTTCTAGTTTGCTAAGTTGCCTGTGACCCTGTGGCAGACCCTTTCCTTAGCAATAATGGGAGGAGTATATTTTTCTATTTGCAGAGAATTAGGGCTACAGTTTCTGTGTTGTTGTTTTGGGGGACAGGAGAGGTGGGGTGATACTTCGCATCAGTGGCAGCTGGCCAGGGAATGAACTCAACCCCTGGCACTTGTTTTCTTTGCAGATCCAACAATTTCTACTTGGCAATGCTCCTGTTTATGCTCTTCCTATGCATGCTGCCAACCATTTTTGCTATAGTCCGGTACAAACCATCTTTAAATTGTGGACCATTCAGGTAAGTCAGGGCTTCCCAGGTGGCGCTAGTGGTAAAGAACCTGCTTGCCAATGCAGGACAGTAAAAGACTCGGGTCAGATCCCTGGGTAGGGAAGATTCTCTGGCATAGGAAATGGCACCCTACTACAGTATTCTTGCCATTAATAGAGGAGCATCCCATGGACAGAGGAGCCTGGAGGGCTACAGTCCCTGGGGTCTCAGAAGAATTGGACATGACTGAGCATGCACGTACAGGCAAGTTACTTTAGTTTATTCGGCTCTGCCTGGAGCTACTGACAGCAGAAGGGAAAGGACTCCTGTATTGAACTGAATTCTCCTGGCTCACAAAGCTGGTCAACAGCAGAGAGAAACTGCAAATTCACGTCTTTTGAATACATGACCAGTGTTCTTCACTTGCTAAGCCAGCTGCCCTCAAATATGATCATCTTTGTGCTCATCTTTAAAAGATACAGCCCACTTAAAATCAAAATGGGGAAAGACATTGCTCCAGTGCTAGAAAGAAATTCTACCTGGTCAGTCTTACGCTTCTAGAACTCAGAAAGCTTTTACTAAAAGATTGTCCATGCCACTTTTTTTAAAAAAAGACATTTTTGATGTGGACCATTTTTAAAGTCTTTATTGAATTTGTTACAACATTGCTTCTGTTTTTTATGCTTTGGTTTTTTGGCCATGAGGCATGTGGATCCTAACTCCCTCACCAGGGATCGAACCCACACTCTCTGCACTGGAAGCACGGAGTCTTAACCACTGGGCAGCCAGGGAAGTCTCCAGTGTCACTTTTGATTCTACACTTATCTAGCTGCATCAAGACAGAAGTCCCAGAGTTATCTCCACCTAGGATTTGCTTTCAATTAGGGTTTTTTTTTTTTTTTTTTTTGGCTGTGCAGCATATGGGATCTTAGTTCCCCCACCAGAGATCGAACTCACGCCCCCTGCATTGGAAGCCTGGAGTCAACCACTGGACCACTGGGGAAATCCCATTTAAGTCAGTTTTGATACATTTATGTAACATTTAGAGTCTGTCTTTGTATACCTTATACACACACACACACATACCCTCATGTAATTATTGACCTCATCTTCAAGCCTCATGTTAATCAAATGAATACTTCAGATGGCATCATCTTAGGAACCTTACATATCATCCACATTCATCAGATACTTACTTAAGCTTTGAAACTGACTTGAGGATTGGACTCTAGCCAACTAGCTCCCCTCTCCTTTTTTTTAATGGCTCACATGATCCTTCTGCCAAAAGCAATATAATCTGGAATTATGGTTTTCCTTCTCACAGTGGACAAGAGAAAATTTATGACATCGTGTCAGAAACCATTGAGAAGGACTTTCCCGCATGGTTTGGCTCTGTGATTGGGTACATCAGTAGCCCTGTGGTCATCCTGCCAGCCGTACTGCTACTTTTGTGAGTACTTACCTGCCAGTTTTGGGGGGACTTCTATGTGTTTGGCCAACAAGAAAATCACTGCTTCTCAGTAAGAGTATAAATTCAGTGAGTTCATTCAAAAGTCACTTATGGAGCCTGATGATCTGAGCAGGAACACTGAATCCCAGGGGGACCAGGGAGGCAGAGCATGATGGATTCATCACCAGGATTTGGGCCATCACTGTGGCCATTATCATGGGGTTTAGTGTCATTATCCTTATTTTACTTTCCAGAGGTTTAATCTCGACATGGAATTTTATAGTGCAGCTCAGTAGTGTCTGTTTTGACTTAAAGGAAAAAGAACATCAAATAGTGATCCAAGATTCCTGGCATGCTGCACTGTAAATGCCTCACCCATCTTCACTCCTTCCTTACTGTTGTCACCTGTGAAGAATTTCAGGTCCACAGAGGTGGTTTTGAAAATCAGGAGAGAGAAAAGGAATGTTGCCCCTTCCTGGTGCTCACCAGCCTGAGAACTTGCTGATACTTTTTGTCCTCAGAGGGTGGGCTGGGGTGGGAGTAGGGGTTGGCTGGTCGCCCACATCTGGTGGGGAACACAGCCAGAAAAGCTGAGAAAGGAGATGAAGGACACTCACCACCCTGTGCTCTTCCACCCTAGCATGCTCATCTATTACCTGCAGAGCATTGCCAGATCCTTAAAACTCAGCAACCACCAGCTCAGAATGCAGATCCAAAATGCAAGTATTGTGTAACCTTTGCTGTTGTGAATGTGTGTCAGCCATCTGACTGATGTCCCTGGCCAGGAAGTACAAGTGAGGTCATGCTTGGACTCTTGGCCCTCCCTCCCCCGGTCAGGACCTCCCAGGGCTATAGCGTTACAAGAATACCCAGGCCCTCTGTTGTCAGAATGAGCCTCCTATCCCAGAGGCTTTGCTGACGCCCTCTGCGTTTCAGCATCCTGTGGCCACACGGAGCTTACAGGCTCTTCTCCTGGCTCTGCTGACTGGGAGGGGAGAAAGGATTCCTCCCCAGTCCCATGTCAAGTTGGAATCTGAGTCCAAAGACACTGTTTAGACTCAAAGACCTACCTTTTCCCTATCTTTTAATTTCTGGTGGTCATTACAGTAAGTCCCCTACATAACGAACAAGTTCTGTTCAGAGAGTGTATTTGTAAGTCCAATTTGTTTGTAAGTCCAAAAAAGTTAGCATAGGTACCCAGCTAGCATAATTGGCTATATATCACTGTTCTGTCATAGGTTTATCATGCTTTCCACATAAAAAGTACATAACAAACAGACATACAAAATAAAGAAAACATTTTTAATCCTACAGTACAGTACTCTGAAAAGTACAGTAGCACAGTACAATAGCTGGCACACAGGGACTCTCATCAGTGAACAGGCAAGAAGAGTTATTGATTGGAGGAGGGAGTGGAGGTGGGAGATGGTGGAGCTGAAGGGTCATCAGCAATAGGAGACGGAGGGGAAGCTGAGGTGTCACTCAGGCCAGACGTTGATGGGATGCGTGTTCACATCTTTGAAAGCATGTAACTTGAAGTTTTGTGTGGAGGGGACTTACGGTACCTTCTCTCCTATCTGGGGCTCAAACCACAGATCTCAGAACAGTCAGAGAATGACCAATACTCACCAATCTTTCCACAATTTCTCCTCCTCTGCATGCATCCCAGGTGTCCCCTAGGCCTGGGACTAGGAGGAGGCAAGCGAGGCACCAGGGTGCCCAATTTAGAGGCACAGACTCTGAGGGTCACATCGACCCTGTGCTCTCACAGCCCCAGTAGTGAGCTCCTCCTTAAATTTGGCCCCTGGAGATCTCACTTGCTTCACCCCCGCCCCAGAACCCCATGTGAAAAACCCCACCTTTCTTTTTTTTAAAACTCTCATAAATATCGATTAATGTGAAGAAACACTAACTCATTTCATAACAAGTCAAATAAAAAAATGTGTCTGGGGACTTCCCTGGCAGTCACGTGGTTAATACTGGGTTTCCACTGCAGGGGGCATGGGTTCAATCCCTGATGCGGGAACTAAGATCCTACAGGTGGCATGGCTTGGCCACTTAAAAAAAAAAAAAAAAAGAGAGAGAGAGAGAAAAAGAAAGAAAGGAAAGAGAGAGAGATGCAGCCAGAGTTGCAAAGTGCATTTTTATGAAAACACATCTCCCATGTGGTGGATCCATATTTCTCTTTTGTGTCTCAGGCAAACCATTCTTAGCAGAATCTCAACGAAATCTATCAAAGAGCTGCTCCTAAAAGTGAAACTTGCCAGGGATTAAAGTTCAGCTTTCAGGTGTCAGTATGTATTCATTCAAGTCACAGGCTTAGAGTCAGCAGATGCTGTCCTCAGGTGATGGTAGTAGCTTGGCCATGGCCCAACTACGAGCAATGATGGCCCAACTAAGAGCACCTTCCCCAGTCCCCATAAGAACAGTATTTGTTACTCCTTCCTGCTAACTCCAGAACAAATGTATGATTATCATTTATATTTTAGGCAAGATCTGAAGATAGGAAAAAGGTTGCCCAAATGGTAGAAGGTAAGTACAAACAAGAGTTCCTGATGTCTCAGTTGGTGGGCATTTTTAAAAAAATAGCAGTTTAAGGTTCAACACTAACAAAAACAACAACAAAAAAACTTCCTACTCTGGTTCAGTTTTCACAATTAACTAGACCCAATAAAAATCTAGGGATAGGCAAATACCTGGTGGTCTGGTGGTTAAGATTCTGTGCTGTCAATGCAGTCAGTGTAGGTTCGATCCCTGGTTGGGGAACTAATCTCACATACCTCAAGGTGTGGTCAAAAATAAATAAAATAAAAATGAAACAAAAACTATAACCTAAAGCCTTCTTTAAAAACTAATCTTAGGATATAAATGTTGGTCTGTATCTATAATTTTTACATCAGACCTAGGCCTGTGAATAATCCCAAAACGTGTCTGAAATCAGAAGGAAATATTGAAATAGGCAAGAAAAAGCAGCACAAAATTCTGGAGGAAGCCCACAAGAATGTCTTGGCCTTGTTCACATCTGTGTACTTCCTCTCAGTGGCTCATTTCTTCCTTGCAAGATGCCCTCCTCCCCTGTCTCTGCCCCTTCGGTCATGTCCCCCATGACCCTGTGGGGGCCTCTGTGTCCCCCACCTGCAGAACAATGTCAGGTGGGCAGGTCCACCCATGAAAACAGATTTCCCAGTAAGGAATCCAAGCCCAGTGGGCTCACCTCTTCCTATCTTGCCCAGTAGTTCCTGGACACACTTGTTCCCATCTAGGCTTATCGAGGGAGAAGGAAAGAGCATTCTACAGGGAAAGAAAGAAAGAATGAAAATATAAGGAGGATCGTGGGCTGAAGGGAGGGAAAAATGGACAGGTACAGCTCAAAGGAAACACATCTGCCACTTGGAGCCACTGACAAGTCATGGTTTGAGCCAGAAGGATCACCAAAAAATGGCAAAATAGCATGGCTCATGTTCTCCTGCAGAAAATGAATGAGAAAATGACCCAAAAGGCTCTGTTTGCTGGTTCTTTTGTCTGCTTTTCTTTCCTTTTTTTTTTTTTAACTCTATGGGTCTTTGATATTTATTTGTTTCTTTATTTGGCTGCCCCAGGTCTTAGTTTCGGCACATGAGATTTTTAGTTGTGGCATGCAAGCTCTTAGTTCCCTGACCAGAAATGGAACCTGGGCCCCCTGCACTGAGAACTCAGAGTCTTAGCCACTGGACCGACCACCAGGGAAGTCCCATTTCATCTGCTTTAATCCAGAACTAATTGGGAAGGATGTGTTTCCTTCCAGGAAAATGCCTGAGTAAGAGTCTTGAGGCCTCAGGGTTGTGTTCGCTCCAACCACTTTCTCAGAGAGCAAGCCCACACATAAAAACTGCTGTGGGAAGAGACTGTAGCTTATGTTACAAAATTCCACTGTTTCATTGTTGTTCAGTCACTAAGTTGTGTCCCACTCTGCAACCTCCTGGACTGCAGCCCACTAGGCTCCCCTGTCCTTGACTTTTGTCCGGAGCTTGCTTAGATTCATATCCATTGAGTCGGTGATGCCCTCAATCTTTCCCAACATCAGGGTCTTTTCTAATGAGTTGGCTCTTTGCATCCAGTGGCCAAATTCCACTGTCGTTGTCAAGTATTATTTGCCAGTGGAGCATAATTCAGCTTAGTTCCAGTTGCCTTCAAAAATTAGGATTTCTATAAATTTTCTCAGGATAGCAATATCGTCCTCTAATGTTCGTTTTCCAGCCCAAGGCCACATTTGTTTTTCACAATGTTCTCTGAATTGTTTCTAAAACATCATAATTATCATTCAAGCTCCACTGTATCCATTATATAAACAACCAGAGCCCCAGAGCTAATGGGGCCATTAGATGGTGCAGCTAAAAAGGCTTGGAGTTCATTTGATTCCTCCTACACCCCTTTCTGGCTTCCTAGGTGGCTCAGTGGTAAAGAATCCACCTGCCAATGCAGGAGACATGGTTCAGTCCTTGGGTCGGGAAGATCCCCTGGAGGAGGAAATGGCAACACACTCCTGTACTCTTGCCTGAGAAATCCTATGAACAGAGGAGCCTGGGCAGGCTAGAGTCCATGGGGTCGCAAAGAGTCAGACATGACTGAGCGACTAAACAACACTTCCTTCCAACTCCAACTCTCAGTGAAGAAATGATTTGAATGATAAAGTGTCACCCATCTGGCTAGGAGTATCTGCAAGTGCACACAACTCTAGATCCACCTGAGGGGAAGTCAGGATACTGGCAGTGACACCAACTTGAGTGTGTCTTTCCCTTGCTCTTCCTCTTCTGCAGCCCGCGTCCAAACCCAGGACGAAACCACCAAGAGGTTTCCCAAGGACAGTGATCTCGGCAGCCAGTTGTCCTCGGCTTACTCGGTGACACCCCAGAACAACGGCACTGTGGTCAATTTTGACTCATTGAGCAGCAGGAGTAGTAGGGTGGAGACTGTTGCCCAGCCCACGACCCCGAGCCCCCAGCCAGGGCCCGGCAGCCCCAGCCCCCCTCTTCCTGGCTTCTCCAAGTCTAGGCACTATTCTACCAGGTGAGTCATCTGCAACTCGGCAGAAAATCTGCCTCCTTGGTGATACCCTCCAGTGATGGCCCAGGGCCATAAAGAGCAGCATAAAAAGCCATTAAGGCTTCAAAGGCCCTAACTGTTTCCAAGGAAGTGAGAGCCATTACATTACATTTCTGCTGAATGTCACAAGGCCACTTCTTCCTGTGACAGCTGCTATTGAGAAGAAATCAAAGGACAAAGTTTATCAAGCAGGATGAATTCTTCCTTCTCAGCCTTCTGCCATGTAACCTATAAGCAAACCTTCCTGCCAGCCTAGGGTATTTATTTCTATAGCCTATGAAAAGAAAACGCCTTAAAAAAATTTTTTTTTCCATTGGGGACTTACTTTAATGAAGAGCGAGATTAATTTTATTTTATCCTTTAAATCAATATTTTTCTAAGATTTTTAAAAATATGGACCATATTTAAAGTCTTTTATTGAATTTGTTACAATATTGCTTCTGTTTCATGTTTTGGTTCTTTGGCCAGGAGGCATGTGGGATCTTAGTTCCCCAACCAGGGGTCGAACCTGCACCCCGTGTATTGGGAGTTGAAATCTTAACCAGGGACAATCCACCAGGGAAATCCCAGAGGGATTAATTTTAATTAGTGTGTCAGTTGTTTGCTTATCAATGGCAGCAACATTCTAACTCATGAATTCCCAAAACAAATTTATTGTAAAGAATTCTCTAGTGTCTAATTCAACAAGCTTTTATTGAGAATCAACTCTATCCTAGTCTCTGTGGTTACTGTAGTTGCAGAGATGATCGGACACAGTCTCCGCCTCAAGGGGTTGACAGTATAGTGAGAGAGGGATATAGGTAATTTTTATATAATGTGATAAATGTTATACTTCTGTGATGAACATATACTTTCAGAGGACAGGGTAAGTCTACATGGAGAATGCATAAATATTTAATAGAAGAAATAATATTGGACTTCGGCCTTAAAGACTAAGTAAGAGCTCAATAATGGAGAAAAGCCAAGAATGTACCATAGTATTGAGTCATAAACTGGGTTTTTAAAAACTTTTGTTTATTTGGCTGCACCAGGTCTTAGTTGCAGCATGTGGGATCTATTTCCCTGAACAGGGATCAAACCCATGCCCCCTGCATCAGGAACACAGAGTCTTAACCACTGGACCACAAGGAAAATCCCATAAACTAGTATTGATGAAAAGCCACTTTTTAAATTGACTTATAAAGAACAATTCTTGTATTTCTGGGATAAACTGCACCTGGTGACAATGTACAATTCTTTTTATTTATTAAGAAACAAACTATGTTCCTGAACATTCTTGGTTATAGACAGTATTGCCTAAGACCTATACCAGTTAAAAAAAAAAAAGTTTGCAGTTCTTAGTCAATTAAATCCCTCCATTAAAAGGAGACAATGGCATTGAAAAGAGTGAAATAATGCTATTTGCAGCAACGTGGATGGACCAAGAGATTGACATACTGAGCAAAGTAAGTTAGACAGAGAGGGAGAAATACTGTATGACACACTCTATACGTGGAATCTAAAAAGAAATGATACAAATGGACTTACAAACCATAAAGAGACTTATAGACTTAGAGAACAAACTGATGGTTGCCAGGGGGTTGAGGGGAAAGAGTGAGGGAAGGGATGGTTAGGAACTTTGGGATGGACATGTACACGCTGCTATGTTTAAAGTGGATAACCAACAAGGACCTACTACTGTATAGCACAGGGAAATCTGCTCAATGTCATATGGCAACCTGGATGAGAGAGGAGTTTGGGGGAGAATGGATACATGTATATGTAAAAGCTAAAGTTTAAAATAAAAAAGGAGAAACTGGAGTAGATTAAAAAAAAAGAAGACAGTGGTATTTGTGTAAAAAAGTGGTTACTGTGTGAGGTGATGAATGTGTTCATTAGCTTGAGTGTGGTAATTATTTCACAATATATACATATATTAAATCAAGTTGTGTACTTGCAACATATATAATTTTTATATGTCAATTATACTTCAATAAAGATGAGGTATATATTACTATACTAGTAATTGAACAGGTCCATTACTATTCCACTATACAGACACACTATGATTTATTTAACCAATCTCCATTTATTATATTTTTGGTTTGGGGATATAGAGAGAATGTTATAAAAAAAATAAAAATAAAAAACAAAAAAAATTAAAGAATGTATCATAGCAGAGGATAAGCATGAACAAAGGTATGATATTATAAGGAAGTGAAGCATCTTTGGAAAATGACCATAGAAAAGGGAGCCTGGAAGGGCTTCCCTGGTGGCTCAGGAGTAAAGAATCCACCAGCAATGCAGGAGACGTGGGTTCGATCCCTGGGTGGGGAAGATCTCCTGGAGACGGAAATGGCAACCCACTCCAGCATTCTTGCCTGGAGAATCCCATGGACAGAGTGCACCTGAGAAAGGAGTCTGTGGGGTCACAAAGAGTCAGACATGACCAAGCAACTGAACACACACACACAGAGGGAGCCTGGGAGGGAGGCAGGAGATGAGGCTGGAAAGAAGTGCGATGCTGAACCACTAAGGCCTTTGAGTCTGTTTGGAATTAGAACATTGTCTCTTTATTATTATTATAATAAATATAGTTGATTTACAAAATCACATTAGTAAGTGATTCAGTTATATAAATATATATATATATATAACTATATATATATATATAAAACTATATATATATATACTATATATATATATATACTTCCCTGGTGACTCAGAGGGTAGAGAATCTGCCTGCAATTCGGGAGACTCGGGTTCAATACTTGGGTCAGGAAGATCCCCTGGAGAAGAGAATGGTTAACCAGTCCAGTATTCTTGCCTAGAAAATCCCATGGACAGGAGTCTGGTGAGCTACAGTCCATGGGTTCACAAAGAGTCAGACAAGTGATTTTCACTTTCTTTTTACCTCATTCTTTTGCAGATTCTTTCTCATGATAGGTTATTACAAGATACTGTCTATTGTTCCCTGTACTATACAGTAGGTCCTTGTTTAAATTTTTTATCTTTTTTGGTTTGTTTGTTTTCACTCCAGACTGACCATATATTGGCAAGATCTTTTATATTTTAGTTCTAGGCTGGCTAATTATTGGCAAGACCATTTTTGCATTATGTGGGTCAATTACTTAAACTGTGAAGTGAAGTGAAGTGGTTCAGTCATGTCCGACTCTTTGCAACCCCATGGACTGTAGCCTACCAGGCTCCTCCATCCATGAGATTCTCCAGGCAAGAATACTGGAGCGGGTTGCCATTTCCTTCTCCAGGGCATCTTCCTGATCCAGGGATCGAACCTGGGTCTCCCTCATTGCAGGCAGACGCTTTAACCTCTGAGCCACCCTGCAGTCTTTTCATGGAGACTGGATATCGAAAAGGATGCACTGGCCCTGACTTATATGGAGAATTATATTTGATCAGAATGTAACACAGTGAAAACAATATAGATAAAATAAAGGAGGGTTATTTGGCATGGGGGATTGTCTTGTTTTAAAGACAGTAAGTTAACAGGAATTGTCTTTGTGTATATATTGGGTTCTGGCAAGGAGGAGGGATTCCAATAGTCCTCAAGAGGTGTCAGTTGAAAAAAAAAACGCACAACCTAAAGTTTGAGAATTATGTTTTATTCAGCAGACTTACTGAGGTCTGGGCTTCCCTAGTAGCTCAGATGGTAAAGAATCCACTTGCAATGCAGGAGACCCAGGCTCAATCCCTGGGTCAGGAAAATCCCCTGGAGAAGGGAATGGCAACCCACTCCAGTATTCTTGCCTGGAGAATCCCATGGGCAGAGGAGTCTGGCAGGCTACAGTCCTTGGGGTCGCAGAGTCAGACATGACTCAGTGACTAACACACACACACACACACACACACACACACAGTGAGGACTATGGCCTAGGACATGGCATCTCAGATAGTTCTAAGGGACTGTTCCAAAGAGGTAAGGGAGAAGTCAGAATACATAGGAAGTTTTGCTGGAAAAAAAACCATGCAGTGGAACATCAAAGGATAACTGCTAGTAGCAAAATATAGACACCTCAATTTAATGATTTTAGTGCTTTAAAAAAATTTTTTATTGGAGTATAATTGCTTTTCAATATCGTGTTTATTTCTGCTACACAACAACATGAGTCAGCCATATGTATTCATATATCCCCTCCCTCTTGAGCCTCCCTCCGTACCCTCATCCCACTTTTCTAGGTCATCACAGAGCACCAAGCTGAGCTCCCTATTCTTCTATGGAAAGACGCAAGAGTCTGGGCTGACTGAAGTCATTCATTTGATTTGAATCTCAGCTACCTAGGGCCAGTATCTTGTTTTTCTCCCTTCTGAAATTCCCTCAGGCTGCACTGTGTTGGGTAGCTGCTGCGCCTGATGGCTTTACATTCTTGGTTTAAAGAAATGGCAGATGATATTCTTTTTTTTTTTTTTTTTTTAGTGCAACAACAGAAATGTATTGTCTGTGGGTTATGTAGCCTAGAAGTCTGAGCCTAAGTTGTTTGCAGGGCCCTGTTCCCACTGAAGGGAGGAACTGTCCAAGTATCTGGACAGCTACATGGCAGAGATGATCAAGGGCAATGTTCACAGTATGCCCCCCACAATTCCTAGACACACTATGTTGTCCTTGTGGTTTAGTCACTCAGTCATGTCTGACTCTGTGATCCCATGGACTGTAGTGCACCAGGCTCCTCTGTCCCTAGGATTTCCCAGGCAAGAAAACTCTAGTGGGTTTCCATTTCCTCCTCCAGGGAAGCTTCCCAACCCAAGGATCCAACCTGCATCTCCTGTGTCTCCTGCATTGCAGATGGATTCTTTACCTCTGAGTCACTGGGGAAGCCCCTAGGCCTAAAGAGTTCTGGAGATGTTGAATGGGGTGAGTGTATTCTTCACATGAGAAGGACATGAATTTGGGGGGCCAAAAGCCAGAATGTTATGGACCAAACTGTATCCCCTCAAAATTTATATACTGAAGCCCTACCCACCTGTATTTGGAGACAGGGTCTAAAAGGAGGTTAGAGGTTAAATGGGGCCAAATGGATTAAGAGAGGTGGCTTAATCGAATAGGAAGCATCCTTATAAGAAGTGGAAGAGACACCCAGAACTCTCTCTCCTTCTGTGAGGATGGAGACAGAGGAGCCTGGCAGGCTCAGTCCTGTCCATGGGGTTCCAAAAGAGTAGGATATGACTTAGCAACTAAACAAGAACTACAATGTTAGAAGAGGACTATCAATAAGCCAGTAAAAGAAGTCTGACCAAAAGTAACCCTAAGAACACCTTGATTTTGGACTTCCAGCTGCTAGAGCTGTGAAAAAATAAATTTCTGCTGTTTAAGGCATCCAGTGTGTACTTTTCTTTTATGGTGCCCTGCGGACTACTGGGGCTTCCCAGGTGGTGAAATTGATAAAGACCCGCCTGCCAATGCAGGAGACATAAGAGACGCAAGAGACACAGGTTCGATCCCTGGGTTGGGAAGATCCCTTGGCAGAGGGCATGGCAGCCTGCTCCAGTATTCTTGCCTGGAAAATCCTGTGGACAGAGGAGCTTGGCAGGCTACAGTCCATGGGATTGCAAGAGTCAGACACCGCTGAGTGACTAACACTACACAAGCTATTACTAATACAGGGTCCTACACATTTCTTAAAAATTTTTCCTAGATTTTTTTTTATTATAATTTTATTCAAGGTGGCATTTGGAATAGGGGTTCTGAGATTTTTGTGCACCTATTAATAGTGGTCCTTGGTTCCTTTTCTTGAAGCCTGCTCTTATTGCTATTGCCTCACATCAGTCTGTCTTGTAGCTTCTGTTACTGAGCTGCTGCATTCAAAGGGATCTGACCCTGGTTTACCTTCATATTGGAAGACAAAGACACTATGATTTCCAAATGCTATCCTTGAGGTTACGACTGGGAAGTTTAGGATAGGATAGTAAGTCCCCTGAACCAGCCGGTGTGCGGTGTGGTCAGCTCCCTGGGCAGATGAGTTTCCTGAATGTCTTGCAGGAAGTTGGGCGCTCTCCTCTCCCCTGTGGGGAGGGGCCCTGATATGTGGGGTTTGATTTGTTACAATATTTCTTCTGTTTTACCTTTTGGTGTTTTGGCCTCATGGCATGTGGGATCTTCGCTCCTCAACCAGTGATGGAACCCGCACCCCCTGCAGTGGAAACGTGGAGTCTTAACCACTGGACCACCAGGGAGGTCCCCACTGGACACTCATTGATACTTTAGAGCAGATTTTGGTGAAAATGTAGAGGCAGCAGCCACCTGTCCTGCAACGCTTGGATGGCTTGGGGCTCTGAGAACACCGAAGCCACAGGTGTCTAACTGCCTCTGTCTTTCAGGTATCCACGTGGCCCATGTATGAGCACAAGTGACCTTCATAGGAGCAGATCCTGCACACCTGGGATGTTTACAAAGCACATTGAAGACGTTCACTCAGAACCTCTTTTCCAAAAAGATCTTCAGCCAATCAACCATGGGTCAGGGGTCTCAGCTTTGGTGCCACATAGTCCTCGGTCCCACGCCCCCAGATACTATCTTATTAATGAACGTGATTCTCAGCAAAAGAAACATTCAACTTTCTGGCCAGAAAGACATTTCAAGATAGACACCTCCAGGGACACTGCGGATATGTACTCCAGGAACATGAGACAGTGTGCACCCCTGGCCTCTCCACAGCTCAGTGAAGAAGAGGAGGAGGTTCCGAGGAGACAGGTGAGCAGACGGGCCTTCCACCCGCGCTCCTTGACCGACCTCCACGGGGTGCATCATTTTTATGTTGGCGAAAGTTTAGAAAGTCAGGCCCTGACTCCTGAGCTCCAGAGACCAACACATTACACATCTTGGAATGATGGCTTTGGGGGTCAACTTGACAGGCCTATGTACATGCCCAAAAAAGCACGCTCCCAGAATTTCCAATACCCCCAGCACCCTCTGAAGCCCAGGGTTAAGGCCAAGTTTGAGCCATCTGTCACAGAATCTGACTTCATGTCAGCAGCATCCAGCAGGGACCAGCAGAACAGTGGCGCCAACCAGTACTTCCAGGTCACCCACAGCCAGTCCAAGTTCCCAAGGTCTGCGGGCCAGTTTGGCCGGAGGAAGGCCATATCGAGGCAGGAGTTGACTGCAGGTCTGAATGACCTGATTTGTTCAAATGTCTAGGGCTTTCTTCTGGCATCCTGTTCTTAGAAATCACTCCTACTGGTGGAATGTGGTATGGTTGACAATGCATGGTCCCTCCCCTTCTGGGACGACAGACAAACACACCCAGCGGATGTGATCAGTGGGGCATATCCAGGCACGTTGTCTGCTGCTTGTGACCCAGAGACCCATTCAGTGTGACTCCAAATCATAGTCAAGCCAGGCAGCTTGTCTAATTGCAAAACCTTCACCTGACATGTCTACTCTTGTCCTGAATCTTAGGAGTGACCTGTTTGGGTTATAATGTTCTCTTGCAGCACACATAACTCAGTCCTTCCTGATAAGCACCCCAAAATGAGTTGGCTGCCCTTAAAGATTTCACAGTGCTTAATTACATCATATTAATAATCAGTTTGATAGTGACGAGAGTAAAATTTATTAAGAATGTAAGATGTTGAAGCTGAAACTCCAATACTTGGGCCACCTGATGTGAAGAGCTGACTCATTTGAAAAGACCCTGATGCTGGGAAAGATTGAAGGCGGGAGGAGAAGGGTACGACAGAGGATGAGATGGTTGGATGGCATCACCAACTCAATGGACATGAGTTTGAGTCAACTCTGGGAGTTGGTGATGGACAGGGAAGCCTGGCGTGCTGCAGTCCATGGGGTCGCAGAGTCGGACACAACTGAGCGACTGAACTGAACTGAACTGAAGAATGTACCATACTGTTTACCGAACTATGTATCTGTATTAGGGCTTCCCCCATGGCTCAGCGGGTAAAGAATTGGCCTGCAATGCTGGAGACAGGAGACACAGGTTGGATCCCTGGGTCTGGCAAGATCCCCTGGAGGAGGAAATGGCAACCCTCTCCCGTATTCTTGCCTGAAAAATCCCATGGACAGAGGAGCCTGGTGAGCTACAGTCCATGGGGTCACAAAAAGTCAGACATAACTGAATGACTAAGCACACACATATATCTGTATTAATTAGTCAGGACACTTGGGTTGGAGGTAACAAAATCCCCAAGGTTTATTGGTTCCTTTAACTGGGAGGGATGAGAATCAAGCTAGCTTCAGGCTCAGGTGGACCTGGCTATCAAACATCTGGATTTTGTCTTCCCACTTCTCAACTCTACTTCTGTTTGTTGACCTTGTTTTCTCTTACTGCCAACAGGCTTTCTCCATGTAGTAGGTGGAGGAGGAATGCACAGATACAGAAAATTCCAGGTTGATGGTATCCAGCCAATAAGCCCCAAGGAAAGAACAGAGCTATGCTCACTTGCACTCCTGTCCTATTTCCATGATAACTATTTCACTTTAAATTTATCTTTTAAGTTTTCTGTCTCCTCCATCTGACTGTTGAGTTCCTCTGGGAGAGGAATGGTGTTTATTCATTTCTGCAGCCCTGGTAACTGATATATAACAGATTTTGTACTTGTTTTCTCCTTCTCACTACATAACAAACTTAGTAACTTAAACCAACACTCATTTATCATCTCAGTTTCCATGGTTTACCTGGATGCTCATCTAGGGTCTCAAGCAAGGTGTCATCCAAGAGCCTGCATTTCATCTGGGGCTAGGGGGTCACCTTCCAATGTTCTGTGGCTGTTGGCAGCATTCACTTCCTTGGGGTTTTAGGACTGAGGTGTTCTGCTCCCAGAGGCGGCCTGTATTTCCTTACCACGTGATCCTCTCCATAGTGTGGCTGTTTGTATCTTCAAGGCCGGCAGGAGAAGGCCTTCCCACATTTGAATCTCTCTTGGCAAGACATGGACTATCTTTTAACTCAGCGGATTAGGTCAGGCCCATTCAGGATCATGTCCTATTGATTCATTCAAAGTTAATTAGTCAGAGGCCTTAATTATATCTAAATAAATTCACCTTTACCATATAATAGAACCTCATCATGAGTGTGAAATCTTATCAGATTCACAGGTGCCAACATACTCAACAAATTTTCAGGAAATGTACAACAGGGGCAGGAATCCTGAGGGGCATCTCAGAAGGCTGCCTATCCTAGGTATTTCATGAAACATCTGTTGAGTGTAAATGGATGGATGAATAAATGACTGGAGTGGAGTAATGAATGAGTCATAAATGACATGGTAACAAGATTATCTTCCAAGATCTACAGCTAATTCTAACCTCAGAGAAAAATCTAGCATAAATAATGCCATTTTAAAAGTAGACAGAGGTCTTCCCTGGGGACTCAGTGGTGAAAGACCCACCTGCCAATGCAGGAACCACAGCAGGAAGATAAGCCACTGCAACGAGAAGCCTGGGCACTGCCACTAGAGAGGGCCGCAGCTAGAGAAAAGCCTGGCAGCAATGAAGAGCACAGCCAAAAATAAATAAAAAGCTTTTAAAAATAAAAAGTAGACCCAGGTTAACGCTCCTCACAAAACCATGAAAAAAAATGTGCAGTATTTTCACATTTCTTGACAGTGCTTAATTACTTCACATCATGCCCTCCAATACTTTGGCTACCCGATGCGAAAAGCCGACTTGTTGGAAAAGACCCTGATGGTGGAAAAGACTGAGGGCAGGAAGAGAAGGGGAGGACAGAGGATAAGATGGTTGGATGGCATCACCAACTCAATGAACATGAGTTTGAGCAAGCTCCGGGAGATGGTGAAGGACATGGAAGCCTGATGTGCAGCAGTCCATGGGGTTGCAAAGAGGCAGACACTACTGAACGACTCAACAACAACAAAATGCCTCCCGGCCATGACAGACCCAGGAGGCTGTGGTGTGTCCCAGATGAAAAGTTTACCCTGCCATGGGAACATCCCTTTGTGATACAGGTGCCTGCAGGAATTCGTCCATGCAGGTACTCTAGTTCACATGCTTGGTCTTGGGGCTGTAGTCGAGAGTTCCCTGGGACATTGAAAAAGCCTAGGTCTGCCTCAGGCAGCAGTACCTGTGTCTCTGTGCGGGTAGGGGAGCATTCCATCCAGCAGGCCTTGCAGCATTCCTAAGAAAACACGAGAGTAGCCAATATTTATCCAGGGTTGCAGATGTGTTCTTCAGCTTTCAGTGAGCAACACAGCTCACATGCACTCCAGCACTTAGTATCGGGTATGACTTTAATTTAGAGCAATTTAAAAGATGCAGAATAGTACAGAGTCTAGTGTGACAAGCACTCATACTTCTATTATGTCAACAACTGTTGACATTTTATTTCCATCTAGTCATTTTGTTATTAAAATATTACAGATACCAAAATTTACTCTAATCCCCACACTTAGTTGCATTCCCCTCATGCTACTAAGAGTTCAGCATGTGTCCACTTGTTTACAGTTATATATGTTGTATGCATGTAAATATATATGTATAAACATCCATAAACAATATGTAAGTGTGTCTTAAGTAAGTATTATAATACTGCATGTGTTGTACATACTTACCTTTTTAATGTCTGCTGAAGAAATAAACAGATCAAGCTCACTAACTGTAATTGCTATGTAGTGTTTCATCATGAATAAACTACACAATATTTATCCATTTCTTACTGATGGACATTGAAATCATTCCCACTTCTTTGCAGTTAAAAATAATGTTACACTATTTTATATAGTGTCTACTGCACATGTACCCATGTTGAGTTAGAATTGGATACTGGTACTTTTTAAAAATTGTTTTTAAAAAGATTTTTATTGAAATATAGTTTATTTACAATGTATTAGTTTCAGGTGTACAGCAAAGTGATTCAATTACATACACAAATATATACATGTATACACAAATATATATTATATAATAATATATAATAATTACTTATATAAATATATATTTTCTTTTAGATTCTTTTCCATTAGAGGTTACTACAAGATACTAAGTATAGTTTTTGTGTTATACTACAAGATACTGAGTACAGTTCCTGTTCCAGTAAATCCTTTTTGATTATCTATTTTACATGTAGTTAGCAGTGTATATATTTTGGAGCTTCCCAGCTGGCTTAGTGGATAAAGAACCCACCTGCAATGCAGGAAATGCAAACAGATGGGAGTGCCATCCCTGGGTCAGGAAGATCCCCTGGAGGAAGGCATGGCAACCCACTGCAGTATTGCCTGGAGAATCCCATGGACAGAGGAGCCCGGTGGGTTACAGTCCATAGGGTCGCAAAGAGTTGGACACGACTGAGAGACTAAGCGCACACACATTACTACATATAAAATAGATAAACAACAAGGACCGACTGTATAGCACAGGAACTACAGTCGATATCTTGTAATAACCTATAATGGGAAAGAATCTGAATCACTTTCCTGTAAAAATGTTAGCGACTTAAGGATGATTCTCTTGGTCACTCCCCCGTCCCACCTTTTTTTTTTCTGCTGCATTGTGAGGCATGCGGATCTTAGTTCCCTAACCAGGGGTCGAGCCCATGCCCCATGATTTTGGAGCACAGAATATTACCACTGGGCCACCAAGGAAGTCCATCTTGGTTACTTCTTACATTTCTGGATTCATGAATGTCATGAAATTCAAAGAAAAGTTTTCTACACACCTCTAAAAGACTAACTTCCCTAATCTGTGGTGAAGTGAAAGTGAAGTCGCTCAGTCGTGTCCGACTCTTTGCGACCCCAGGCTCCTCGGTCCATAGGATTTTCCAGGCAAGAGTACTGGAGTGGGTTGCCATTTCCTTCTCCAGGAGATCTTCCCGACCCAAGGACTGAACCTGGGTCTCCCGCATTGTAGGCAGACGCTTTACCATCTGAGCCACCAGGGAAGCCCATATTTCTTTGAACCCCTTTTTTGGGGCAGGGCAAGAATGCTGGAGTGGGTTGCCATTCCCTTCTCCAGGAGATCTTCCCAACTCAGGGACTGAACCCAGGTCTCCCGCATTGCAGGCAGACACTTTACCGTCCGAGCCACCAGGGTTTTCCTGATACTCTGTAGTTGTGTGCTTGTGTGTTTTTCCTCCTTTTAAGAGTTCATATGTTACTGTACGTATGTTTTTACCTTTGCCCATTTCATAGTAAACACTGCATCTCCTTATGGGAAGTGGGAATCAGTAAAGCATATGAGTCAACATGTGACAGTCAGAAATGTAAACAGGTGTGGTGTGTGCCGTAGTTCTGCCACTTACTAGCTGTGTTGCTTTGGTCACCCTCACCTGTGTGATACTCTGTTTTTAAAATAATTTTATTTATTTCTATTTTTGGCTATGCTGGGTCTTCATTGCTGCACGGGCCACTCTCTAGTTGCCATGCGTGGGCCTCTCATTTCAGTGGTTTCTCTTGGTGTGGAGCGTGGGCTCTAGGGCACGTGGGCTGAGTAGTTGCGGCTCCTGGACTCTAGAGCACAGGCTAAATAGTTGTGGTGCACAGGCTTAGTTGCTCAGCAGCATGTGGGATCTTCCTTGATAAGGGGTCAAACCCATGTTCCCTGCATCGGCAGGTGAATTCTTAACCACTGAATCACAAGGAAGGGCCAATCCTCAGTTTCTTAACCCAGGTCGTTCAGCCACTCAGTCATGTCCGACTTTTTCAACCCCGTGGAGCGCAGGCAATTGGAGATAGTTGTCTCTACCTGTGAGGGTTAAATGGCACAACACAGGTAAGGTGTTTGGGACAGTGGGTTGCCCGTGAATAAAGAAGTACCTGTATGTCGACAGAGCAGATCACCTAGCGCCTGCCTAAGTAAACATGCATACAATTCTTCATCAGTGTCTACGTAGAAAGCAAACACTCCATTCAGGAGCTTTTAGGATCAGAGCACTTGGACACTTGGCCCATCCCCCTGGTGGTCTGGTGGTGGTTTGAGTTAGGAATCTCTGGATCCCCTGCCCCATAGGCACTTAGTTAAAATTCATCTTGGACTTGGGTGAGGTGTGCTCTGGACAACTAAGTGACTTGGAGGCCTGACAACCTCCCAGGTGGGGTCTGATCAATGGGATCTACAGATGTCAGTCATTCCTTCTGCCCTGTTGGCTCTGAATGAGCCTCCAGCAGCCTGCTAAACAGGCCAGCTGAGCAGCTCTGGTGGGCAGGTGGCACTCACCCTCTGGCTCTTGCCAGCTGCTCATCCTGCCCTGTCCCGGCCTCTGGAGACAAAACAGACGAGAGCCTGTCCTCAGCTGGCCCCTGCTGCCAGTGTGTGAAGACCTCAGGGATGAACAGTTTGCCTCTCTGAATATTTCACATATACCCAGGACTGGCATTTTCTGGCAGCAAAGATTAAAGTGTCCTACGTGCTAGAAAAATTTTAAAGCCACGCTCCATTTTGTAAGTATAAAAATCTCCTAAATATTCGATGTCTAAAAGTCACTTTCTAGAGCAAAGCTTACTTTCCCTCAGCTTCATTTTCACAGTGTTTTATCCCCAAACAAAATTCTAATAAGCTCCAGATATGAGAATTCAAAGTTGTGACTTTAAGAATTATTCTACATTGAACTTTTTAATGATGCTTTTTAAATTTAAGAAAACCTACATGTCAGTAATTAATATACTAAGCAGTAGATGATGCTATAAAGTGAAAAAATGTCTTTTGGCATTACCCCCTCCTGTTAACAGTTTATTCTATGCCTTTTTAGAAGTGAATATTCCAAACTAAAGTACATATATCAACATATATAACATATATGTAAACATAGAAATATAAGTATATACAAAAACAACTTGAGTTATTTCTCTTTCTCACTCAAGATGTATATATATATACATGATCTATGATATATATATTATATACATTTATTTACTATATGCCATGCACCATTCTCATTGCTTTTCATTTATTAAATTCTTTAACCCATAGGTCAATCCAATGAGTTAGTATTAGTATTATTTTCCAAATGAGGATGAAAAATTATGGAATGGTCAGTTACGTACCAAAGTCACAGCTAATAAATGGGGACACTGGGATTTGAACCAGGGCACTCTGATTTGAGCCCTGACTCTTATCTGTGGTGCTGTTGTCCTTCAACTTATATATATATATAACTTATATATATATATATATATATATATATATATGACATTTTCCCTGTTACTACACATATAAACATTTGTTCTGTGTCTGGAAGATCCCCTGGAGGAAGAAATGGCAACCCACTCCAGTATTTTTACCTGGGAAATTCTGTGGACAGAGGAGCCTGGCAGGCTACAGGTCCATGAGGTTGCAGAGTCAGACATGACTGAGTGACTAAGCATGCACCCATAGGGTAGTTGGTGGGGATAATAATTTAAAGATTTTTAAGTTATTTTAGAGTTAAGGTTGAAATACCATTTTATTTCCTTCCTAGAGAGTGAATTGCTCATATTCATTCATATTTCTAGTTGCTTAGGCTGTTTGGAGCATTTCTTGTCTGTTCCAGCCCCACCTTTGTTCATCTGGGGTACATTATATGAATGGCTACATAATCCAATAAATGGATATCCTGTAACTTTGTTTAATCTACTGACAAATAATAGGTTGTTTCTAGTGGTAAAATCAACTTTATACACCTGTGTGCAGGAGTTGTTGGGTCAAAAAACAAGTAAATTAAAATTTTAATATATTATCCTATTCCCAGAAGGTTACAAAAATTGACACTCTCACACACAACTGTTTTTCCATATGCTCACCAACATAGGGAATTAACAAACCTCTTCAGAGTTGTCTCTCAGATAGGTGTAAAAAGTGCCCCTTGTTTTAATTTGTAACTCTCTAACAGTGAGGGTGGTTCTGCATCTTCTCATATCTTTCTTAGCCATGCTTATTTTTCTGTAGTGTCTGTTCATATCTGATGCATCCTCTTTGTCTGTTGGGTTATTTGAAAATGATTTAGTGATTTCCAAGAGCACTTTGTACATTAAGAAAACTTCCTTTTAGTTAAAATAGGCTAATTTCCCCTCAGACTGTGGCCTGACTTTTTATGATATTTTGATGTGCTTAATTTTTAAACCATGGTTAACTTACTGGTCTTATATATATATATACGTATATATGTATGTATGTATTTGATGTGGACCATTTTTAAAAGTCTTCATTGAATGTTACAATATTGTTTCTGCTTTATGTTTTGGGGTTTTTTGACCCAAGATGTGGGATTTTAATTCCCTGAACAGGGATCAAACTGGCACCCTCTGCATTGGAAGGCGAAGTCCTAATCACTGGACCACCAAGGAAGTCTTTTTTTTTTAATGGCTTCAAGGAACATTCACATGCATTACTTCACCTGCCCATCACACTGGCATGGGATGACATCTATCATGGTCTCACTTCACCTATAAGAAAACAGGCAAAGTGACTTGCTCAAAAGCACACAGTGAATTGTGAATGAAGCCAGGTTTAGAACTCTCTAATTCCACATCCAGCCTGTCAACACCTAGCAGTCCATCACATCTTCCATGAAATGGTTTCAAGTAGGCATTTTGTTTGGAGAAGGCAATGGAACCCCACTCCAGTACTCTTGCCTGGAAAATCCCATGGACAGAGGGGCCTAGTGGGCTGCCGTCTATGGGGTTGCACAGAGTCGGACACGACTGAAGCGACTTCACTTTCACTTTTCACTTTCATGCATTGGAGAAGGAAATGGCAATCCACTCCAGTGTTCCTGCCTGGAGAATCCCAGGGACAGCAGAGCCTGGTGGGCTGCCATCTATGGGATCGCACAGAGTCGGATATGACTGAAGCGACTTAGCAGCAGCAGCAGCAGCAGTCATTTTCTTTACACCATTTTTTAAAAAAAAACTTGAAACAATATGCACCCAAAACAGAAAATAAAAACTGATCTCAGTATTGATCTTTTCAAATATTTAGTTGGTTATAGCTCTGAAAAGGGGGTTCCGGGGAGTGGCTCCGTGGCTTCCCTCATAGCTCAGTCAGTAAAGAGTCTGCCTGCAATGCAGGAGACCCAGGTTCCATTCCTGGGTCAGGAAGATCCCCTTGAGAAAGAAATGGCAACCCACTCCAGTATTTTTGCCTGGAGAATCCCATAGACAGAGGGGCCTGGCAGGCAGTCTATGGGATTTGATAGTCTATGGGGTTGCAAGAGTCGGACACAACTAAGCACGCAGCAGCAGCAGCTGCACTTGGGTTCCATCCCTGGGTGGGGAAGATTCCCTGGAGAAGGGAATAGCAACCCACTCCAATGTTCTTGCCTGGGAAATCCGATGGACAGAGGAGCCTGGCAGGCCACAGTCCATAGGGTCGCAGAAGAGTTGGACACGACTTAGCGATTAAACGACAACAACCGCGCTGTGAAAGAGGAACGGAGCTGAGAGGATGTGATCCCACTCACCCCTTCAAGGTGGAGGCCACCAGAGGCACAGAACTCTGCGATCTCTCAGCTGAGCCCAGCTCTGTCCCAGATGCCAGCGCATCCCAGTATCTCCCAGACATCCCTTAGAGGTCTCCTACTGAATAAGATCAGAACTGAACGCACCATGTCTCCCCTCAACCCTGTCTCTTGTCTCCCTCTCAGTTAAGCTACCAGCGGCTCAAGCCAGGAGGTGGGAGTCACGAGCTTTCTACTCCTCCAGAAAGCCTCTGCGCACTCAAGACAAAAGTCCACTATGCTTACACAAGCCTACGCCGCCGTCCAAGACCTGTTCCCTCCCTCTTGGCTCTCCACCACTGGCCCTCCCAAGTTCCGGCGCCCCCAAGCTCCTCCCTGAGCTGGGACGGGCGAATGGCGGATCCCGTTGGACCTTGCGGGGGGTGCCCTGGACCAGCCCAGGCTGAGCGCGTAGTGTGCGCTGCGGGGCCGGTCTATCTCTGGCCCTGCTGATCTCAGAGTAGGGCGGGACCTATCAGGCGGTCTAAACCAATCCTAGATTGGGGGCGGGGCTGGGGCGGGACTCTAGGCTCCACGCCAGGCCCTTGTTTTCCGGCTTTCCAAACCCAAGTGCGGGGCCGCAATCACACACCTTGCCTGCGAACCCCAGGCCTCGAGCATCTTTCGGCGCAATGGACCCTGCGACGGCCGCGCAGGTGAGCGAGGCGGTGGCGGAGAAGATGCTCCAGTACCGGCGAGACAAATCAGGCTGGAAGATTTGCCGGGAAGGCGTGAGTGAGGAACGGGGGCAGAAAGGGGTCGTGGGGTCTTTGCTCCCTAGGGCTGGGATCTCAGAAGCCCCTATGCTCCTCCTCTCCCGAGAGTTTTTCTGCATTCTATTCTCTGGAGCTAGATTGAAGAGATTCCACTGGGGGTTGTTTCCTTAAAAAATATATAGGGCCAGTTGTGCACACAATGACCCCTAGGAGATGAGTATGTGTCCCTTTCACTAAATGACTTAGCCAAGGTCACCTGCTGGCAAATGGTTAGGGTGGAGCGGGAAGCACCAAACAGACCTAAATTATCCGAGGAAACAAGATGCATGGTGGTTTTTAAAGTGATTTGAAAATGTCCAGTGGTCTAAAGCTCTTCGAGTAGCCACATGAGATCCGTTTGTCCATCGCATCCTCCTGGAGGCAGCTTTGTTCAGGACTAGTCCCCACTCTGTCATGAATCAGTTGGGTCTCACCTTGGAGACTTGCATCTCTTGAGGCTCTTGACTTTTCTTCCATAAAACAGGGGATCGGGCTCTTATCTCCCAAGAGCCCTTCTAGCTCTAAAATTGTGCGATTCTGTGCCTTTTGACAGAACGGAGTTTCCGTTTCCTGGAGGCCATCTGTGGAGTTTCCAGGGAACCTGTAAGTGTGTGCCTTGCTCAGAGCTCCTCAGGGTGTCACACCTCTCCTGATGTTTCTGTGGGTTTGCTTCCTTTGAGACGGCAGTCCATCCTAGCACCTGGAATCAACTTGCCAGTCATCCTCCGGAAAAGCTTCTGCATCTAACTAAATCATTTCCTCCAATTGTATTCTTGTGAAAGCTTAGCATCCGTCCGTTTCTGCAGGCCCATGGGGAGGTAGGCCGGTAGATGTCAGCCCCTTCTCTGCAAGGCTGTCTTGAAGAGTGGTACACATGGCTTCTAGTCCTTCTGTGTAATCCCAGGATAGACAAGTTTGGTTGATGCCTTGGGGTCACGTTGCTCTTTGTGCTACAGGTACAAAGGAGAAGGCATTGTGAACGGGACACCAGAGCAGGTGTGGGACTGCGTGAAGCCACTTGCTGGGACTTTACGAGCTCAGTGGGATGAGAATGTGAACAGTTTTGAAATTATTGAAAGCCTCACTGACGTAAGTCTTTCCAAGCACTATTATCCAGAGAGAGTAGCTCTGTCCCCTCTGTGAAGGGTCAGTGACACCTTTAGGCAAGGGGTTGTTGTTTTGTTGCTAAGTCGTGTCCGACTCTTTGCAACTGTAGCCAGCTAGGCTCCTCAGTCCATTGGATTTCCCAGGCAAGAATACTGGTGTGGGTTGCCATTTCCTTCTCAAGAAATTTTTCCCGACTCAGGGATCGAACCTGCCTCTCTTGCATCTCCTGCATTGGTAGATGGATGCTTTACCACTGTGGCACCTGGAAAGCCCTTAGGCAAGGGGAGTGCCCAGCAAATAGGTTGCGCACTGCTCAACACTTAAGCCCAGCCTCAGCCCAGGTATAGGTATGTAACAGTGAGACCCAGAGAGGTAGAGCTGCCCTAAACAGCTGAGAGAATCCTGCAGTGGCTAGTGAAGGCAGGAGTGTAGGTGAATGTGAGCTCTGAGAATGGTGAAGCAGCCTGGATTGGACGCATCAGCTCTAGTTTGAAATATTGCCCCTTGATGGGACCATGATAATGAGTCCTGGCCAAAGACTCAGGATCCTCTGCCAGCTGTGAGACTGTGCCGGGGGCAAATTCTGGATGCCAGTTTCTCTGCTGATAAAACGTGTGGTATCTAGCCTAGTGCTGCCCAGTAGAACTTCCTGCTGTGATGAAAATATTTTACAACAGCGCTGTTCAATACAGTAGCCACTGGCCCCAAGTGGCCACAGACATTTGAAAGGTGTCTAGTTTGAAGAAAGAGTTAATTTTATATAATTTTCATGATTCAGTGTAAATTTGAATAGCCATGTAGAAACTGTGGCTGCCATATGGGACAGCAGAGATCTAGTTGGTCCCGCCCTGGGAACCTCTGTAGTGTCAAGCATGTGTGTGTGTGCTAAGTTGCTTCGGTTGTGTCTCTTTACAGCCCCATGAACTGTAGCCGCCAGGCTCCTCTGTCCATGAAAGTTCCCAGGCAAGAATACTGGAGTGGGTTGCCATTTCCTCTTCCAGGGGACCTTCCCAACCCAGGAATCCAACCTGGGTCTCTTGTGTTGGCAGGCGGATTCTTTACCGCTGAGCCACTTGGGAAGCCCCATAGTGTTAAGAATCCACCTCATTTTGATTATAGAAGTTAAGGAGAAAAAAAAAAAAGACATAGCCAAAAGAAATGAAAAAGTTGCCTTGAGGAAATGTTGCTAGTTTTTTTTTTTTTTTTTTGAATGGTGCCTTGATTTTGACATCTGTGGACCTAGTACCCTCTTGGGTGCTTCTATAGCAGGTGTTATGAAACCTCAAGCCATAATTCTTTACTACTTGATCGGCAGGAACCAAGTGTTCTTAACCTTCACCAGGAATTCACATTTCAGTTCATTATCACAGGAGTTTATGTCAGTGTTTCGTGAAGGGTGGGGCACAAGGTGATAGGTCTTTAACAGTCAAAGCTGAACTTCAATCACCCCTAGTGAGGTCAATCCATTTCAAACCTTCAGTCTCTCTGATAACTTGAAGCAAAAGTCTCAGGGGCTGATGTGCCTTTGACACCTTGCTAATCTCCATTATGACAGACAGACAGCTGGCCTCAGGCTCAGAATCAGAACCCAAGAATTCCGGGTGTGTGTCTCTGTGTGTAGCAGTTGTCTTTTATTTACGCCACATGATACCTTCTTTTTCATTTCCAGCAGTTAAATAGCTTCCTTTAAAAATAAGTTTAAGTTTTAAAAAGTGAGCACATTTAGTTAACAAATATTAAGTGAATGGGCTTCCCTGATGACTTAGATGGAAAAGAATCTGCCTACACTACAGGAGACCTGGCTTCAGTCCCTGGGTTGGGAAGATCCTCTGGAGAAGGGAATGGCTACCCACTCTAGTATTCTGGAGAATCCCATGGACAGAGGAGCCTGGCAGGCTACAGTCCATGGGGTAACAAAGAGTCAGACACAACTGAGTGATTAACACGTGTTACGTGAATAATGGGATAAACTCTCCCTGGGACTGTCCCATCCTGGGGCCTGATCATGTGACCCTGAAAGGGCTGAGGTCCTGCTGGAGTAGGGGAACCATGGGATAATGCATGGGCTTGAGGGGTCCTTGACTTGTAAAGTAGGGGAATGAACTTGGTGGAATATTCTGAGACTGGGTGAAGTTCTAGGGGTGCTCCCTCCCAGGGTCAAATGAGTAAATGAAACTAGTTTCTCAGTTGTGAGGGACTGCTGAGAGCATTGTCCATAGACTCAGTGGACATGAGTTTGAACAAACTCCAGGAGATAGTGAAGGACAGGGAAGCCTGGCGTGTGGCAGTCCATGGGGTCGCAGAGAGTCAGACAAGACTTAGTGACTGAAAAACAGAGAACTTTGTCCAGACAGACTCTTATTGTGTGCTCCACCAGTGACAACTCTCATGGTCCTTTTAAAAATTATTTTAAAAAATATTTATTTGTTTTTATTTTTGCCCGAGTCAAGTCTTAGTTGCTGCAGGCCAGCTCTTTGTTGCATCATTTGTGCTGCCCTTGTTGCCCAGGTCACAACCCAAGATTTTGCAAACTGGGTATGTTCTCATGACCCCTGGCACCTCCATCTGGGGAAGTTCATTCCAGACCCTCTAGGTCACAATGCCACCTTGCTGTCAGTGCTGATCCCATTTTCCAGAGCCTGGTTTATTGGGACTGGATGTGGGGGTGGGTGAGCTCCGAGTGGAGTCAAGGCAGGGAGCAGATGCCAGGCCATTGGATGCAGCTGGACCCCTCTTTCCTATGACAGACCCTGCTCTTCAGCAGAACCACTACCCCCTCGGCCGTCATGAAGCTTATTTCCCCCAGAGACTTCGTGGACCTGGTGCTGGTCAGGACATACGAGGACGGCACCATCAGTTCCAATGGTGAGTGATGGTGGCCCTGCTTCGAGGTGTTAGTGGCCTGCTGGTCTCTGTCTCCCCCACACCCACCCAGTTGCTCAAAGAAAGCCCACCAGCTAGAAATCCCTGTGGCATGCACAGCCTGGGCCTGTTTTTCTGTGTTCCCTTCCCCTTGTCAGGTTTGGGGGGATTCTGTGCCAGGGAAGTCTGAGATGAGAGCATCCACACATGTCATTTTACTTTGAAGACACAGATTCCATCAGCACCCTGTTTTCATTCTTGCTGAGGTGCATAGTTCATACCCCAGACACGCGGGCTGTGATTTAGCTCAAGGGAACCCCAGGGTCTGGTGATCCCCTGCACCCATGGAGCACCTTCCCAAGAGGGCTGTGGCGCTGTCGGCTCCCCCACTTCCAGTCAGGAGCAGAGTTCCTGCCTCTGCACTTTTTACGGTTCCTCCTGCAGAAAGCGCCAGTCTGGCTGTTCTGAATATCCCATGTGGGGGCAGGTTGTGGCATGTCCACACCTCTGTTGGCTGGGATTTGAGAAGGAGACCTTCTTCCTTCTACCCTTAAGCCTGACATCTGAAATTTTCTTTAAAAAAAAAATTGTATTTATTTGGCTGTGCTAGGTCTTAGTTATGGCATTTGGCATCTAGTTCCCTGCATGTGTGTATGCTCAGTAATGTCCAACTCTTCTTGACCCCCTGGATTGTAGGCTCCTCTGTCCATGGGATTCTCCAGGCAAGAACACTGGAGAGGGTTGCCATGCCCTCCTCCATGGGATCTTCCCGACCCAGGGATTGAACCCACCTCTCCTGCATTGGCAGGTGGGCTCTTTACCACTGGGCCACCAGAGAAGACCCTGAATTATTCTTTCCTCTAATACTCTGGCAGGTTGGAGAGGGTGTGTGTGCATTTGTGAGTGCAGAAGTTGTGTGAGCACACATACGTGTGAACATGTGTGTGTGAGGGGCCGTGGGGTGGCAGTAGGGAGCGCTCAGGCTCCAGATGACTGGTCTGCATACACTCTGGGTGCCTGGTAAGGCCCTTCAGCCACTGTGGCCCAATTGCCAGAAGTTGTAGCTCCCTGACCCTTTACTCTCTCTTCCAGCTGCCAATGTGGAGCATCCATCTTGTCCCCCGAATCCAGGTTACGTGAGAGGATTTAACTATCCCTGTGGTTGTTTCTGTGAACCTCTGCCAGGGTAAGGACAACTTCCTAGAATGAATGACGTGCCCAGACCTCACTGGCTTCACTGAAGATCTCCTGTTGTTGTTGCTGAGTTGATCAGTCCTGTCTGACTCTTTGCAACCCCAGGGACTGCAGCATGCCAGGCCGCTCTGTGCCTCACCATCTCCCAGAGTTTGTTCAATCTCATGTCCATTGAGTCGGTGATACCATCCAACCATCTCATCCTCTGCCTTCCCCTTCTTCTTTTGCCTTCAGGTCTTTTCTAGTAAGTCAGCTCTTTGCATCAGGTGGCCAAAGTATTGGAGCCTCAGCTTCAGCATCAGTCCTTCCAGTGAATATTCAGTGTTGATTTCCTTTAGGATTGGCTGGTTTGATCTCCTTTTTATCCAAGGCAGAGGATGTTCTACTCAGTGGCAACACTGAGTAGATGATTCCTAATAATTAAAATGCTTTACACCTCTGTAGGCCTTGCTGTTACAGAGCCCCACATATACACATCAGTGATGCAGTATGCCAAAGTTCTGTTGGCATGTGGGAAAGAATTGTGGTGGTGGTATTGTTCGGCCACTCAGTCATGTCCAACTCTTTGCAACCCCATGGATTGCAGCACACCAGGCTTCCCTATCCTTCACCATCTTCCAGAGTTTGCTCAAACTCACGTCCACTGAGTTGGTCATGCTATCTAATCATCTCATCCTCTGCCGCCCACTTCTCCTGCCTTCAGAATTGTGGGGAAGTGTCCTTATTTCTGATGTGGGGAACTCTCCCTCTAGTCCTAGGCAAGCTGGGCAAATGTCATGGTCCCATGTAGCAGATGAAGAAACAGGCTCAGGGAGGCTGGGGAGTCTGTGCAGGGTCACAGGCTGGCCATGTAGGGTCTGGGCACCCAGTCTTCTTGGGGTTCTGAGAGCGCTCCACCAGCTGGGAGCAGCCAGGAGCTTAGCCGTCACCACCCTCAGTCCCCCCACTGGTGCTCATCTTGTGTCCCCTCAGCGAAGAATGAGGTTGAGATGCTCTGGCCTAACGGGTGATGCTGAGAGCACAGTGTGAGTCAGGCCCAGAACTGAGCTCAGAAATGGCCCTGTCCCCGTGTTCTCACAGGTCCTGGCCAGGTTCTGGTTTTTGGTATTTTTGTTGCCATACCGAGCAGCATGCAGGATCTTCGTTCTCGTATTTTTGGTCTAAGTCTCCACTGTTGCTCTTTAGTCACTCAGTTGTGTCCAATTCTTTTGTGATCCCATGGGCTGTAGCCTGCCGTGCTTCTCTGTCCATAGGATTTCCCAGGCAAGAATACTGGAGTGGGTTGCCAGTTCCTTCTCCAGGACATCTTCCCAACCCGGGGATCAAACCCACATCTCCTGAATTGGCAGGTGGATTCTTTACTGCTGAGCTACCAGGGAAGCCCTCATTTACACGCTTCAGTATTATTCAGAGCATCAAAGTGTTTTGTTCATGCGGATTATATCCATCAATATTTACTATATTTGACATTAAACCTGGGACATTTTAAAATAACGATACATTCATTAGAAGTGACTCATTGGAAAAGACCCTGATGCTGGGAAAGATGGAAGGCAAAAGGAGAAGGGGACAGTGGAGGATGACATGGTTAGGTAGCATCACCAACTCAACACGAATTTCAGCAAACTCCAGGAGACAGTGAAGGACAGGGAAGCCTGGCATGCTGCAGTCCAAGGGGTTGCAAAAATCAGACATGATTTATCGACTGAACAACAACAACAGCAGTTACATGATAACATAAATATTGTGAAAAATAACTATATATTTCAAAAGAGAAAAATAGTGGAGAGTGGTCTTGTTTGACATTTGAGGAAATATTAATGTCAGGCTTAATAGAAGCTCACATCTGCTTCTACCTTCAGTCTGTTGTGATGCACACATCAAAGAGCCTTTAGAAACTGCCCTCCACCCAACAGTAGCAAAGCTGTTAACAACTCCATTCAAATAAAATGCTCAGGGACCTCCCTGGTGGTCCAATGGCTAAGACTCTGTACATCCAATACAGGGGATGCAGGTTTGATCCCAGGCTGGGAAAGTAAGATCCCACATGCTGTGAGGCATGGCCTCCAAAAATTAAAAATAAACAAAAATGCTTGGTCTCCACAAAGCCCATGCCTTTGTTGTGCTGGCCATGGGAAAAATTTGTGCGAATAAAATACAGGCTGAGAGAATTGGAGTGAAAAGGCAAATCACATCTTTGTGCTTGTGAGGAAAATAGCTTTGACCTTGAAAACCCCTTGAAAGGATGTCAGGAGCCCCCAGGAGTTGCCAGACCTCTCGCAGAATCACTGCCCTCCATGATGGGAGGGCAGCATCATTTCTCTTTCTCCCAGGACCTGGCACTGGAGTAAGTTCTCTGGAAGACTTTCCCGAGTGAATCAGGCACAGGGAATGAATGACCTTGCTGTGATGGAAATGGGGGCATGTCCTCGCTTGCCATCCATGTGGGGCCAGGGAAGCATGCTTGAGAGGACCCACTTCCATCCTGAAAAGAAACAGTGAACCCAGCGAAATCCCTGGGTTTGGACCACTTCCCTGGGGGCCCTCAGTTCTAGATACCTAACAGCCCTCTTTTTGTTTTCACAGGGAGCCAAACAAAACCCGCCTGGTCACGTTCTTTCAGACTGACCTCAGTGGTTACCTGCCACAGGGCGTGGTGGACTCCTTCTTCCCCCGCAGCATGGCTGGGTTCTACGCCAACCTTGAGAAAGCAGTGAAGAAATTCTTCGGTTGACAGCCTGGCTGGTTGGCTGAGAAGCGCAGTGGCTCGTGGAGAAGGGCAGTTGTTGGGACACCCCTGGAGAGCCCGGGAGCCCATGGGCTCCTTTGGAAGACACCAATGGAAAGTTTGTCTCCAGGGGCAGCCCTGGGTCCCCTGCTCCTCCATCTACTTGGTTGGGGCTGTTGTCATCCAAGCACACCTTCTCCGGCAGGTGCATAAGAGCCCCCGACCAGATGGGGACTCTGCCTGGGCACCATGGGACACACTAGGGTCCAAAGCCTTCCTCTGCTGGTCACTCTCAGAGATCCCCCAAAACCTGGCTCAGCCCCTTTGTTGCATCTGACCTCTCAGTCCTGTACCACAGACCCCCGGATGTATGGTGCTGTGCCAGCCTTCCCCTTAAAGTCGTCAACTTGATGTTTAAAAAATGAGATGAGCCTTCAGGAAAAACACTTTCAGTATTCCTTTTGTTGTCTCTTTTATTCAAATCATTTTTCTTTCTTTTTCCCCTGCATGAGTTAAATTTCATGTGCCCTAGGGAAACCAGGCAGTTTGAATCTGGCCCTGGAAGCACTCTGGAATTGATTCTGGATGGAGCAAGCCTACAAGTGGGATTTGAGGAGAACCTTCCCTCCCTTGGGCATTTGCCTTTTCTTGTCTTTGGTTATGGAAGGTGGAGCAGGAGTCTTCTGGCCTCCAAGCCCTGATAGGGCCATACTGCTGTTACCAAGTCCGGGATTTCCCAGGCAAGAATACTGGAGTGGGTTGCCATTTCCTTCTCCAGGGGAGCTTCCCGACCCAGAGATCAAACCCATGTCTCTTGCATTGGCAGGCAGATTCTTTACTGCTGAGCCACCAGAGAAGCCCTGGTCAGGGGATACTAGGTGTTTCTAATCAATTTCCTTGCCCTGAGCTCAACAATCAGGCACTAAGTAATGACCAAACAAAATATCCCTTTGATCAGGCACACAGGGGTAGTTTCCCTACAATGTTCTGTCTGCATTTAAAAGCATCTTGGCCTGTTGTGCACGTGCTTGATTGCTCAGTTATGTCCGACTCTTTGTGAACCCACGGACTGTGGCCCGCCAGGCTCCTCTGTCCATGGCATTCTCTAGGCAAGAATACTAGAGTGGGTTGCCATGCCCTCCTGCAGGGAATTGAACTAGGAATCGAACCCAAGTCTCTTGTGTCTCTTGTATTGCAGGAAGATTCTTTACCTGCCGAACCATTGGGGAAGCCTCATCTTAGCCTATTGGTCTCTACCAAATCACAGAAGAAAGGACTCACTCTGTATCGTTTACCAGCTGGACAAGTTTCTTACTGTCTTTGGGTCTCAGTGTTCTCATCTATATAACAGGATGATGTCACGCTCTGTAGACATTACTGTGATTACTGAAGACAGTGTCCACTTAATACCAACACAGTGCTTGGCACATGGGAGGTAAATGGCAGCCATGTATATTTCACCCTCTCAGACTCAGGCCCGTCTATGCTATTGGCACAGTTGAGGACACATGGAGTTTCACTTGTCTGTTTATTTGCTCTGTCACTGGGTACCACCCCGGCGAGGAGCACTTCTCCAACCCCAACCAAAAAGAGTTTTGCAAATGCGCCATGTGATAGACCGTATTTTCCAAAAATAGCCCAAGCTGCCTTTTCGCTCCCCTTAAACCTGAGCAGGTCTGGGCCAGCTCTGACTGATGGAGCATAAGAGAAGTGATGCTCTTCAACTTTGGAGATGAGGTCATATCAAGGATGCAGCTCCTACCTGGCTCTCACACTCTCGGGGGACACCCAGTCATATATTGTGAGGAAGCCTTGGCCATAGGGAGAGGCCACCTGCAAGTGTCCAGGCCAATGGCTCCAGCTGAGTTCCTAGCCAGCAGCCAACCTCAGTGACCCATGTGTGAGTGAGTGACCCTTCCAGTGGTTCTAGCCTCCAGCCTGTGAGTTGGTGCCAGCTGACATCAAGTGGAGCAGGATAAAGGGAACCCCCTCCAAGCAGGCCAGCATTGCAGACTCATGAGAAAAACAAAGGTTGGGGTGGATCGTCACCCAGAGGCAGGCCTTAGAAAACTTGTAGAGCAAGCCATGGATTTCATATCCAATCATATATCCATTTTATTATTTACAGCACCACAATATTATCACTAAGCTCTCTAGATGCAGTCTGTCGTTTGTATCAGCCACCCCACTGTGACTCTGCCCTAACTTCTGGGACCACCCTCTTACTGGGTGGGGTCCCAAAAGGTCCAGACCTGGGCAAGCAGCCACCGGGAAGCACACCTGTGCATTCTGCCATTGGGTGGGGTTAGCCGTGACCCTGAGAATTAGCAGTTCGGGGACCTGCATGTGGTAGGCTCTGGCGTCCGTACTGGTGCTGGGCCTAGGGATCTCCAGCAGCTGGGGTCCTCTTGGACTGCAGGCTTTTCCTCCTGAGGACGACCGTCACAGGTCCATCAGGCAACGCCTTGATGATGTTCCAGGCTTCAAACCGCGTGAGGCCTTGCATGGTGGTGCCGGCCAGGTGTAAGATTTCATCTCCCGGCTGGACTGTGTCACTCTGTTCTGAGGCCACCCCTGGGATGAGACAGGAGAGAGTGGGTGCCTTGGGTGACAAGGGAACAAGTAGTCACCACCTACCCTTGGTCTCTTGAGGAGCCAAGACAGCTCAGAAGGGAACTGGAGCCCATCCCTCTGGAGCTCAATGGTCCATCTAAAGTGAGGCATCCCAGGACTTCCCTCGTGGTCCAATGGTTAAGACTTCACCTTCCAGTGCAGGGGGCACAGGTTCAGTCCTTGGTCAGGGAACTAAGATCCTGCATGTTGTGCAGGGTGGCCAATAAATAAACAGACCAAGCATCTAAACAGACATTTCTCAAAAAAAAAAAAAGGCTAAAATATACTGGGCAGTTATATATCACAGGCTTTGTGTTAACACTTGGCATTTATGGCAAGAGTCCGAGGACTCTAGTAGCTCTGTTACTGTTGCCTTTTCATGTGGGAGGAAACCAAGGACTCAAGAAACTCACCTGAGCCTCGAAGCTGCTGCGTGGTGGGTATAGGTTTGAACTAGATTTTGTGGCTCTAGAGTCCACATCCCTTGGCCGCACATCACCCTGCAGCTGGTAGACTCATCCCCGTGTAAGGAAATGGGACCAAGATGGTGAAGTGACTTGCCTAAGGTCGTGCTGCCATTGGTGGCAGAACTAACACTAGAATCCAGGTCCAGTGACTTGGAGACCTATGCTCATCTCAAATCAACTTTCAAAAGTTAAAAATATTGGGAATTCCCTGGTGGTTCAGCAGTTAAGACTTCAAGCTTCCACTGCAAGGGGTGTGGGTTCGACCCCTGATTGGTAATTAAGATTCTGCAAGGAAATAGCAACCCACTCCAGTGTTCTTACCTGGGAAATTCCATGGACAAAGGAACCTGGCAGGCTATGGTCCATGGGGGTCGCAAGAGTCAGACACAACTGAGCACGCACACACATATGCTGTGCAGTGCAGTCAAAAATTAAAATAAAAAGTTAAAAATATCTTTCCCGGAATTGAGGACATCCTGGGTGGTCCAGAGATTAAGGATTCACCTTCCAATGCAGGGAATGAGGTTAGGGACCTAAGATCCCACAGGCCTCGGGGCAACTAAGCCCATATGACACAACCAGAGAGAAGCCCATGTGCCATAACTAAGACCTGATGCAGCCATAAATAAATAAGGTGAAGGTTAAGGATAAAAGAAAGCAATTCTATTTATATATATATTATGTATATATAGCTTTTTCAGAGTTGGAGTAAACACAGAATCCTTCGGAAGCTCCCGTGTGAGCCTCAATCCTCCCCCTGTGGTTCAGCAGTTGTAGCAGACCTCCCAGAAACAAAACCAGTCAGCAGTGGGGGCTCCCTGGGGCACAGGGAACAGAGCTAGGAGGGCCTTTGAGTCTCAACACTAAGAGCCCAAAGTCACACACCCACAGCTCTTCTTATAGATCAGGAGCCTCAGGCCCAGAAGACAATAGTCACTTGGCAGTTAGAAGCAGAGCTGGAGGGCTTCCCTGGTGGCTCAGTGGTAAAGAATCTACCTGTCAATGCAGGAGATATGGGTTTGATCCCTGATCCAGGAAGATCCCACATACTGTGGAGCAACTAAGCCCATATACCACAACTACTGAGCCTGTGCTTTAGAGTTTGGGAGCCTCACATGCTGCTACTATTGAAGCCTTTGTGTTCTGGAGCCTGTGCTCTGGAACGAGACACCACTGTAATGAGAAGCCCATGCACTTGCAACTAGAGAAAAGCGTGTATATGCAATGAAGACCCAGCATAGCCAAAAATTAAAAAAAAAAAAGAAGCAGAACTGGGCCAGATCCCAGACCACATGACCCTTTGTCTACAACTCCTGGCTCTGGGACTCAGGGGGTGCAGCTTGAGAAGCAGTAAAGAATCAGGGGTTATTGTATGTGACAGCTGCAGGCCATTCATTATCTTCCCAGGAAAACCCAAGTAACCTCCAACTAGGGTTGGCTTGCTCCCCAGTCCATGATGAACAAAATCTCAACATTTTGAATAACAGTAAGAGCTGACAGGTCCAGGATTAGAATGAGGTGAGTGAGGCTGGGAAGTCAGACTCTGTGTTTTGTTCACTGTGGGCTTTTAAAATTAATTTCGATTTTAAAAAGTATTGCATTGAAGCAGTCTGTATCTTGATTACTGAATATTTTTGCACCCCCTTCAGTATTGCACCCAGGACTTCCCTGGTGGACCAGTGGATAAGAATTTGCCTGCTAATGCAGGAGACGTGGTCCGGCGTCCAGGAATCTGGTCCAGGAAGATTCCATATACCAAGGGGTAATTAATCCTGTGCACCACAACTACTAAGCCCGACTGCTCTAGAGCCCCAGCTCTGCAGTGAGAGAAGCCACCGCAATGAGATGTCTGCACACCGCAACTAGAGAGTAGCCCCTACTCTCTGCAACTAGAGAAAGCCCACGAGGAGCAATAAACATTCAGCATAGCCAAAATAAATAAATAATAAATAATTTTTAAAAATTTAAAAAATGGCACTCAGGGCCTCACGTACTTAACCTTGGTCCCATCCCTGCCAGGCTGAAGCCAGAGCAGGCTGGGTCACTTACAAGGACCCAGCAAAATAGAGGGATTACAGGGATGTCTGAGCCAAGGAGAACAGAGAGAAAAAGCAAAGTCAAGTTAGTAAGAGTTCTGCCTGCCTCTCAAAAGGGCCTGGGGTTGTGGGAAACCGATAAGCCCTGTAGGGCCCTCAGAAGCCTGTGGGGTGCCTGGTTCAACACCCATAACTAGAGCTGAAGCCGAAAGGGGGCCCCACATCACACCTTTGAAGATCCTGTTAACTGTCAGAGGCTTGTCCCCATGTAGGGAGCCCTTCCCTCCTTCCAGGCTGAAGCCCAGTCCCGCAGAGGTCTTTTCCAGGGTCATCGTGCAGACTGTGGCCTCTGCTGCTGAGAAAACACAGAGGTTTGTTAGGGATGCTCTCCTTCTGGGTATCTGGTGAGCCTGGCTGATGCTGCCAGGGAACTTGTGCGCATGTGCGGATTCACCCATGTGTGCATTGCCCGGCTGGCTAAGTGTTCTGAGGACCAGGAATGACTTAATGGCCCTGCCAGCACGGGCCTCAAGCATCCAAAAGTGATGTGGCCCACAAGGCTTCTACCAGGCAAGGAGAACTTACCGGATTCTATGGAGACGTCACTGGCCACAGAGGCTGAGCCTGAGGAATCAGTGGAAGAGTTGAGGTCGGTCGTGGCCTCCAGAGTCGGCCTCCTGGTGACGATCACAGCTTGCCTGGGCTCCCGAGCTTGGCGGAGGATAGCCAGGGCATCATTGTGCGTAGCTCCTTTGAGAGACTTGCCGTTGATGGAGAGAACCTCGTTGCCCTTCTGAATGGTCCCTTCCTGGGAGGCCAGCCCATTAGGGAACACCCTGTGAACCTGAGCAAACCAGAGGAGGTCAGGACCCAGGACTTACCATATTGGATCTGGATTCTTGCTGGAGGAGGATCACGACCAGTTAAACCTGGGTTCTTGTTGTTTAGTTGCTAAGCAACCACCTCTTTTGTGACTCCATGAACTGTAGCCTGTCAGGCTCCTATGTCCATGGGATTTTCCAGGCAAGAATACTGGAATGGGTTGCCACTTCCTTCTCCTGTGCATCTTCCCCACCCGGGAATTGAACCTATGTTTCCTGCAATGGCAGGTAGGTGCTTTACCACTGAGCCACCAGGAAGCCCAGAAGATTCTTTCAAAGAAAATAAAATGAAAGGTGTCCTAGCTCAGGGCTGCTAGCCAGCTTCACTCCCTTCTCTACCCAGAGCAGAGATCATTAGCAAAAACGGCCACACTGGCCCTCAAAATTCTTCCCAACACAACATCCTAGACTGTATTGCTACAATCCTAGTTAACATTCGGTCACACTCTTTTGCCCTTTGTGGTCTGCATCAGCATTCTCCAAGGGAAACTTTCTTCAAGCACTGATTTTGTGGCATATTAATAGATATTGTGTTAGAAAAGTTTCCAAGGTCTAAGAAAATTAAAAACATTGGATAAAATACAAGCCCTGAAAATGTCTACCATTTAAAAAAAATATTAGAGACTCTACAGTGCAGGCTGGCATGATAATTCTCTAAGAACAGGCCATATAATATAGTGATCCCCAAAAGATTCAGCAATTCTTTTTTCCAGCATTCAGGTTTTTCAGCAATTCAGATTCAGCATTCTTTTTTTCATAGAGAAATTCTCAGGCCACATGTTTCACAGAATGCAGAATTCCTATCCTAGGAAGTCTGAATATTTTTAAAGCTCCTCCCATAGAAATTCTGATCCTTAGTTCCAGTTAAAAGAGATCATCCTTACCTAGGTTCCTTTTCTGAAAAAATGTGTAGGATTAAAAAAAAAACAACTCATGTCTTTGCCTAAGTCATCTTCTTTTTTTTTTTTTCCTGTAATACATTTTTTTACATGTATAGGGCTTTTTATTTTTTGGCCCCAAGGTATGTGGGATCTTAGTTCCCTGACTCAGGATCAAACCCACCCCCTCTGCAATGGAGGCACAGAGTCTTAACCACTGGACTCCCAGGCAAGACCTGCCTCAACCCTTTTACTGCTGTAGATTCTCATGTACTTAATTAGGGGGACTGAATGGCAGCGTGAGTGGGCAATCACCAAACTGTGCTGTGTTGTTTTGCTGTTATCCTCTGATCAAGGTTCTTTGTTTCTCTAAACAGTTTCAATGTTGGAAAAATTATATGGTTAAGATCCTCTGATTACAAGACTCGAGTAGGAGGCAGAACCATTCTGCATCTCCACCCATCCTCCACAAATGAAGCATACATGCCAACGATCCCCCATCCTGAGGCATGGGGAAGAAAACTTGCACATGTCAGTGGGAGCCCAGCTTGTTCTTGATAATGGACGGTACTCAACGTTAGTTCTCTTTGAATGAATCTGGAAAGGAACAGAAGCGCTCAAACATGGAAGGAGAAAGGGGAAGTGTGGTACATAGGATCAGCCGATGTGTACCGCTCCTGGCTTTTGAGGCAGTGTCAGGGGTGGCTGCCGAAATGGGTGCAGAAAACTATCCCCTCCAGGGCAGACCCACAGATCCAAAGTGTTGTTCCCACAGGCAAGCTCTCTTTTCTGCTCTTCAGTTAGGAAGCAGACTGTGCCGTCTGGAACATCTTTATGGTGATCTGCCAGTGCTCAGTGTCAGAAATAGGTCCGCATTGGTTTTATGTGCTTTTTTTGTGGTGGAGAGCTTGCTTGCAAAAAAGGAAGTTGCTGCTCACACACGACTGACTCTGAAATGACTGAAAGCAGTGTGCCAAGTTACTCTGGGTACCAGCTGGTCCTGCAAGAACACGGGGCTGGACCTCGAGACCTGAAGCCTCAGGCGCATCCTGAGCTGTGCTCTGCGAATAGCAACAGAAACAGCTTCCTGACCTTTCCAGCTGGGCCCCATTGCCTGCAGTCAACCGTCAGATCTGCTTCACCACCGTCCATGTTAACACACCCATCTCCCAGCGGGCAAACCCAGGAAAACAGCCTCCTGTACCACACCTGCCTGCCTGAGGCCTCTTTCTGTCCAGGTGAGACCTCTTTCCATCTGGATGTGCTGTGCTATGCGTCACGGCCAGGTCTTCAGTCCTTCCTGTAAAGCCTTTGGCAAAGGCTTCTGTGGTCATAAGTCATTCTTGTCTAAACGTTGGTGGCATATGTATGTCAAGCACAGGGAGCTCAGGTCAGTGCTCTGTGATGACCCAGATTGGTGGGATGGGGTGGGGAGTTGGGAGGGACATCCAAGAAGGATGTATATATGTATACATGTATATACATATATGTATATGCATATATATATGTATATATACATATATGTATACCTATAGCTGATTCACTTTGTCGTATAGTAGAAACTAACACAACATCGTAAAGCAATTATACTCCAATAATAAGATAAAATGTTGGTTTCTCAGTCGTATCCAATTCTTTGTGGCCATATGAACTGTAGATTTCCAGGCTTCTCTGCCTATGGGATTCTCCAGGCAAGAATGCTGGAGTGTTGCCATTTCCTACTCCAGGGGATTTTTCTGACCCAGGGATCAATCCTGGGCAGGTCTCCTGCATTGCAGGCATATTCTTTACTGTCTGAACCACCAGGGAAGCCCAGTGGCTTATAAAGTTAAAAAACATTTTTAAATGTAGATGGCTAAAAGGTTACTTATCTCTATTTCCAAAAGAGACATGACACTGAAAAACTTTGTTTTGAATTTTCTTCCTGTTTTATTGTTGTTGAGATGAAATTCCCATAACATTCAATTAACCTAATAGTTCAGTTGGTAAAGAATCCGCCTGCAATGCAGGAGACCCTGGTTTGATTCCTGGGTCGGGAAGATCTGCTGGAGAAGGGATAGGCTATCCACTCTAGTATTCTTGGGCTTCCCTGGTGGCTCAGCTGGTAAAGAATCTGCCTGCAATGTGAGAGAGCTGGGTTCGATTCCTGGGTTGAGAAGATCCCCTGGAGAAGGGAAAGGCTACCCACTCCAGTATTCTGGCCTGGAGAATTCTGTGGACTGTATAGTTCATGGGGTTGCAAAGAGTCAGACATGATTGAGCATTCATTTCACTTCATTCACTTCAATGCAGTGACATTTACTGTGCTGGAATTTTTTAAACGTCTCTCCAGGACCTTCAAAAACGGAGGCATTAAGGCTTTGACTTCAAGAAATTCTGATAAAACAGCTCTGGGGTGAGGCTGAGATGTCTGTAATATTTTTTAAAGTTCCATGAGTGATTTAGATTTTTTTGGGTAAATTAAAGTTGTTTTGTGTACACAGAGACCTTTTTAAAATTAAGGATCATGGGACTTCCCTCGTGGTCCAGTGGTTAAGTATCTATGCTTCTCTAAGTATCTTAAACTCCTGCGGTAACCTGCCCAGGGCCTGGGGTTATGCATTCCTCTGACTCCCCCTCCTGAGAAGTGCTCCCCCTCCAAGGGTCACTGCCTCTGGCTCTGATGAATGCCATGACTGGGCCACTCACCGTGATCACCTTGCTTTCTAGATCTGCTCCTCCTGCCAAGCTGAACCCAAGGCCAGCCCCTTCCTCCTTGTGCAAGATGGTGACATGGATGCTGTCTAATTGCTGTAGAAGGAAAATATATGTATTAAAAAACATTGTATTGCAACAGCATGAACAATTTAGCAAGTATTTTTCTTCCCCTCTGTTCAAGTTTAATAAAACTACAGAAGATCAAGATTTAACAAGTGTTCTGACATCAGGCTGTGTGTGTGCTTAATCATGTCTCACTCTTTGCAACCTCATGGACTGTAGCCCACCAGGCTCCTCTGCCCATGGGATTCTCCAGGCAAGAATACTGAAGTGGGTAGCCACTTCTTACTCCAGGGGATCTTCCTGACCCAGAGTTCGAACCCACGTCTCTTGTATCTCCAGCACTGGCAAGCCGATGCTTTACCACTAGCGCCACCTGGAAAGCGTAACATCAGGCTGATTTGCTCTCAAATCGCAGCTTGTCCATGTTCCCAGTTATATCAAACCCATCTCATTATTTAGAAAAAGAAAACTTTCTGGGAAGTCATGGGAAGCTCAAAAGAAAAAAGAAAATGCATGTAAGGCAACCTGTAGAGTTCTTTTCCTCTCCTGTGCACCCATCCACACCCACATCTGTATAGATGGGGCTGGGTGCTACTGAGTCAGCTGGAAATCGAAGTTGGGACAACACAGCTCTGCAATCTGGTGTGGGATGGGGTCAGCCTGGAGAACTCTGGGTCAGCAAAGCTGGAGTGGTGCAGTTTTGCGAGAGTTGGCTGCTCTGTTTTTACACCTGCTGCTCCGTGGGGCACAGCAGCAGCATTAAGGAACCCAGCTGGCTTCTCACCCTAGAACACACATGCGTACACATACACACACACACACACACATACACACACATGCCCACCCAGGCACACACACACACACACAGAGTACTTCCTAGCTTGGACCTGGGCTCACCTGGAGTCAGAACAATCCCTCTGCAGTATCTAAAGTCAGAGACCCTCGTCTGGTCTAAATGGTGGTGGTGGGGGTCTCAAACTCAAGTGCATCCAGGGCCCAGGCAGAGTACTTAAAAGAGCAAAAGGGGCAGATGTGAGAGAGAGAGGGGAACTAGAGAGAACTGAGAGCACGTTGGCTCAAGAGGACACTCTGCTCCTAGGAATGCAGACCAGTGCTTCAGGACCATTCATGCCCTTTATAAAAAGAGAGAAGCCAGGGGACTTCCCTAATAGTCCAATGGCTAAGGTTCTGTTTGCAATGCAGGGAACGTGGGTTCCATTCCTGGTCGAGAAACTAAGATCCCACAAGCCACAGGGCAACTAAGCCTGCAAGTTACAACTAGAGAGTCTGTGAGCCACAGCTAAGACCTGACACAGCCAAATAAATAACTATTTAAAAAGAAAGAGAGAGAGGGAAGCCAGAATCCAGGTTTTGATTTGGGTTTGATGATATTTAGAATATTAATATAATACTGGGCTTTTCTGGTGACTCAGATGATAAAGAATCTGCCCGCGATGTAGGAGACTTGGTTGGATCCCTGGGGGTCAGGAAGATCCCCTGAAGAAGGGAATGGCTGCCCACTCCAGTATTCTTGCCTGGAGAATTCCATGGACAGAGGAGACTGGCAGGCTACAGACCATGGGGTCGCAAAGAGTCAGACATGACTTAGCAACCACACACACACACACATACACACACAATATAATACTTTTTAGACAATCACCAAGCAGACCAAATACAATACACCTGCAGGCTCTCAGGCTACCAGTTTGTGCCCTGGCATAAAGGAACAACCTTACATCAAAAATTCACTTGCTCTGGCACCACCAGAGCCTCTGCCATGCCGCTAGCTCCATGAGCCTCTGAACTGGAGTCCCCAAGACCCAGGGGAGGATGAAGGGATGAATGGACTTCACTGTCCCCACCTCTACTGCAGCACTGGCCCAAATCTCCTAACTTGTCCCCAGGCATCAACTGACTTGCCTTGTAAGAGCCCTTTGTCAAGCTGAAAAGTAAATACTCTCCCAGGGAGGCCCCAAGCAGGACAGCTATGTATTTTACACAGCACTTTGTTGCTGTGTTCAGTTGCCAAGTCATGTCGATTCTTTGCGACCCCATGGACTGCAGCACGCCACGTTTCCCTGTCCTTCACTATCTCCTGGAATTTGTTCAAACTAATGGACAGGGAGGTCTGGCATGCTGTGATTCATGGGGTCGCAAAGAGTCAGACACGACTGAGCGACTGAACTGAACTGAACTGAATGTTCATTGAATCCTTGATGCCATCCAACCATTTCATCCTCTGTCTCCCCCTTCTCCTCCTGCCCTCAATCTTTCCCAGTATCAAGGTCTTTTCCAGTGAGTTGGCTCTTCACATCAGGTTGCCCAAGTACTGGAACTTCAGTTTCAGCATCAGTTTCAGACTTTCCAATGAATATTCTAGGGTTGATTTCCTTTAGAATTGACTGGTTTGATCTCCTTGCAGTCCAAGGGACTCTCAAGAGTCTTCTCTAGCACCACAATTTGAAAGCATCAGTTCTTCAGTGTTCAGCCTTCTTTATGGTCCAACTCTCACATCTGTACATGACTACTGGAAAAGCCATAGCTTAGTCTCTCTTATTTTGTTGAATCAGGCTCTGGGTAAGATGGTGCCAGTGCACAGGTGATAAGCAAGAGCTCCAGAGGCCCAGGACATCTTCTCAGGCTCACCCATGCCCTTGATCTAGGGCAGCAGTCCCCATCCTTTTTGGCACCAGGGACCAACCCTTATGGCAGAAAGTGAAGAGGAGCTAAAAGGCCTCTTGATGAAAGTGAAAGAGGAGAGTGAAAAAAGTTGGCTTAAAGCTCAACATTCAGAAAATAAAGATCATGGCATCTGGTCCCATCACTTCATGGGAAATAGATGGGGAAACAGTGGAAACAGTGGCAGACTTTATTTTTTGGGGCTCCAAAATCACTGCAGATGGTGACTGCAGCCATGAAATTAAAAGATGCTTATTTCTTGGAAGAAAAGTTATGACCAACCTAGATAACATATTCAAAAGCAGAGACATTACTTTGCCAACAAAGGTCTGTCTAGTCAAGGCTATGGTTTTTCCAGTAGTCATGTATGGATGTGAGAGTTGGACTGTGAAGAAAGCTGAGTGCCGAAGAATTGATGCTTTTGAACTGTGGTGTTGGAGAAGACTCTTAAGAGTCCCTTGGACTGCAAGGAAATCCAACCAGTCCATTCTGAAGGAGATCAGCCCTGGAATTTCTTTGGAGAGAATGATGCTAAAGCTGAAACTCCAGTACTTTGGCCACCTCATGCGAAGAGTTGACTCACTGGAAAAGACTCTGATGCTGGGAGGGATTCGGGGTAGGAGGAGAAGGGGACGACAGAGGATGAGATGGCTGGATGGCATCATTGACTCAAAGGATGTGAGTCTGAGTGAACTCCGGGAGTTGGTGATGGACAGGGAGGCCTGGCATGCTGCGATTCACGGGGTTGCAAAGAGTTGGACACGACTGAGCGACTGAACTGAACTGCACCAGTTTCATAAAAGACAATTTCCCCACGGACTGGGGGAGGGTGATGGTTTCAGGGTGATCCAAGTGCACTACATTTACTGTGTACTTTATTTCTATTACCATTACATCAGCTCCACCTCCGATCATCAGGCATCAGAACCTGGAGGCTGGGGACCCCTGCTGTAGGGAACGTTGGCTGTGATGCCTCCTTACCCTCTCCTCCCAGTCTGGATAATTCCAGTGTAAACAGCCTTTGTGGACTGAGGCCTTCCAGACGGATGCAAGGCCCGTGAGGCTGTGCTCATCTGAGCTGAATGAGCCTCAGCTCTGCCTGACCACTTCCTCTCCACACACACGTTTGGGTCATGCTCAGAACGCATAGGGGAAGTGGGACTTTCAGAATGACTTGACTGAGTGTGGGAGCCTTTGCAAGTCCTGGGATCAGTCACCTCTTGGTGAGCAGGGCAAATCTTCAGGTAAAAACTCAGAATTTATGATGGACAGGTCACTCGCAAGCAGCATCACCCTGGAGATGCAGGCCAGGCGGGCAGCCAGGGGAACGTGGAGATAGAAAACCTTGACTCTGCGAACTTGAACCTCACTTTTCTCCTTTATTAAATGATCAGAAAGATACAACTCTGATTGAAATCACTTCATGAGCTACAAAGCTCCCTACACTGGAAGGTCTGATTTTGGTCCAGTGCTACAGCGCCCCTCTGCCCTGGGCAGGGCACAAACTCACTCTGGTATCTGCCCCTGGGAACCACTGTTTGACTTCAGGGATCCAAGGGCTACCTGGGTTGCTTCTCCTCCGACCTAACTGAGGTGACCACACTGCTCTGAGCAAGGCCTTCATCCCTGTAAGTGCTGAGTCACTCAGTCATGTCCAAGTCTGAGCCCACCAGGCTCCTCATCCATGGGGTTCTGCAGGTAAGAGTACTGGAGTGGGTTCCCATTCCCTTTTCCAGGGGCTCTCCCTGATCCAGGGATCAAACCCATGTCTCTTAATGTCTCCTGCATTGGCAGGTGGGTTCTTTACCACTCGTGCCATCTGGAAAGCCCTTCATCTCTGTAAATGCCCATTAAAAAAGAAACCTACCTTTAATGTAGCTTCATCCAGAACCTTCACTTCCTCTATGAGCTTCTTTAGTTCCTCTGTGCTCAGCAAGGAGATAACTGACTGACCAGGCTGAGAGGTGCAGTGGTCACAGTCGTTGGCTTCCGTGGACTCACTGAGACCTTCCGTGTATTCTCTCAGCTCTGAAAGGCTTGGCAGGGAGGAGAAGCACACAGTATGAGTCGTGATGGTAACAAGAGTTCACAGTCTTTGCGTACCTACTGTATTCCCGGAAGGTGCTAATGTTCATTCAACAAGTACATGCAACAAGTCTATGAATAGAAACTAGGATCCCTTCACCATAGAGATACAGACACTGGGGTTCAAGGAGGTAGGGAAACTTGTCTATGGTCACGTGGTTATGAAATGCCAAGATGTGGAATTTGAAATCACAGATTTGGTGTGTCTGACTCTGAAGTCTGTGTTCAAAGCGTCACCCTGAAGTATAACTGAAGCTTTGGGCAAATCTGTGTCTATATGACCACCAAGAGTAATGTCCCCTCTCTCTCTCACACACACCCACATACTCACCCACACACTCACAAGACCCATATACTCTCACACTCACATGCTCTCTCTCTCTCTCTCTCACACACATGTATGCTCATAAGAACAGGTGGCAACTTCCTTGATGGTCCAGTGGTTAAGAATCCACCTTGCATTGCAAGGCACATGGACTCAATCCCTGGTCTGGGAAGATCCCACATGCCACAGAGCAACTAAGTCTGTCTGCCACAACTACTGAGCCTATGCTCTAGAGCCTTTGAACCACAACTACTGAAGCTCATGTGCCTAAAGCCCATGCTCTGCAACAAGAGAAGTCACTTGCAGTGAGAAGCCCATGCACCACAACTAGAGAAAAGCCTTTGCAAAGCAATGAAGACACAGTGGAGTCAAAAAATAAACATGCAAAAAAGGGAGAGACAGAACAGGTGGAACAATCCTTTAGCAAACCTGAGAAACTTTTTAAAGACACAGAGGATTGTAAGAGGAGGAAAGATGAGAGAGGTGAACACTGGACGGAGACACTCACTTGAGAGAGAAGCTGGTGTCCGAGGCAGAAACTTCGGCAGAACTGTTTGCGGGGTCTTCACTGAATGCTGCGGGAGGCACCACCCCTTCTTTGGGGCTGCAGGGGGTCTGGCCAAAAGAGAGGGAAGACGGGAGGCACAGCAGAGACTTCATGACGGCCGAGGACACTTGGCTGCTGATGGAGTAGAGTTTACTGGTCTTTTCGTCCAGGGGCTTAATCTCGCAGGACTGGGTCCGGCTCAGGGGGAAGCTCCGAGCCCGCTGACTTGGCATCTTGACCACCGGGCCTCGGGGTCCCTCCATCTGTGTCGCCAGCAGCCTTGAGAGAGGGTCGGGGTCGGAGGAGAGGGTTTTCTGACCGGGCTGCTGTTCCAGGGGAAGGCGCCCTGACACACCGGGGTCGCTGGCCTCTGAGGTGGCCGGGGAGGCGGGGGGCAGCTGCTCTGGCTCTGGCCGCTGCTGCTCCATGGTGGGGGGAGCCCCTCGCCCCGAGGGACCAGAAGCCCGCTCTCCCTCTTGCTTCCAGGGAAGTTCTGCTGCTTCGCCCAAGGAGCTGGAGGCCTGGAGGCTCAGTCTCTGGGCTCCTCTGTCAGGCGGGTGAGCAGAGCCGAAGGTTTCAAAGGAGCTGATCCTCTGCTTGATGGAGGACGAAGCCCTCAGGGGTGGCCCAGGGCGCTCCCTGGAGGTGGTGGTCGGCTGGCAGGAGGTGGGCATCTCTCGCCTGGAGTCCGGAACACGATTCCTCAAACCTTTCAAGCTTTGGCGAAACCAGGCTGGTTTGGGGGCTACTGGAGGACCCTTCTTCACGGTGCTGCTGCCCGCCAGCTTGTAAGCTTTGGGACCGCCACCGGTGGTGTCCAGCTTCGCGGCAGCCCCATCTGGGTGGCCCCGCATCCCATCTTCCTCACCCAGCGGGGCATCGGGCTGCAGCGGCACATGGTTGTGGTTCTCACTCATGATGGGGCTAAAGAGATTTTTGATGCAGTCAGAAATTCTAACCCAAGGGTCTTCGGCTGTGGTCTCAAGGCTATAGTCCATCCGAGCCTGTCTCCTAAGCAATGGGTGTTTTACTGGGGACGTTTGCGTCCCTAGGAGGCAGAAAGAAGGCCAGAGCTATGCGTTACACCTCATTGTGGGCTTTCCTCCTAAGTTCTACTTTCAAAGATGAACAGCAAGGATTCTAGGGGAGGAGATGAGCAGAGTGGGGGATCCCTAGCTGGGTAAGCTGCTACCCCAGGTGCTATCACCTGGCTGAAGCGCACATAGAACCAGGGGACCAGAGGCGTGAGGTAACACCACAGCATCCTAGCGTTTTACAACTAGAAGCGTTCCCACAGAATACCTAGTCTGATCTCTGACACTGTGTAATTGAGGAACCCAACATTCACAAGGATAAGGGGTCACCTCTTGGCAGAGCCAAGATCCCCATCTCCTGACTCCCCACTTTTGTGTCCTTTCCACTTTTGTGTCCCTTTGTAAGTCCCCTCCATACGAACCTTCAAGTTGTGAACTTTCAGAGATACAAATGTGTGTTCTCATGTCCAATCATGTGAGTTAGTTCATATGTCTGGTGTACATAGTCACATGTGTGCATCCTCTACAAGTGGTTGTGCGTGTGCACACTTTACTGTATAGGACTATATAGGGGATGGTAGTGCAGTGTCTTTATTTCAAGCCCAGAATGTCTGGAAGCAAGCGTAAAAGCAGTGGTGATGTAGCTGGCACTATTGTACTTTGCAAGGTACTCTACTGCCAGATTTAAAATGTTTTATTTTTGTGTTTATTTTTTATGTATTATTTTTGTGAAACATATTATAAATCCATTACACTACAGTACTATTTCGGAGAAGGCAATGGCACCCCACTCCGGTACTCTTGCCTGGAAAATCCCATGGATGGAGGAGCCTGGTGGGCTGCAGTCCATGGGGTCGCGAAGAGTCGGACACGACTGAGTGACTTCACTTTCACTTTTGACTTTCATGCATTGGAGAAGGAAATGGCAACCCACTCCAGTGTTCTTGCCTGGAGAACCCCAGGGACGGGGGAGCCTGGTGGGCTGCTGTCTATGGGGTCGCACAGAGTCGGACACGACTGAAGTGACTTAGCATAGCACAGAACTATGTAGCAGATTGTGTTAGCTAGGTTCCTAGGCTAACTTTGTTAGACTTAGGAACAAACTGGATTCACAAACGTGCTCTCAGAATGGAACTCATTCGTATGTAGCAGACTTACTGTACTAAGTAGCCTCTTGGATAACTCATTAAAACTTTAAAGGTCAAAGCAACTCTCAGTTCTCTTACTATTTAAACTTTTAAGCCATGGGTCACACATTGACAGCCTTAATTGGTTTGGACCACCCACGTCATTGAAAAGCAATGCAAGTGTGAAGGACTTCAGACAGGTTGCACCCCAGCTCAGTGGGGTTACAGCCTCTCTCTCACCCAGTCAGCATTTCACACATTAAAGTATCATCCGGTCCCTGAAGTCATGTCGATTTGCTACTCTCCCTACTTGAAGACTTAACCAGCTTGCTCAGCAAAGGAGCGTTCCCAGCCCAAAGAGTCAATGAGAGATGAGAATGCTCCAGGGAGAAAGAAGCTCTGTACCAGTGATTTCCCAAACTGGGCTGCACACTGGAAACTGGAGGATCTAAAATATACTAGGTCTGATTTAATACACCTGGGATGAGCCTGGGTGTTGGCACTGGGGCAGCCCCATAGGTCCTTCCAGCCTGCTCTATCAGGCACGCCCAGTCAAGTTCAGCCCCTCACCACTGGGGTCAGAAGAAGGGGAGCATATGTTGGTCTTTCTTGGAAGCCCATCTTGAACAAGCCAGGGCAGGGGAAGCTCTGCCACCCGCCACTCTTTCCCAGGGACAGAGGGAGGCTGGCCCCCAAGTCCTGCACAGCCGAGAAGCCAAGTTCATGTGTGGCCCTTAGGTCACCCCAGGTCTCATTGTTCTGGTGCCATGCTCTGGGCAGTGTCTAGTATCAGAATTCAGCCCAATGTAAGGAAGACATTCATTCCTCCTGCCTCTTGTTCCAATGCCAGCCCTCAAGCTACACAACCATGCAGGGCATTAAGCCTGGAAGATCCCAAGGAGAACTTCTGCACTATTCCAGAGGCCGGGGTGGTTAGTACTGACTCTGGGACTTTACCAAGTGTGTCTGGCCCTCTCAGCCTGGTCCTGCATTTATGCATTGCTCTGCTGTAAAGCCTGTTGTAAGACTCAGCTGTCAGACATTCTACGTGAGAGCCCTATGCAAACTGGGGCGAGGAGCTCTTGTTGGTAGACCACTGAGATTTCCCTGGTGTGTTCCTCAGTTGGGGTGACTAAGGGGTGGGGAGGAGCCTCCAGTAGTAGGGCCCCTGCTCCAGGTGAGATGTGCCAGGTATTTCCATTCACAGCCTTCCTGGACCTCCAAGAGCCTTCTGTGTGCTTTGCATGTGGTTACTGTTATTTAGTTGCTAAGTCACATTGGACTCTTTTGTCAACACCATGGACTGTAGCCCACCAGGCTCCTATGTCCATGGGTTCCCCAGTCAAGAATACTGGAGTGGGTGGCCATTTACATGTAGTGCTACTCAAACAGGTTGAGCAATAAATATGCAAGTGTGTAGCCAATTCTGCCACTACCACTATTGGGAGCTCCTTGATGGGCTGGTCTGTCTTCTTTCTCTTATTCTCCTTCACATTCATTCTCATCTCTCTCTCTTTCTCTGTGTGTCTCTCTCTCCCCGTGTCTGTCTCTTCCTCCGCCTTGCTCCTTCCCCAGAAGCCAGTACAGGGACTCTTGAAGGCAGCATTCAATACACACTTACTGAACTGAGTCACCCGTTGGGGTTCTATGTGATTTCCCACTTGCTGATGAGAGAACTGAGGCTCACACACAAAAATGTTGAGTTGCCCCAAATCACACTGACGAAGGACAGAGCCAGATTTCCCACCCTGGTCTCCCTGACCCCAAATCCCATCCTCTGTCATCAAAGCTCTAAATATTCAGCTCACATCTCAGCACTTTCAGGGGCACCGTGGGGGCACCCCCTGGCCATCCCCCACATGAAGGTGGTGACCACCAGCAAGCTGCTATTCACTCATGCCTCTCTGACCCGCATCCCCAGACTTGGAAATGCTGGAAGCAGCTTTCTAGAAGGCCGTCACCCGGGAGGCAGCGGCCGCTCGCTGTGGTTGGGTAGGTGTGTCTGGGACCTTTCCCAAGGGCTCCCTTCTCCAGCTGACTCTCTGGATTGGCCCGCATTCCTCCCATCACCACTGTGCTTCCCCCTCACCCCCTGTATCACAGCATCACTGCTCCAGCCAAGAGGTTTCCACCCTGACTGCTCACCACCCCAGGTCCAGCTGTCCAGCCATGCACTGGACATGGAGGATGCTCTATGTCTATGTCCATGTCTATGCATGGAGCCATGCAGGATGCTCTAACGCTCCAGACGGTCTTCCTCTAGTGCTGGACCTTGACCCAGAAGGTCCCTCCTCCTGGCAGATGAAGACCTACCTGGGCTGGCAGCCCTCCTCCCTGGCTGGCCCTCTGAGAGGGATGTCGTGTGTGGCCCGACTGCAGGTCCTGGGTGGCTGGCAGAGGTGTGAGGGGATCTCCCCGCTGTGTCTTCCTGTGGAGGCGGCGGTGGCAGCAGTTCTCTGGCTTCCTGTGGTGTAAACAGGAAGTGAGACTGTGTCAAAACGGTAGCCTCCAGCTGTGAGAAAGCAAGGAGCCCTCTGATTGGGACTCGTCGAGAGGCTTTAATGAGAAGTCCAATAGCAGCCCTGGTGGTCAAGAGGGTCCCCCTCCACTGTGCTGCCTGCATGGGTGACCAGGGAGCTGGCACCTCCTGGAGGCCCAGAGCATCCCTCTGCTTCCTGGACACAGGAGCTGGCATCCAGGACAAGGGCTCATCCACTTGACTCGTGTGAAGATCCTGGGCCCCCTGTGACAGGGAGAAGAGGGCTGGGGGTGGGGACTGGGGCTGGCACTGCTTCGTGTACCACTACATCTGGCCAAACTCCTCCTCCTCCCAGGGGGGAGACAATGCGGCAAAGATCTGCCTCCGAGTCTTCATTAAGTTAAGGTTAGAACCCTTAGAGGGAAACTTGGATCTGTTGCCTCCACATTGTGATTCATTTTTCATTATTTACGGTCTGCCTTGATGGCTCAGTGGTTAAAAAAAAAAAAATCCACCTTCCAATGCAGGAGACCTGGGTTTGATCCCTGGATCGGGAACATCCTCTGGAGAAGGAAATGGCTACCCACTCTAGTATTCTTGCCTGGAGAACCCCATGGACAGAGGAGCCTAGCAGGCTACAGTCCATGCGGTCACAGAGACCTGGACATGACTGAGCGACTAGACAACAACATTCAGCTATTTAGAAAGGATGTTGCGAAGGATGACAGAAACTCTGAAACTGTGCCATTGCTCCCCTCTGCTGTCCGCAGGGTGGCCTGATCAGTCTAGGGCAGGACGGTTTTCCCATTAAGCATGGATGTGGCCTCAGGCTGCTTCACAAACCAGTTCAGGGATGAGCTGGACCAAGCACCAAGTCACTCTCTAATGCTTGAGTAGAGTTTGGATTTTCATACAGCATGAAAGAGATGTTGCCAGGGCCCAGAGGCAGGGACCAGCACCAGTTCTGCCCCAGAGTGGAGCAGAAAGCTTCTCAGGAGAAGTGCTTCTTGTCTGGCTCTTGAGCAAAGGGTAAGAACTTTCCAGCCAGAGAACCCAAGGAAAAGTGTTCCAGAGAGATAAACATCCATGGTAGAAGCAAAAAGCAGACCAGCAACCCAGAAAGAAAAGAAGGCCAATATAAAAATGATGCGGTATAGGGCTTCTCTGGTGGTCCAGTGGTTAAGAATCCAGCATCCAGGACAAGGGCTCATCCACTTGACTCGTGTGAAGATCCTGGGCCCCCTGTGACAGGGAGAAGAGGGCTGGGGGTGGGGACTGGGGCTGGCACTGCTTCGTGTACCACTACATCTGGCCAAACTCCTCCTCCTCCCAGGGGGGAGACAATGCGGCAAAGATCTGCCTCCGAGTCTTCATTAAGTTAAGGTTAGAACCCTTAGAGGGAAACTTGGATCTGTTGCCTCCACATTGTGATTCATTTTTCATTATTTACGGTCTGCCTTGATGGCTCAGTGGTTAAAAAAAAAAAAATCCACCTTCCAATGCAGGAGACCTGGGTTTGATCCCTGGATCGGGAACATCCTCTGGAGAAGGAAATGGCTACCCACTCTAGTATTCTTGCCTGGAGAACCCCATGGACAGAGGAGCCTAGCAGGCTACAGTCCATGCGGTCACAGAGACCTGGACATGACTGAGCGACTAGACAACAACATTCAGCTATTTAGAAAGGATGTTGCGAAGGATGACAGAAACTCTGAAACTGTGCCATTGCTCCCCTCTGCTGTCCGCAGGGTGGCCTGATCAGTCTAGGGCAGGACGGTTTTCCCATTAAGCATGGATGTGGCCTCAGGCTGCTTCACAAACCAGTTCAGGGATGAGCTGGACCAAGCACCAAGTCACTCTCTAATGCTTGAGTAGAGTTTGGATTTTCATACAGCATGAAAGAGATGTTGCCAGGGCCCAGAGGCAGGGACCAGCACCAGTTCTGCCCCAGAGTGGAGCAGAAAGCTTCTCAGGAGAAGTGCTTCTTGTCTGGCTCTTGAGCAAAGGGTAAGAACTTTCCAGCCAGAGAACCCAAGGAAAAGTGTTCCAGAGAGATAAACATCCATGGTAGAAGCAAAAAGCAGACCAGCAACCCAGAAAGAAAAGAAGGCCAATATAAAAATGATGCGGTATAGGGCTTCTCTGGTGGTCCAGTGGTTAAGAATCCACCTGCCAATGCAGGGGACACGAGTTCGATCCCCAGTCTGGGAAGATCCCCTGTGCCCCAGGGCAACTAAGCCCATGAGCCCCAACCACTGAAGCCAGAGTGCCCTAGAGCCCATGCTCTGCAACAAGAGAAGCCACTGCAATGAGAAGCCCGCTCGCTGCAACCAGATAGACCCAACACAGCCACAAAGTAAAATAAATATATAATTTAAAGAAAGATGCTGCCAAAACTTTTCTGCAGGGGAAATACTCTGCCACACTGCAGTTGATGGTATCTCTTTTCCGCTCTTTCCAGGGTCAGGTGGAATGATGGGCTGAATGGAATGGAATGATGGCTAGTCGCTCAGGTGGAATGAACAGACTTGGATGTGTTTTGTCTTTTCATTAACACACCTGATACTGCACCCTCTTCATGGGAGGTTTTTTTTTTCAATTAGCTCCTGAAGTAAGATTGATTTCACTTGAATTTTGCTGTAAATAGTTTTTCCTGGTACAGGGCTTGGTGGTGAATGATGGACAGAGAAGGGAAAGAAGACAGGAGATGACTTAGGCTATTAGACAAGGCTGTGAGCGCCCTTCCAAAAGGAAGGAAAGAAGGAGGAACAAAACCACCATGTGGGACTAAAAGAGAAAATGAAAACATTTGTGGCCTGAGATTTATATCTACTTTGTCAATAAACATTCTTTAGGAAGGATAATTCTATACAAGTTAGAAATGTGTTCACCAAGCATTGTCCCAGCCCAGGGTTCCCTACTTAGAACCGAGTTCTACGGTAGCACTTTGGAAACACCAAGAGACCAACCAACCCAAAGGAATCATTGCATCTCTTGAACTAGTCCTTCATAAAAGCAAGGCTTGGTTATGAAATTAGAAGCTTAAAATATCAGACTGATGGTATCTGAGCCACTCATCAGCAGGAAAAAAAAAAATGACATGTCTGAAATTTAACTGCACCCAGGGAACTCGGCACCCTATCTATATCCGTGAATGGTTGACACTTTCATAGGCTGATGCCCTGGGTACCAACCACAGTGGTGAAAGCAACTTTGCATGTTGGAACAGACTCGGATGTGTTTTGTCTTTTCATCAGCACACCTGATACTGCACTCTCTTCATGGGAGGTTTTTTTTTTCAATTAGCTCCTGAAGTAAGATTGATTTCACTTGAATTTTGCTGTAAATAGTTTTTCCTGGTACAGGGCTTGGTGGTGAATGATGGACAGAGAAGGGAAAGAAGACAGGAGATGACTTAGGCTATTAGACAAGGCTGTGAGCGCCCTTCCAAAAGGAAGGAAAGAAGGAGGAACAAAACCACCATGTGGGACTAAAAGAGAAAATGAAAACATTTGTGGCCTGAGATTTATATCTACTTTGTCAATAAACATTCTTTAGGAAGGATAATTCTATACAAGTTAGAAATGTGTTCACCAAGCATTGTCCCAGCCCAGGGTTCCCTACTTAGAACCGAGTTCTACGGTAGCACTTTGGAAACACCAAGAGACCAACCAACCCAAAGGAATCATTGCGTCTCTTGAACTAGTCCTTCATAAAAGCAAGGCTTGGTTATGAAATTAGAAGCTTAAAATATCAGACTGATGGTATCTAAGCCACTCATCAGCAGGAAAAAAAAAAAATGACATGTCTGAAATTTAACTGCACCCAGGGAACTCGGCACCCTATCTATATCCGTGAATGGTTGACACTTTCATAGGCTGATGCCCTGGGTACCAACCACAGTGGTGAAAGCAACTTTGCATGTTGGAACAGACTCGGATGTGTTTTGTCTTTTCATCAGCACACCTGATACTGCACTCTCTTCATGGGAGGTTTTTTTTTTCAATTAGCTCCTGAAGTAAGATTGATTTCACTTGAATTTTGCTGTAAATAGTTTTTCCTGGTACAGGGCTTGGTGGTGAATGATGGACAGAGAAGGGAAAGAAGACAGGAGATGACTTAGGGGAGAAAGTGATTTTTAAACAAAAGTGATCATTGAAGCTGATTTTCTAGAAGGGAGAGAACTGGTCCTCTGTTGAAAGAAATATCCTGAAGGTCATTTTGGTTGTGGAAGTCCTCTTGAGTTACAGTAGGTGAAAAACACTTTGGTGCTGTCATAAAAGCTTGAAAAAGGTCATGGGACCCTGGAGAAGAAAGACTGGAGGAGGTGGAGGGTAGAGGACAGAAAGAGAAAAAGGAGGAGGAGGAGGGGCTGGATGGAGAAAAGGAGGAAAGAATGGAGAAATATTACACACTGGGGCCAAAGAGAAAAACATCCAGTGAGAACTCCCCAGACATGGTGGAGGATATTTTAAGAAGAATGACATGCAGGAAACAGCCCCTGTTTTTATGGTGCTGTCGTCCCTTCTCTGCACCCCCAACACCCAGGAAAATAATATGGTGCTGGCTGTGCTTTTGTAAAAGGCTGTGGAAGGGTCTGTGGGCCACGTGGGACAAAGCAGAAGGACAGAGAATTGCAGCTGCGGAAGTGGGGAGGGTGCAGGCAGGAGCGACGGATGCTGAAGAGCAGCCAGGGCGGCACAGACAGGGGACTTCTGCCTGCAGCAGAGGCCCTGTCTGCCTTCTTCTCCCCCAGCAGCCTCGCCTGGGGAGACTCCCTCCCCATTTCTGGTCCAACCCGGCCAGGCCAGAGGGCACAAGAGCATCACCAGGGCAGCCCCTGAGACCCCCACAAACCCCCTCTGGGTCTCCAGGAACAAAGTAGATAGCCTGGCTTCCCAGCTTCTCTGTTCCTAATTTGCTCTCTGGGACTCACAGGTCTTAGGCTCAAAGGAAAATGAAATGTTTGCTTAAAATGGGGGCGCACAAGGTGAGGGTATCTGTTCTGAACTCTTAACTGGACAGAGACTAGGTATCTTCAAGATTCATAAGCTGTCTAGCTGTAAGTTCATTTCAGTAGCAGACTTCACAAGAATTTGAGGTCAAAACCCTACCATGTGTTTAAAATTTTTTTTATACCAAGTTAATAAAATATTCATTTGCTTGGAAAGCAAAAAAAAAAAAGGAGCAGGGGAACAAAGCCCCCTCAGCAACTCCACTACGAATTGCTAATGAGCCCACATCCTGCCCCCTCTCTGCAAGATGGTACTTCCTCTTCACTAACCTGGCTTCCTCTCCCTCCTCTGCTCTCTCACTCCTCCTACTCAACACCTTACTCTCTGGGGTTTCTTGCTCCTCCTGAAACTTCCCAACCCTTATCGAGGACTGTTTGAGGGGATTACCAGAGGCCCCAGTTCTACCTACCCTGTGAAATCTGCCAAAGAAGAAGTGAAAGACAGCGAAGCCTAATGATAAAGTGACCCACAGGCGATGTGAACTTGAGCAAGTCCCTCGGCTTTCTCTTTGCATGAAAGGGACTCTTATCCCCAGATGGTTGTCAGGCTTAACTGAGACAGAGCACAGCACCTGGGCCTAAAAAACGGCTCAAGATACAGCAACTGCCTGGCCAAGAGCCTGCCCTCCTGTGAGGGAGGGGGATGGAGCGGCAGAGAAAGGAAACGGAGGTCTGCAGGGGTGTGAGGGACAAACTGTCATAGCAATGAACACTGATATGCCTGAGAGCGGGTTAGGCATCCGCTCGGTTGGTTCCTTTGAATCCTCACCTTAGCCCGTGGAGGGAGCGTCTAGATTCAGCCACAGGGACTTCCCTGGCAGTGTAATGGTTAGGGCTTTTCTTTCCAAAGCAGGGGGTATGGGTTCAATTCCTGGTCAGGGGGCTAAGATCCCACATGCCTTATGGCCAAAAAAAGCAATATTGTAACAAATTCAATAAAGACTTTTTAAATGGTCCACATACAAAAATAATCCTGGGGTTTCCCTGGTGGCTCAGTGGTAAAGAATCTGCCTGCTAATGCAGGAGATTTGGGTTCGATCCTCGATCCGGGAAGATTTCACATGCTTAGGGCAACTAAGCCCACACACCACAACTCCTGACGCTGTGCTCTAGAGCCCAGGAGGCTCAACTACTGAGCCCACATGCCCTAGAGCCCATGCCGCTATTGCAATGAGAAACTCGCGCACCACAGTTGGAGAGTAGCCCCTGCCCATTCGCAACTAGAAAAGGGCCTGTGCAGCAGTGAAGACCTAGTGCAAGCAAAAATAAATAAATAAATAACTTAAAAAACCCCTAATGCTCGTAAAGATAAAATAAAATAAAACTTAAACTTAGACCCAATTAATAGATAAGGAAACTGAGGCTTAGAGACCTGTGAGAGCAGCCTTGCATTTCAGTGTGTCATGGATGGCAATGCAGAAGTCATTTAGCAAGACTGGGGCTTCAACTGAGGTCTGCCAAGCTGCAAAGCTCTCTCTCCGAAGTCAGCCTTAAGCTTGAGCCCAGCCCCTTCTCTCTGATGGAGGAGAAACCCCTTCCTTGCCCTCGGCTAACACTCTACTAATGGCCCAGTTCAACCCTGCTTGGCGCAAGAGAACGCTCAACCCTCTCTTACCTGGCCACAGGTGGGCAAGGTGTGTCCAGAAGGGCACAGCGAGTCCTTTCTCTCTTCCAGACTCTTCTGAGGGTCACTGTCACTTTTAAAGTATTTTCTGGGTGGGGGCTTGGGCTTGGAGGATGTAGGCTTTCTCACCAAAATCTCAAAGGATTTCTTGAGTCTCAGTGGTGGGTGGCTGCCCTGGCTTGCAGGGAGGGGCAGGTTCTCCTGGGGGTGCCTGGATGAGGCCCCAGGAGGCACCCCTGGTTCCCGCCCCAGGGGCAGGCTGGGGCTGTGCACACTGACTTCCAGGTCAGAGGGTGGCTGCTCTCCACTGCTGCTGGGACTGCCCCCGGGAGATCCTGACATGTAGCTGCTGTCGCTGCTGGAACGGATCATGACCTTCTGCGCCCGTCGATGTGGCGGTGCAGAGTTCTTGTCCCGCTCCTTTTCCAAGGTGGGCCGCCCGTGCCAGCTGCTCTCCAGCCTTTTGACACCTGCATTGGAAGCACAAACGAAGCACAAATGAAACTCCATCCCTGGTCTGGCTCAGGACTCCTGCCAGGGGTACACTGCTTGCCCAGGCTGTCTGCTTCTCCCTGGAGGTCACTTTGGAATGAAGCTCAGAAGTCTTGGGTCTGGTGTCCAGCACCAGTGACATCAGGCTGGGAAAATCATTCAAACTTTCTGAGTCTCCAGGCGTAGAGACAGAGATGCATCCCCAAGGATGCCCTTCAAGGAAGGGCTCGAAGTCCTGGCTGTTAGCCCCTTCAGGGACCACCATGCCCGAAAGGCAGCCCACCTCCAATGCCTGATGGAGATGAGGCTAGAAAGACCCAGCCAATTCTGCACACAGGACACCTCCAGTGGGCCATGTGAGCTCCATGGCTGGGCGGAAGTGGTCTGGTAGGGGCAATCTGGTATTATCTCTGCTCAACTGGCCCCTCTGCTCAGCCCTGAGACTTCCCTTGCTCCCTTAGGTGTGGAGCCTCCAGATGCTTCTGAAGCAACATTCTGACCATGGCCCATTTCAAAGCCTGCTGGCCTTTGGCGGAACCCAAACTTCCACCCTCCATTTCCTATCTGTAAAATGGAGATACTCATCTCAGGGTCACTGGACATTTTGGGGTTCAAAATCAAAGAGAGAAAACGTCTGTGAAGGCGCTTTGAGCATTGTACCAAGAGGTCAGGGCTTTCATGGCGGCTCAGTGGCAAAAAGCCTGCCTGCCAATGCAGGAAACTCAGGTTCAACCCCTGGTTTGGGGAGATTCCCCTGGAGGAGGAAATGGCAATACACTCCACTATTCCTGCCTGGGAAATCCCATGGGCAGAGGAGCTTTGTGGGCTATAGTCCTTGGGGTCTCAAAGAGTTGGACATGACTTAGTGACTGAACAACAATACCTTTCTTTCCAAAAATGAGGATGAAATAAGGCCAGAAAACCACTGTGCCTTAGCCAGACTCCCCTCTTCCTTTTCTCTTCCTATGCAGCCCTTCCTCCTGGTTCTGAGCCCCCTTCTGAAACCCTGTCATATTCTGAGCACTAGGGCCAACCACACACCCTCCACTGACCCTTCTTTGTCTCTAGTAGTAGAAGATGCCCCTTCCCTAGCATCACAGATCAGAAGACTGGGAGCAGACCGAGGCCCAGGCTCTCGCTCAAATGTCAGCACATTCTGCAAGTCCAGGAGCAACAGGGGAGCACCACAGGCGAGCATCTCAGACCTCAGTACAGAACCAAGGCCGATCAAGCTCATAATTCAAATAATCTTTAGAGAAAAAGCTTTTCTTTTGCTTTTTCCTGATCATAAAATAAAAATGTATCTTTGTTTAAAGTCAGCTGCAAAAAGGAAGAAATGAAAGCAAAAATTCACCCTCAGCCCATCAGAGGTAACTGCTGTCAAACTTTTTTTCTCTGTCCTCCCTTGAGCATAGATGCATGTCGAGTGGGTGGAAATGGAAGAACACCACTGAAATAAAATTCTGGATCCTGTCCTTTTATCTGGACACTTTCCAGACTGTGTCACATCCTTGTGAATATCAGTGCTAAAGCCTGCACATTATTCTATAATATGGACATTCCACAAAAACTTAGCCAGTGCCCACCAGCTGTACATTGGAGTTGGCCGGCCTGGTTCCCACCCCAATTATCTGTGTACTCCGTGGCTGATCTGGGGTAAGGGAGCCTCTCAGGACCCCACGTTTTTCCAAAAATACGCATAAAAATTATATGGGAAGATTCAGGGAATAGAGTATTAAATAGCATGCCTAACAAGATTAGAACTCAATACATGTCAGAAACTTTATTAATAAATATTATTCTTTCTAAGGAACCTATTAGCATGGGCTAGTGGTTGAAATCTCAAATGCCTATAGGGAAAGAGGTGAGACAGGCAACCTGGTAAAATAAGAAAACAGGGAATGGTGAGGACTGTAAAGAACTAGAGAAAGTTGGTGGATTTAAAACTATTCAAATTCAGGTGATTTTAAACTCTCATGCCTCCGAAACAAAGCATAATGGGACCCTAATTTAGCTGGTGGACTGTTAGCTTTCAATCCTTGCCTATAAACCAGGCTCATCTGTGATGACTACTATGTTCCTGGGGTAGAGAGTGAGTTGGTGGCTAGACTCAAAGCTTTCTAAAAAGACAAAGATGCTGCAAATGCAAGTTCACCGTCTCCTTACCTTCTAGACTCCACTGGTGCCGCTCCTTTCCAAACTTGACGTTCTCCACAGCCTGGGCCACAGCTTCTTTGAGCTGCTGTTCAGAGACCTGGAAAATATGTATCACCTCCTCAAGCAAATAGTGGGAACTTCTGCATCAGGTTCTGAGTCCTGTACCAGTTCCCTAGCTGGGCCCCTGGATTTTGCTGTCTTTCATTCACACCCACTCTACAAAGAACTGACATTCCCAGAAACACCCTGGGCATCAGTGGTTCCCTAGTATCTTATGGACAAAGTCCAAACTCTGTCAATAAGGGATTCTCAAGGTGGCCCCTCTGAACTCCCCAACCTTCTCTCCACTACTTGCTGCCAAACCGGGCAGAGTTACCATTTTAGAGTTTCCCTCTGGGGAGTTCTTCTACACTTAATGCTGCCATGACATCATCGTCACCTTTATTATCAACAACAATGATGTCATAACTGTAACCCTAGCCATCTTATTGTCACAGGTAATTAATCACCTTTGAGTAACAGTTAAAAGTATGAGTTCTGGAGCAAACAGACTCATGTGCAAGTCCCAGTCCCCTCATTTTCTAACCACACACTCACACAAGGAACTTAAGCTTCCAACCCTCAATTTTTTTTCCTGCAAAACAGTGACAACAATAGAACCTACTTCACAGTAAAATCAGAAGGTTTTTAAAAAGAACTTTTTGGACACCAAAAGCACACGCAACAAAAGGAAAAAAACAGATAAATTGGACAATCTCAAAATGAAAATATTCTGCATATCAAAGAACTATGAGATAAATGGGACAGAAAATATAGATACAATTGGATGACAAAAAAGAAAAAGATAAAAAGAAAGAAAAAGAGACAAATCAGATAACCTCAAAATGAAAATATTCCATGTATCGATCAACAAAGGGCAAAATCAGTAGAGTGAAATGGGACTCACAGAATGGGAGAAGATTTAGGCAAATCAGATTCCTACAACTCAACAGCAAGAACAATCAAACCATCCAAGTAAAAATGGGCATAGGATTTGAATAGATATTTTCCAAAGAAGACAGACAAATGGCCAACAAGCATGTGAAAAGATGTTCAACATTAGTAATCATTAAGGAAATGCAGATCAAAATCAAGAGAGAACTTCCCTGGTGGTCCAGTGGTTAGGATTTCCCCTTCTAAAGCAGAGGGTAGAGGTGCTACCCCTGGTCTGGGAGCTAAGATCCCATATGCTTCAAGGCCAAAAACCAAAACAAAAAATGAAAGCAGTATTGTAACAAATTCAATAAAGATTTTAAAAATGGTCCATATCAAAAAAGATCTTAAAAAAAAAAAAAAAAACACACAATGAGATATCACTTCATACCCATGAGGATGGCTAGGTGGTCCAGTGGTTAGGAATCAGCCTGCCAATTCAGGGGACACAGGTTCACTCCCTGGTCTGGGATGGTCCCAACTGCCTCAGGGCAACTAAGCCCATGGGCCACAACTGCTGAAGCCCACACACCTTAGAGCCCACCCTCTGCAATAAGAGAAGCCTGTGCATTACAACTAGAGAGGAGCCCTGGAACAGCAACAAAGACCCAGTGCAGCCAAAACTAAACATTAAGTCATTAAAATAAATAAACAGAAAAGTGACAAGTGTTGATAAGGATAGGGAGAAATTGAAACACTTGTGCATTGCTGGTGTGAATGTAAAATGAGATAGCCAAGATGGAAAACAGTATGGCAGTTCCTCAAAAAATTAAAAATAGAATTACCATATGATCCAGCAATTCTACTCTTGTATATTACCCACATAGAATGGAAAACAGGGACTCGAACAGATATTTGCACACCCAGGTTCATAGCAACAGGATTCACAGTAGCCAAAAGGTGGGAGCCACTCAAGTGTCCATCAACAAATGAAGGGATGTGCAAAATATGGCCTCTACATATATAATGGAATCTTATTCAGCCTTAGAAAGGAAGGAAATGCTGACATAGTCCGTAGCACAGGTGAGCCTAATGGACACCATGCTAAGTGAAAGAGCCCAGTCACATATGACACCACTTGCAGAGTTGTCAAAATCAGAGAGCAAACAGAGGGAACTCTGGGACACAGTGGGAGACAGAAAGTGAGAAGAGTCATCTCCAGAGGGGAGAATGAGGGCTGCTTAAGGGGCAGAGAGTGTCACTTGGGCCAGATGAAGAGTCCTGGGAATGGTCAATGGTCATGGCTAAAACAATGTGAATGTCCATCACACCACTGAACTCCATGCTTCACAGGGGCTAAGACTGGGGACTTCCCTGGTGGTCCAGGGGCTAAGACCCTGTGTTCCCACTGCAAGGTTCCATCCCTCACTGGGGAACTAGATTCCACTCACAACTAAGAGTCTGCCTGCCGAAACAAAGACAGAAGATCCAGCGTGCGGCAATTAAGACCCAGTGCAGCCATGGGGTCGCTAAAGGTTGGACACGACTGAATGACTTCACTCTCACTTTTCACTTTCATGCATTGGAGAAGGAACTGGCAACCCACTCCAGTATTCTTGCCTGGAGAATCCCAGGGACAGGGGGAGCCTGGTGGGCTACCGTCTATGAGGTTGCACAGAGTCGGACACGACTGAAGCGACTTAGCAGCAGCAGCAGCAGCCAAATAATACATAAATGTTTCCTCCAGCATACTTACGGTCAGTGCTCACTAACTAAGCAGAGCTGTGTTTGAACCCTGCCACAGGGGCCTGTGTAGATCTTACCCACCATCCCCTTCTCTATCCTATTTCTGCTGGGAGTCGGTCATGTCATCCAACCATCTCATCCTCTGTCATCCCCTTCTCCTGCCTTCAATCATTTCCAGCATAGGGATCTTTTCCAGTGAGTCAGTTCTTCCCATCAGATGGACAAAGTATTAGGGCTTCAGCTTCAACATCAGTCTTTCTAATGAATATTCAGGACTGATTTCCTTTAGGATTGATTGGTTTTATCTCTTTGCAATCCAAGAGAGTCTCAAGAGTCTTCCTCAGCACCACAGTTCAAAAGCATGAATTCTTCAGCGCTCAGTTTTCTTTATAGTCCAACTCTCACACCCATACATGGCTACTGGAAAAACCATAGCTTTGACTAGATGGACCTTTGTCGGCAAAGTAAAGTCTCTGCTTTTTAACATGCTGTCTAGGTTGGTCATAGCTTTTCTTCCAAGGAGCAAGCGTCTTTTAATTTCATGGCTGCAGTCACCATCTGCAGTGATTTTGGAGCCCAAGAAAATAAAGTTTCTCACTGTTTCCATTGTTTCTCCATCTATTTGCCATGAAGTGATGAGACTGGATGCCATGATCTTCATTTTTTGAATGTTGAGTTTTAAGCCAACTTTTTCACTCTCCTCTTTCACTTTCATCCTCTTCTCTTTCTGCCATAAGGGTAGAGTGATCTGCATATCTGAGGTTATTGATATTTCTCCCAGCAATCTTGATTCCAGCTTGTGCTTCATCCAACCTGGCATTTCGAATGATGTCCTCTGCATAGAAGTTAAGTAAGCAGGGTGACAATACTGCTTGACGTACTCCTTTCCCAATTTGGAACCAGTCCATTGCTCCATATCTAGTTCTAACTGTTGCTTCTTGACCTGCATACAGATTTCTCAGGAGGCAGGTAAGGTGGTCTGGTATTCCCACCTCTTTAAGAATTTTCCACAGTGTGTTGTTATCCACACAATTAAAGACTTTGTCATAGTCAATAAAGCAGAAGTAGATGTTTTTCTGGAATTATCTTGCTTTTTCGATGATCCAGTGGATGTTGGCAATTTGATCTCTGGTTCCTCTGCCTTTTCTAAAGCCAGACATTATCAGCCTTAAAGGTAACTGCCTGCTGGCCTGTCTCACTAAACACCCCACAGTGCCTCCAACTCATCAGTCCCCAACTGAGATCATTCTTGTTGAGTTCTGCCCCAAGATCACAGGTGTTAGGCCTCCTCAGAAGTGGAGCCCAGAACCAGGGTCACCTCTGAAGCTGACTGAGCCCCTTTGGCTTTGGCAAAAACCTCCTGATCATCATTAACAAGCTTCCTGACTCCCAATTAGGCAAAGATGCCAACTCCAGTAAACACCCAATAGCACCCCAACCAATCACCTAACACCAACTATCCAACAGGAATTTTCTTGTCTTGAGGCTATAAAAATTGGCTATTAACTCATGGAAACCTGTAGGCTTTCCCTGGTCTGCCAGGTCTGCCTGGAGGTTGGCCTGCTGTGCTCAAATTGCCCACATTATCTCTGCTCTTTGTTCTTAATAAACTCACTCCCTTCTGAAATGCTCTGTGTCTGGAAATTCTTTTCCAACTCGAGCTTGGACTGCCTCAATGATTCTCCTTCCTCCCAGGTCCACTCCCTTCTCCAGTTCTCTGTTCTGGCTGTGGTGTTGCCTTCGCTCCATCTTCCAATCTAAAAATACTCCAGTCCTCCTAGGCTCTCCTCTCTCTTATCCCAAACCTAATCAGCCAATACATCTCTCTTTTTTTTCTAACACCTTTGAATTGAAGATGATTTTTATTTTTATTTTTTTAAATTTTATTTTTACTTTATTTTACTTTACAATACCGTATTGGTTTTGCCATACATTCACATGAATCCACCACGGGTGTATACGAGCTCCCAATCCTGAATCCTTGTTGCTAGTCTATTTCATTTATTTATTTGTTTATTTTTGGCCATACCATAAGGCGTGTGGGATCTTAGTTCCCCGACCAGGGACTGAAACTGCACCCCCGACACTGAAAGGGTGGAGTCTTAACCACTGGACTGCCAGGGAAGTCCCCAACCAACAGATTTTGTTGAGTCTTCCCAAGTTGCCTCCTGCTGCCCCTTCTGCTCTATTCTCCTCCCACATCTGCTGTTTAATTCAGGCCTCATCATCTGTTTCCTTCCTACAAAAAACTCCAACTCCACCTACTCCATCCTGTCTTCTGAAGAGCAATCAAAGGGTAAAAAGAAAATTCTGAACATGTTACAGCTAGAGCTTCAGACTCCCCTAGCTTGTCACCACCCACAGAATGCAAACACTTAGTGTCCTGTGGAAAGCCCTTGGCATGTGACCCCAATGCCTCACCAAACTGCATTCTCAAACCTCTGCTCCCATCTTTGCACCCCAGTCCCGAGAACCTACCCCTCCCTCCTTCCACTGCAGGTGCCTTCATGACTCTGCAACTTAACTCTGTGTCCCTGCTGCCTGGAATGACCTTCCACAAAGTCTTTGCCTGGAGAAAACTAACTTCTGGTACAGTTTGCTTTTATCTAACCTTCCCTTCTGTATGCCTGTGTTCTCATAGTACTGACCATGCTGTATTGCAATGATTTCTCTGCCAGTCTCGTGGGAATATAAGAATCTGGAGGGCAGGACGGCATGCTATTAGCTCGCTCACTTCTCCCTGTGTGTCCAATGCCAAGCTCCAGAGAGTCACATAGTGGGGACCTGCTGGATGCATGGATGAGTGAATCTCTTCTACCTGTTAACAGAAACTCTGGGTCTATGTTTTCCTGCCCTAGGGCCTGTAACTCAGCCATGAGAACCTCCTGAGCTAATGCCAAGTGCCTCAGGGTCTAGGAGTTTGTCATAGGACTTCTGCTGCAGAAACTTGTTACTATAGACACTTGGTTCAAACTCGGTTAACAACGTCTGCATGTTCAACCACTTCTTGTTCCCATGGGAGTCCTGCGAGAGTGGGCCTGGGAGGGAGAGGGTGCCCAAGGGGAGTCACCTGTGGGTCTGGATGGCGGCTAACCATGATGGGGATGGGACCCGGGTTACAGTGACTCAGGATGGCGTAGACTTCGTTGAGCGTCATGCAGTGAACAGGAGAGTCGTTGATCTCCACCAGCTCATCGCCGCATCTGCAAGAGGCAGCAACAGGGAGCCGTCAGGCAGCTCATTCACAGGGCACGTGCAAGTCCCCAAGGTCCCACTTCTGCCTAGGGTGCGTGATGAGACCCCAAATTCACCTTGCTGACCAAAGCAGCTCATCACACACCCGCTTCATGCATGACCACAAAATGGGAGACAGTGCATCCCAGAGTGGGGCAACATTCACCACAGTTTGTAACCTTTTTCTGCCCTTCTCTATCTAACTTAAGCTCGAATGAGATGGAGGGTGTAGTTTAACCAGTGTGATGGATTAACCAATTATCCATAGGTAAACTGATCACATCCTCTCTTGGGCCTTCTGTGTTCTCATACACAGAATGTTTAAGGGAATGAACGAATGGGATGTGCTAAAAGATAGAAAAGAAATCACTGGTTGAGGTTCCTGCATGGAGTTCATTCTTATAAGGCAGGAAATGGGAGGGAGATGAGGTAGAAAAAAATAAGGCTTCTTCGATAAACAGGGGATTTGTACAAGCCAATTCCCTTGCTTCACATGTGGGGAAAATCAGAGAGAGTGAAATTATCTCTTAAGGATTAAAGACATCACTTAAGGATTAAAAACTTTTTCTGTTAATTGCCACATAGTAAATATTTACCCCACTCCAGTACTCTTGCCTGGAAAATCCCATGGACGGAGGAGCCTGAGAGGCTGCAGTCCCTGGGGTCGCTAAGAGTCGGACAGGACTGAGCAACTTCACTTTCACTTTTCCCTTTCATGCATTGGAGAAGGAAATGGCAACCCACTCCAGTGTTCTTGCCTGGAGAATCCCAGGGACGGGGGAGCCTGGTGGGCTGCCGTCTACGGGGTTGCACAGAGTCGGACACTACTGAACCAACTTAGCAGTAGATATTTTAGGCTTTGCAGACCATATCATCCATATGGCAACTCTGATGTCATAGCATAAAAATAACAGCCTTAGAGAATATGTAAATGAATGAGGACGGCTTTGTTCCAATAAAACGTTATTAAAAAATAACAAACAGATGGTGGGCCCTCGTTTGCCATCCTCTGCCCTAGCTGGTTATCAGCAGAGCTGGGACTGAAATTTAGGTCTCCTGACACGGATTTCATGGTTCCTGCCACTGTGGTCGGCTGCTTCTTTCTTCTACATTGCTATTGCGGAGTTGGTTGATGCCCCTTTCTCCTTCTCCTTGCTAAGAAAGCACATATTTTCATTGCTGTAAAAGAAGACCATCGCCAGACAGCACCTGATGCCAAGGAAAGTGAAAGTTTCCAAAACAATCCCTACTCAGCTGAAGTCTAAGAGGGAAGACTATCTCAAGAGATTTGGACTAAAGCCATCACTCTGGCTGAGCCACTCTGTCCTAGGTGACAGTACAGCGGCTCAGCCAATCAGCTGTCACCCCCCTGCCTAGGACAGCAGCAAACCCATCACTAATTCAACCTTGTACATACTATAGTGATAGGAAAACCTTTAAAATATGGCCAAACTCTGCTGATTTAGCAAAACCCAAACTCAGTAGAGAAGGTATACATGAAGATATATTATCTGGGATACATATAAATATATAGCATATGTTGCTGTAAACAGTAGCTAAGTAGTGTCTGACTCTTTGCGACCCCATGGACTGTAGCCCACCAGGCTCCTCTGTCCATGGGATTCCCCAGGTAAGAATACTGGAGTGGATTGCCATTTCCTTCCCTAGAGGATCTTCCTGACCCAGGAACTGAACTTGACCCAGGAATCTCCTGCTTGGCAGGCAGATTCTTTACTGCTGAGCTACCAGCATATATCATATGCTCGATGAGAGAAGATAAACTATATATGAATGTGGAACTGAGTATTCTAACAAGCTAAACTGGAATAAAATATTATTATTAGACTCAGATAACTTGTTGAAAATAAAATTTAGATTTTTACTTCTCTTAGAAGTTATTTGTAAAAAGACATATGTGAAATGCTGAAAAATCTTTTGTTTGTACTACCAAGAAACGGAGTTAATACTACTGATTTGCTTAGTAAGCTTTTTTTTCCCATATAGACTACACAGGCAAACCTCCTTGAACCTCCTGTTTATGTCACTATACAATTAACATCAGTTACATCTGAATTAAAGTGTGTTCACTCCATGTTTTCTGTTTCTGGCCATTATTCTCTGAGACAATATCTCTTACATGACGTGTGTACAAATTCCCTGGGATCTCCTTAAAATGTTGGTTCCGATTCAGTGAGTTGGGGAGGGCCGTGGAATTCTGCATGTCCAAGGGATTCCCAAGGGATGTCAATGCTGCTGGTCCAGGAACCACACTTTGAGGAGCAATTCTAAAGACCTCATCTTCTGATCAATCTCCTGACACACTAAGGAATTCCTTCCCTAAGATCTTTTCCAAAACATAATTGGGACATACCGCAGTCGACCATCCAGATGTGCCACGGATCCTGGAGACAGCGTGTGCACGAAGATGCCGGAAATGCACTGGAAATAGGGGACGCTGCACAGTCCGATGCCCAGCCCGACACCAGCCTCTGGAAGGCAGAACAGGGCGGAGGCAGGGGCTTGTGACTGCACTAGACGAGGTATGCCTGGTCTGTCAGGGGCCCAAACTTGTCCTGGGTTAGCAGATGTCTCCTATCGATGAATGCAGTCATTCCATGCATAGTCACAGAGCATCACTGTGAACAGGCACTGCTCGAGGGCCAGAAACTAGTGACCAAGGCAGATGAAGACGCTGAGATCAAGTAGGGAACAAGAAAGAAGGAAGACAGGGAGGGAGAAAGAAAAAAGGGAAAAGGAAAGGAGGAAGGGACGGAAGGACGGAGGGAGGAAAGAGGGAAGATGGAAGGGAGGAAAGAAGGAAGGAGAGCAGGCCAGGTTGCAGAATCAACAAGGAGGCCAGCCAGTACTGCTGGAACATAGCTCATCATGGAGAGAGTGCTCAGAAGTCCCTCAAGGATTTCCAACTGCAATTAGCAGAGCATCAATCAAAGAGATCAAACCAGTCACTTCTAAAGGAAATCAATCCTGAGTATTCACTGAAGGACTGATGTTGAAGCTCCAAATACTTTGGTCACCTGATCCGAAGAGCCAACTCACTGGAAAAGACCCTGTTGCTGGGAAACATTGAGGACAGGAAGAGAAGAAAGTGACAGAGGATGAGATGGTTGGATGGCATCACCAACTCAATGGACATGAATTTGAGCAAACTCCGGGAGATAGTGAAGGAAAGGGAAACCTGGCATGCTGCAGTTCATGGGGTCACAAAGAGTCAGACATGACTGGGCAACTGAACAACAACAAGAAAGCTACAAAGGCCTGCAGGTTCTTTCTCTCTGTCCCCATGAAGTGCTCCAAAACCACTTCTCACCCTGCCCACCTTGCTGCAGCAACACTGGCCTTCCCTCTCTCCCAAGAATCTGGGCCGGCCGCCTCTTCCTCACCCTCCAGGTCTCAGCCTGGCTGCACTCTGGCGGGGAGGGCCTGATGAGCCCATCGCTGTCAGCATCCACCCCGAGTGGTGAAAGGACTGGATGTTGATCTGAGTGTGAGAGCATCTCAATTCTCTGCCGCAAGTAAGAAAAAGATCCCAGAGAGGGCAAGTGACCTATCCAAGCTCCCAGCAGATTCACCATAGAGCTGTAACTCCTGGTCATGTGTGTGTGTGTGTGTGTGTGAGTTTGTGTGTATGCATGAGAGAGAGACTTGTGTTTGCTTCATTCTGTTTTATTTTAACCACTGCACCAGAACACACTGACTGAATTGACTGAATTTGGATGCTGTGTCCTGGGTTTCTGTTAACAAATAGAGCCCTAGACCCTGGGGCTAAACAATAATCAGACAACATTGGAAAATCATAAACAGAGACACAGACATAGAGAACAATCATATGGGTACCAAGGGGGAAAGGGAGGTGGGATGAACTGGGAGACTGGGATTGACATATATACACAACTATGTATAAAATAGCTAACTAATGAGAACCTACTGTACCAGCACAGAAACTCTACTCATTGCTCTCTGGTGATTTAAATGGGAAGGAAATCCAAAAAAGAGAGGATATATGTATATGTATAGCTTCCCTTGTGGCTCCCTCAAACCGTCTGCCTGCAACGCGGGAGACCTGGGTTTGATCCCTGGGTCAGGAAGATACCCTGGAGAAGAAAATGGCAATCCACTCCAGTACTCTTGCCTGGAAAATCCCATGGACAGAGAACCCTGGTAGGCTACCGTCCATAGGGTCGCAAAGAGTCTGACACTTCAGTGTCGGACTCTGAGCGACTTCACTTCACTATAGCGACTTCACTTCACTATAGCGACCTCACTTCACTTCACAGATTCACTTTCCTGTACAGCAGAAACTAACACAGCATTGTAAAGCAACCATACGTGTGCTTAGTCACTTAGTCGTGTCCGATTCTTTGCAACCCCATGGACTGTAGATGGGATTTCCCAGGCAAGAATACTCAAGTGGGTTGATATTGTCTTTTCCAGGGGATCTTCCTGACCCAGGGACCAAACTCATGTCTACTGCATTGGCAAGTGGATTCTTTACCATCTGAGCCACCTGAGAAGCCATAAGGCAACTATACTCCAACAACAAAAATCTGCTTAAGGACAATAGCCTGGCCTGATTCCCCCTAGGAAAGTCAGGGAGATAGTTCAGAAGTGGGGGGTCCAGTCTGAGGGTGGAGGAGAACAGTGAGGCTCCTGGGAGGCAGTGCCTGCCTACCTTTCTTCAGGGACACCTCCACCAGGATCCTGTCGTTGGGCTTGGTGCTGCTGGTGGGCGCCTCGGGGCTGTCCAGGATGAAGGAGCTGCAGTCCTTGGTGACGCAGGTGCTAGAGCTCAGGGAACGGCACAGTGGGGGGGACAGGTGGCTGCCCAGGGAGTGGGGGGCCGTCAGGCGGGTCCTGACCGTGAGGGTGAGCAGCCCCTTTTTGGCTTGCTGAAATAGAGAGGGTCACAGCTTCCAGCAGCAGCTCAGGGCAAGGCTGACCTTTTATTTATTATTATTTTTTTGTGAATAACAGTAGTGGAAGAACATGTTTTTGAAGAACATGTAGCAGAGTGTGTGTGTGTGATATGGAAACCTGTATATACATATGCTGTTAATTAGTTGTTCAGACACATCTGACTCCTGTTGTTCAGTCACGTCTGACTCTTTGGGACCCCATGGACTATACAGGCCATGGAATTCTTTAGGCCGGAATACTGGAGTGGGTAGCTGTTTCCTTCTCCAGTGGATCTTCCTGACCCAGGAATCAAACTGGGGTCTCCTGCATTGCAGGTGGATTCTTTACCAGATGAGCTATATGGAAGCCCATTCCCAGGTGGCTCAGTAGTAAAAAATCCTCCTACCAATGCAGAAGATGCAAGAGACATGGGTTCAATCCCTGGGTCGGGACAATCCCCTGGAGAAGGAATTGGCAACCTACCCCAATATTCTTGCCTGGGAAAGGCCATGGACAGAGGAGCCTGGCAGGCTGCAGTCCATGGGGTCGCAAAGAGCTGGACACAACTGAACACGTGTGTGAGCACATACCACATATATACATATATATGCCAAAAAGACAGTCTTGAACTAACTAGTCGGAGACTCAAAAAATACCTTTCAGTGACTGTCTTCCAAACTTAAAGCAGATTGTAACAGAAACACACAGAACATTTTGAAACAGTGCTATAAGCCTTAGATAGTTGATGTGGCCTCTGACAACAGTCCTGACCACACTGTGATTTCCTGAGTGAAGCCTCTTTCGGGCACTGTGCCAAGATTGGTGTCAGCGGGGTGCCCCACGCAAAGGAGCCCACTGTTGGAATGTGCAGGTTTGAAGGAAGTAGGGTGATGTTGGGAGCTTGGTTCCTTTGTCTGGAGGCCTGAGCATTTGGCCATAGAGGGATAACGAACGGTCACCTTGAACTTCTGTAAAGCGTCCTGATGTGTCAGTCCAGCCATCGACTCCCCATTGAGTTCCAGAATTTCATCACCTGTTGGGAAAGGGAGGAGGGAGGAATCGCAGCTGAAAAGAGTGTGGCCCCAACAGGGGGTGTTACCCCCCACCTTAAACTCTAGTGCACTCCCCCAAACCCCTGTCCAGCTCTCTGTGTGATGCACAAACCACACAGAGAGCATTACTCACCCAGGTCTCTCCCACTGAGAGGCGGGCAGGGCAGCGGGGCTGGGCCTTCTCTGGCCCCTCTTACGGTCCAGGGTGGGATCCAGGGTCCTTAGCCAAGGCCTGGCCCGGTCGGCTCCCTGTCCACCTCCTGGCTTCACCTCTTCCCCTCCCGCCTCAGCCCTCCATGCCGCCCTCTCCCCTGGACCACTTGCTGAAACATTGTACACCGGCCTTTCCACTGTCATCTGTGAAGCTCCGTGCTTGTTTCCATTGATCTTCTCAACTACAACGTGTGTCTCCTACCTTTTCCAGCTACCATCTCTTTAATTTTTTTGCACTGGGTCTTTGTTGTGGTCCACAAGCTTTCTTCAGTTGCCATGAGTGGGCTTAGCTGCCCTGTGGCATGTGGGATCTTAGTTCCCCGATCAGGGATCGAACCCGTGTCCCCTGCATTAGGGGGTGGATTCTCAACCACTGGACCACCAGGGAAGTCTCAGCTACTGCCTCTTAACCTCTCAGTCTCTTCTGATTTTGTGCTCTTAGGGCATCTGGCACCTCCCACTCTCAGAGCTCTCATCACCCCGGCAGCCACTGATAGCCCGAGAGAGTCCCTCCCTGAAGATGGGGCTTTTGTAACAGCAGATGCTGTACCCCCAGGGCCTGTTCTGGGTGAGGCCTCACTAGTATTCAGTAAACGTGTGTTGGATGTGATGTTTCCAGAATGCCATGAAGATCCTCTCTTACAGAAGAGGAAAGCGAGCTCAGAGAAGTCTGAAGTTCATATGGTAACAAGAATTAGGACTCGGGGCTTTTACTTCAAGTCCTGTCTCCACAACACTAACTCACCTAAGAGAAGAATTTTTTCTGTATCCAGAAATCCATTTTTATGTGCATAGAAAATCACTTTCTCCCATTCATTCAATCTATTCAATACACCAACAGAGAGCACTGTCTCTGTTTTTTTGTTTTGTTTTGTTTGAGCACACTGCAAGGCATGTGGGATTTTAGTTCCCCAACCAGGGATTGAACCTGTGCTCTCTGCAGTGGAAGCACAGTCTTAACCACTGGACCACCGGGAAGGTCCTCTGCCTCGGTATTTTTTACATGACTTTCTGGCCTGATTGCTCTTGCTGAATCTGCAGTGACTTAATTATGGTTCCATTATAGACAATCCATCTTTTTTTTCTCTGGTTGTTTTAAATATACTTTTTCTTTTCTCTTCAAAAGCCTGAATTTTAACTAGGATGTATTGGGGGTGCTTCCTCATATTGAAGTTACGGGTTTTGAAATAATTCTAGAATATTCTTAACCAGCTCTCATTACCTATCATTCTCCTGCTTTCGCGATGCTCTTTCTTTCTAGAATTCTCATTAGATATTCTGGACCTTCTCAACCTATTCTCCATGTTTCTCTAGCGCTCATCTTTTTTTTTTCCTCCATTGCTCTGTGTGACCTCCCTGGATAATTTCCAGCTCACATATTCTCCTGACGGTTGCATTTATCTGCTGTCTAACCCATCCACTGAGGTTTGTTTTTTAAATTTCAGTGACTTTACTTTTTAAAATTTCTCTTATTTTTTCACATTTATCTTTTCATTGTGTTCTATTCTTTCTTTATTGTTTTTCAGTTACTTCTTTTATTTTTTTTTTCAGCATATTATACACTGAGAAACAATCACCACAATATTGTTGTTGTTCAGTCGTTCAGTCATGTCTGATTCTTTTTGACCCAATGGACTGCAGCACGCCAGGCTTTCCTGTCCTTCACCACCTCCAGGAGTTTTCTCAAACTCATAATCTAGTTAATATTAGTCACCACACCTGGTTACAAGTTGATTTTATTGTTGTTGTTGTTGTTGTGATGAGAAAACTTTCAAGATCTACTATCTAAAGAGGGGTGTGGTTGTCAAAGCAGTGGAGGGCTGGAAGAGGGAAGGAGTGGGAGTTTGGGATTGGCAGATGCAAACCAGTATATACAGGATGGATAGACAGGAAGGTCCTACTGTACAGCACAGGGAACTATATTCAATATCCTGTGATAAACCATAATGGAGAAGAATATGAAAAAGAATATAAATGTGTATCACTGAGTCACTTTGCTATACAATAGAAATTAGCACAACACTGTAAATCATCTATACTTCAATAAAAAATTTTTTAAAAGCTCTACTCTCTTCAGTTCAGTTCAGTCGCTCAGTCATGTCCACTCTTTGCGACCCCGTGAATCACAACATGCCAGGCCTCCCTGTCCATCACCAACTCCTGGAGTTCACCCAAAATCATGTCTATTGAGTCAGTGATGCCATCCAGCCATCTCATCCTCTGTCGTCCCCTTCTCCTCCTGCCCTCAATCCCTCCCAGCATCAGAGTCTTTTCCAATGAGTCAACTCTTCGCATGAGGTGGCCAAAGTATTGGAGTTTCAGCTTTAGCATCATTCCTTCCAAAGATATCCCAGGGCTGATCTCCTTCAGAATGGACTGGTTGGATCTCCTTGCAGTCCAAGGGACTCTCAAGAGTCTTCTCCAACACCACAGTTCAAAAGCATCAATTCTTCGGTGCTCAGCTTTCTTCACAGTCCAACTCTCACATCCATACATGACCACTGGAAAAACCATAGCCTTGACTAGACAGACCTTTGTTGGCAAAGTAATGTCTCTGCTTTTGAATATGCTATCTAGGTTGGTCATAACTTTCCTTCCAAGAAGTAAGCGTCTTTTATTTTCATGGCTGCAATCACCATCTGCAGTGATTAGCAACTTTCAAATGCACAATATAATATTATTAACTAAAGTCACCATGATTGATTCACTTTATAACTGGAAGTTTATGGCTTTTGATCACCTTCACCAATTTTGCCCACCTGCAGCAGCCACCCATTTATTCTCTGAATCTGTGAGTTCAGGTTTTTTGTTTTGTTTTTAGTCCACATGTAAGTAAGATCATGTACTGTGTTTCTCTGTCTGACTTATCTCACACAGCATAATGTCTTCAAGGTCCATCCATGTTGTCCTAAGTGGCAGGATTTAATTCTTTTTATGGCTGAAAAGTTACAGTCTTTATTTTCAACTCATTTTCAAGGGGAGCTTGTTTTCTAGTGGAACTCCCATAGTCCTCAGACTGCTAACTTTTATTTTTTTCCTTTTTTTCCAGTAGGCACCCAGGGGTCTCAGGGCTGGTTTAGGACTAGTTGTAACATTAGCTCTGTGGTGTGGAAGTCCTGAGATCCAGGTTTTGATAGGAAAGCTGCAGACTCACCCAGACACAGACTGATTCTTTGTTTTCTTGAGGGAGATGTCCTTCCTCCACCCAAGAGCCGAGGACAAAGTTATGTTTCCGCCTTGCTTCCCTTGGCTTTCTGGTTCATGAGCATGAAGGCTTTTTGCAGGTTCTCAGAGGTTCCCAGGGCCCATGGCCACCTCCCCTGTCCCTGTGTGGGCATCAAACCCCAGTCCCTGGGCCTTATGCCCCATAAGCAGCTTCCTGTGCTATTGACAGGGACAGAGTGAAGAGATAAAGTAGGTGATTAAGTAGTTAATTCCACTAGGGGACTGTGAGTAGAAAAAATATGGGAGACCCTGTCAGCTAATGATTACTCAGGAAAGCAGGTTTACTTAATCACAGAACCAAGCAGGCTTGCTTAGCAGCAAAACCATGCAGCAGAAGCAGGAGACATGCCCCCAAACAGTAAAACAACAGTGGCGTGAGCCCCACATCCTGCCCAGTGAGCTCAGCAAGTTAATGATCCCTAGGCCACGCTCTCTGCACACATGAAAAAGAGTCATTTGTGGACCTAACTTGACCTGCCTGCCTAACCTGGAAGAGGAGCTGATGACGGACGCATGACGTCTATTCAAGAAAGAAAGAAGGTCTTCTCCTCCTCACATTTCCTTATTATTATAAAACTGTAGCCCAGTAAGTTCTCAGGGTGTGGCATTTCTCATCTGCCCACCTATAGAACTCACAAGTGTCCTATTGTAATAAACTACTTCTTATCTACTACTTTATCTGTCACTGAATTCTTTCTGTGCTGAGACATAAAGAACAACGGTACCAGAGCTCTTTGGAGCCCTGGAAATGACACCAGTCAGTTTCACTATCATATCATCAACTCCTGGGAATGTCATACTTAAGATTAAGTGGTTTCTTCGTGTCTGAGAAGCTGGGTGTTTCCATTTCTTTCTCTAGAGTTTGAATGTGCTATTTTATCCAACGTATCTGTGACAATAAAAGGGGTGGGGAGAATATTCAAATCAACTTAATATGTTCAATTGCTAAAACTAGAGGAGAAAAACAAAAGGCTCAGTCCTCTTCCTTAGAAGATGCCAAGTTGAGGAATGAAAACTGACAAAAAATAATCACAATATAACTAAGTGCATGCTGAAGGAGGGATTTATAAAGAACATACTTCATACTTCACTGCCTATTCTTCATTACACAAAATCCTGAACTTGTCTGCAAATTATTAAGTCTATCCCAAGGGAGCCACGGAGCCCAACTCTGGAGCCCCCAGAGTCTTTATTCCTTATTTGGCCATTTTTGGTGGAAGGGGATTAGCCTCGGTTTTGCCATGTAAATCTTACACAATCATTTTTTGCAAGGGGAATACAGATGAAACATTACTAGCCTTGATCTGGACACAGTAGTTTTGTTGCACCTGTCAACTACAAAGTGGCACCTGCCAAGGGCATCTGCCATCTGCCTCTGAGGAGATTGAACCCTGTGCTGCTGCAGCTGTTGACCTTTGACACGCCCTGAAGGGAGTCCAGTGTAGAGAGTGAGGCACTTTGAGCTCCAGGGAAACTGGTGGAACAGATCTTTATAGATAGATATTTTCAGGAACTGATTTTATGACCCCCATCCTCACATTTCCTCATATCTAGAAAAGCACTAAGTCCTTTCATGGTGGCATTAGCTCCTCGTGACCAGCAGAAAACCGCTTGTAAAATAAGTGCTTGATTGCACTGAACATTGCCTTCACCAAAATCTTAAATGCTGACCTTGCCCACGCCTCTTTGGAGCAGTCTCTCAGAGCTACGCGAGGTGCTGCCTCCTGGGCTGCAGGCCTCATTTTGCCCCAAATGAAACTTAACTCCAACTCTCACATTGTGCATCTTCTTTTCTTCAGTCGACACAACAGATATATCCCCTGTGAATTCTTTTCTCTAAACAAATTATTCATTCATTTATTTTTATTTTTGCCTGTGCTGGGTCCTTGTTGCTACAAGGCTTTTGTCTAGTTGTCAGGGGCTACTCTGTTGTGGTGCGCGGGTTTCTCATTGCGGTGGTTTCTCTGGTTGTTGCAGAGCGTGAGCTCTGGGGTGAGAGGGCTTCCACAGTTGTGTCACACAGGATTAGTTGCTCCTCAGTATGTGGGGTCTTTCCTGACCAGGGATCGAACCTGTGTCTCCTGCATTGGCAGGCAGATTCTTTACCGCTGAGCCACCAGGGAAGCCCCTCAAGGCCCTATTCTTAAGCTTCACTTTTGAAAGAAGTTACAAAAGGGGATTCAGTCAATGATCTGAGGCTAGAATCAAGGACTGCAAACTAGCTGAGTGTCTTTTTCACCGAACTCTTACGATTGCTGTGAGCTAAGGGACACAAATACCTGGAAAGAAAATCCATGACGCTGGTTTCTCCTGGCCACTTCAGTTCCTCCTTCACCTTTTATTCAAACACAGAAACGTTCAGCAGATATAAATCAGAGTCTCAAGATCCTGATCCACTTGCCTTTTTTTCTCTCAGGGACTCCTCTGCAGGCCTCTGGATTCAGTTATTCCCCTAAAGCTGTGCCTCAGCCCTCTTCACTCCCCTCTCTTCCCTGCCTCCTTTGTCCACTCTATAACTTCAGCTATTTTCCACACGACCCTAAAAACAATTCAACAAGCTTGAGTCCCTTCTTGAACTGGGATCCAAATTTTCATTCGCCTGTTGGACTGCGCCACCTAGTGGTCACCTGCAGACCTGACTCCACTCTGCTGTTTAAACCTGAATATCTTCATTTGGTCCTCTTCCTTCACCTTCTTGTTGTGGTTGTTGTTCAGGCACTAAGTCGTGTTCAACTCTTTGCAACCCCATGGCCTGCAGCATGCCAGGCTTCCCTGTCTTTCTCCTGGAGTTTTCTTAAACTCATGTCCATTGAGTTGGTGATGCTACCCAACCATCTCATCCCTGTTGCCCCCGATCCTCCTGCCCTCAATCTTTCCCAGCATCAGGGTCTTTTCTAATGAGTCAGCTGTTTGCATCAGGTGGCCAAAGTATTGTAGCTTCAGCTTCAGAATCAATCTTTCCAATGAATATCCAGGGTTGATTTCCTTTAGGATTGATTGGTTTGATCTCCTTGCAGTCCAAGGGACTCTCAAGAGTCTTCTTCAGCACCACAGTTTGAAAGCATCAATTCTTTGGCACTCAGCCTTCTTTATGGTACAATTCTCATACCCATACATGACTACTGGAAAAACCATTGCTTTGACTAGATGGACCATTGTCAGTAAAATGATGTCTCTGCTTTTTAATATGCTGTCTAGGTTTGTCATAACTTTTCTTTTAAGGAGCAAGCATCTTTTAATTTTGTGGCTGCAGTCATTGTCTGCAGTGACTTTGGAGCCCAAGAAAATAAAATATGTCATTGTTTCCACTTTTTCCCCATCTATTTGCATGAAGTGATGGCGCTGGATGCCACAATCTTCATTTTTTGAATGTTGAGTTTTAAGCCAGTTTTCTCACTCTCCTCTTTCACCCTCATCAAGAGGCTCTTTAGTTCCTCTTTACTTTCTGGCATTAGAATTGTATCATCTGCATATCTGAGGTTGTTGATATTTTTTGGGGCAATCTTGATTCCAGCTTGTGATTCATCCAGTCCTCCGCCTCCTAGTCTGTGTAACTCATCATTGTTCTCTAGTTTACTAAGATTAGACAACTTCAGGGGTTCTCTGGCCTCATCTGCCACCACCACAGAAGCCACTGCTTCACCCTTCAGCATCTTTCTCTTCCCAAGTTTTCAGCCTCAGGGAAGACCCTGCAGAGCTGGGAGCCTGGCTCTTAAAATAGCCTCTAAACTGGTTTTACTGTTTCTGGTGTCTGGCCAGTCCACTTTGTCTTACACTCAGCTTCCTGAATCATCTTAAAAAAAAAACAAATAAAAAAACCATGGTCCTGGCCAGTCCCTCCCAAATTAGAAAAAGCTTCCAACACTCCCCACTGTCCATATAATAAAATCCATATGCAAAACCCTGTATACTGTTACAGTTGGCAAGATTTTTCTATAAAGAGCCAGACAGAAAATGTTTTAAACTTTGCAAGCACAAGCTGTCTGTAGAAACTACTCAATGCTGCCCAAGAGCAGCTGTAGGCCAGAGGTCAATGAATGAGCATGGCTGTGTCCCAGTAAACCTTTTCTATGGAGACTGAAATTTGAATTTAATTTGTCACAAAAGTATCAAAACCTCTTTTGACTTTTTTTCAGCCATTGAAGAAATAGGAAAACTGTCCTTCATTTGTGAGCCTTATAAACATAGGCAGTGGCCCAGACGTGGCCTGCAAGGCTCTAGTTGGTTGACCCTACCCTGAACAAGTTAGATTATTAAAGGTGGTAAGGCTCGCAGCAAAGTATACAGAAACTAGCCTGATAGGGAAGAGAAGGAAGGTTGTGAAGTCTCTTGTCTTTAAAGGTCTATTTGTGGCCCGGTGTCAGGCCTGCAGGGTTTTCAGTCTGCTCCCTGACCATCTGCCCCCAAATTCTGCCTTCCAGTTAGAACATGGGATCAAGCCACTTGTCCAATAACCAGTGGGTGGGTGTGGGTGGGACTGGCTGGGGAGAAAACCCTCCCCTCCAAGACACGGAGACAGAGGGGCACTTGGGGAGCATCTCAGGCCCTTCAATCCCTTCCTTTCAGGGGCTTCCCTCCCCAGAAGAGATGAAAAAGCTGAAGGGAGGCAGTTGATAGCACAGGGTGGGCAGAAGGAGAAGGAGGGCAGTGGGGTGGACCATTAGCTCCTCCGTAGAAGGACCCCGTCTGATAATCCTCTGCATTCCTAGAGTCCAGAACAGGGCAGGCTCGCAGAGAACGTTCACCCAACTCATTAGAGCACTGGGTCTGGCTCCCCATGGTTGTGGGCTGGGGTGGGCAGACAACAGAAAAGAAACAGGATGTCAGTGGGAGGGGGGTGCCAGCAACTGAGAGGAGCCTTGAAAAGCAAAGGCAGCAATAATGCAAGGGGCAGAGCAGATGCCTCGGTCCTCTGTCCCAGGCCAGTGACAGGACTGAGACTGAGTGTGCAAACACACCCAGCCAACGGGCCCGGCATGACAGAGCCATCATGGCCATGTATCCCACTGCCTGCAGACTCTCTGCAGAATCCATGCAAGCTGGATTCTGAAGGCTTGAGACACATGTTACGTTCCCAAGAGCTTCAACCGGGGCTTCCCTAGTGGTCCAGTGGTTAAGACTTTGCCTTCCAATGCAGGGGGTCTGGGTTCAATACCTGGTCAGGGAATTAAGATCCCACATGCTTCACATCTAAGAAACCAAAACCTAAAACAGAAGCAATTTTGTAATAAATTCAATAAAGACATTAAAATGGTCCACACAAACAGTGTCTACTGGAAGCCTGGGGATTCTCTTTTGATTCCTCAAACGTCACCTAGTAAAGCCTGGGAAATCTACCTTCTTGTAGCCTTCCATCAGCTGCTGCTGCTCCCCCTGCAAAGATGGTTTTAACATAAATTCCAATGGGGCCGTAAATGCTGTCCTTGCCTCCAACAATGCTGAAGCCCAGGCCCTGGGAAAGAAGAGGAGAAGGTCAGACTGAGGAGTGTTCCATGCCATTCACGGGTTTCCTGGTGGCTCAGTGATAAAGGAACCCACCTGCCAATGCAGGAAATTCACATTTGATCCCTGGATGGGAAAGATCCCCTGAGAAAGGAAATGGCAACCCACTGCAGTATACTTGCCTGGGAAATCCCATGAACAGAGATGCCTGGTGGGCTATCGTCCATGGGGTCGCAAGGAGTCAGATATGACTAAACGACAACAACTTCCCAAGGAGGCTTAGCCTGGGTCGCAGGGAGCTCCTCTTGAGACTGTGAGCACAGGGAGGCAGTGGGTGCATCTTATTTGTTAGGGTCTGGCCTCAGGAGGCAGACGCTCAGGAAACATATGTTGTAGAGTGAAGGCATGAATGCTGGCTGGAGGCTGGGCCTCTGGATTCTGCTCACAAGCATGTCAGGGTGTGGTCAACAGCGTGGCTCCCAGGAAGATCCCTCCAAGTGATGGCTGCCGGGTATCAGCATCACTGCGGCTGGGCAGTTTCTCCTAGGCTCCTCGGAGAAGTTCACGCATCACCCAGCATCACAGAGGTGGCAGGCCTGGGAGCCACCTTCAGATCCTAAGAGAACCCGGTGAGCAGGGGCCAGACAGGAAAGCAGTGTGGACATGGTGCTGGTGTGATTCTGGTGAAGGTGGTGGGTGCTGCAGGACGGGGAGAACAGTGGTGTCCAGGAGAAGCACAGTGGTAGGAAAATGAGAAAGCGGGGATGGGCTCCTGCTTCGGCTCCCAGCTTCTTCTTGGCTGAAAAATTGCTCTACACCCAAACTTTCACCTGCCCTAGTGAGGCAGGATGGTGCAGTGAGCAAGAACAAGAGCCCAGGGTCAGAAGGTCTTCAGTCACTGTCATGCTTCAGTTGCTCACTAACCAAGTGATCTTGGCAAGTCCTGTGAGTTCCAGATTCTCAGCTCCTTGTCTGCGCTGTTATTCAGGCATTGGTCATGTTTGACTCTTTTCGACCCCATGGCCTGTAGCCTGCCAGGCTCCTCTGTCCATGGGATTCTGAAGCAAGAATACTGGAGTGGATTGCCATTTCCTTCTCCAGGGGATCTTCCCGACCCAGGGATCAAACTCAGGTCCCCTGCATTGGCAGGTGGATTTTTGACTGGTAAACCACCATAAGCTCTCCTCATCTATTAGCAGAAAATAACAGGGTTTTGTGACAATTAATAGAAGGATCCCTGCAAATCCTCTGGTGCCATGCCTGGGTTTTGGCAACTGGTTTTGTGGTTTGACTTTAGGTTAAAGCATCTGCCTGCAATGTGGGAGACCCTGGTTCGATCCCTGGGTCAGGAAGATCCCCTGGAGAAGGAAATGGCAACCCACTCCAATATTCTTGCCTGGAGAATCCCATGCAGGGAGGCGTCCCATGGTAGGCTATAGTCCACGGGGTCACAAAGAGTCTGACACGACTGAGCTACTTCACTTCTTCTACCTCAAGTGCTGGTGGATCCTTCCAGCTCTGCTTCTTCCTCCTCAACTCAGTTCTGGCCTCACTCCTACTCATGCCTGTTAATGATGAGGTCTTGGGTGTGGAGGCTGTATCAGGGAGACAGTGGGAGGCCTGCACTATTTCTGAAGCCACCACTCCTGATCTGCACTCCAGGCTTCCTATGCAAAATACCTTCCTGCTTCCCATCAAGGCCTATTCAATCTGCCCAGTGATGCATACGCCCATGAAGTCTACTCACTGACTGTACAATCTACGCACACTGACACCATTTTTAATCATCTTTGCTAGAGAGTTGGTGCCCTTTTCCATTCTGCCTTCTTTTTTATATGTATACAACTTTTATTTTTTAGGTCATGCCATGTACACATAGGATCTTAGTTCCCCAACCAGGGATTGAACCCTCGGTTCTTGCATTGAAAGCACAGACTCTTAACTGCTGGACGCCAGGGAAGTCTTTGCCTTCTTTTGAGCACTGCAAAAGACAATCTCAAAAACAATCTCAAAGTCGACAGTATTAAAATGCATCTGCCCAAATGCAAGAGATGATAAAGGACAGGGAAGCCTGGCATGCTACAGTCCATGGGGTCACAAAGAGTCGGACACGACTGAGCAACTGAACAACAAAAAATGCAAGAAGGTAAGAGCATTGTGATTTATGAATCAGGAAGAGGAGCTGTTTGGAGAAAATTGGGCACCGGAGAGAGAGACTCCCTTGTAACTAGAGGGACAGTCATCTTAGCTCTTCCCACTGGTGTCTCCTCGTTTGTCTCTGCTGAGCTCCCGGGAGATAGAAGTGATGGGGGTGGAGAGGAGGACTTCAGACGTGTGGAGCCTTCCTCTAGGAAGACCATTTTTGTGAATAGCTTTTCCCTCACACCGCATGCCAAAGTCACGAGGTGGGTAGAAACCTACTCTTCCATCAAGCATGTTGGTCACCTGGACTGGTCTGAGAACTCTGCAGCAGCAGCTGTGTCCACCCCAGAAGTTCTTCAGTGCCCATGTCAGCTTGGGGCAGCATGCTCTGCGGGGCATGCCCGTGAGCCCTGGGGCTGTCCCACCACCTCCACTGCTTTTCTTCCTGCCTTTCAGTATTTCTTGACTGTGAGGCAAAAATCAGTCTGCATATCTGAATTCGGGGAGACACATGGACTGTAGGTGTGTTCCCCCATCAAATCAGCACATCAGGGGGAAACTTTCAGAGGTGTCTAGGCCATAAAGGTGGAGCCTTCATGAAGGGGGCAGGGGCAAGACAGGGGGAGGAGATGAAGAAGCACAACCACTGTGTATGAAATAAATCGGCTACAAGGAGACATTGCACAGCACAGGGAACAGAGCCAATATTTTACAGTAACTGTGAACAGAACATAATCTTTAAAAATTGTGAGTCACTATGTTGTATACCTGAAGCCTGGCTTGGAGAATTTTGAGCATTACTTTACTAGCGTGTGAGATGAGGCATCCAGTCCCATCACTCCATGGGAAATAGATGGGGAAACAGTGGAAACAGTGTCAGACTTTATTTTTTGGGCTCCGAAATCACTGCAGATGGTGATTGCAACCATGAAATTAGAAGATGCTTACTCCTTGGAAGAAAAGTTATGACCAACCTAGATAGCATATTCAAAAGCAGAGACATTACTTTGCCGACTAAGGTCCGTCTAGTCAAGGCCATGGTTTTTCCTGTGGTCACATATGGATGCGAGAGTTGTACTGTCAAGAAGGCTGAGTGCTGAAGAATTGATGCTTTTGAACTGTGGTGTTGGAGAAGACTCTTGAGAGTCCCTTGGACTGCAAGGAGATCCAACCAGTCCATTCTGAAGGAGATTGGCCCTGGGATTTCTTTGGAAGGAATGATGCTAAAGCATTATGACCAACCTAGATAGCATATTCAAAAGCAGAGACATTACTTTGCCGACTAAGGTCCGTCTAGTCAAGGCCATGGTTTTTCCTGTGGTCACATATGGATGCGAGAGTTGTACTGTCAAGAAGGCTGAGTGCTGAAGAATTGATGCTTTTGAACTGTGGTGTTGGAGAAGACTCTTGAGAGTCCCTTGGACTGCAAGGAGATCCAACCAGTCCATTCTGAAGGAGATTGGCCCTGGGATTTCTTTGGAAGGAATGATGCTAAAGCTGAAACTCCAGTACTTTGGCCACCTCATGCGAAGAATTGACTCATTGGAAAAGACTTTGATGCTGGGAGGGATTGGGGACAGGAGGAGAAGGGGACGACTGAGGATGAGATGGCTGGATGGCATCACTGACTCGATGGAAGCGAGTCTGAGTGAACTCCGGGAGTTGGTGATGGACAGGGAGGCCTGGCGTGCTGCGATTCATGGGGTCGTAAAGAGTCGGACACGACTGAGCGACTGAACTGGACTGAACTTATGTTGTATACCTGAAGCATATAATATTGTACATCAACTATGTATGTGCTCAGTCGCTCAGTCGTGTCCGACTCAGCGACCCAAGGACTGTAGCCTGCCAGGCTCCTCTGTCCATGGGATTCTCCAGGCAAGAATATGGGAGTGGGTTGCCATGCCCTCCTCTAAGGGATCTTCCCGACCTAGGGATCAAACCTGGGTCTCTTGCATTGCAGGCAGTTTCTTTACCATCTAAGCCACTATAAAATCAGGGAAGAAGTCCTCAACATGCATGGCAACTGCCAGCACCTTCAACTTGGACTCCCAGCCTCCAGAGCCATGAGAAGTAAACATATGCTGTTTCAGCTGCCCAGTCTATGGTATTTTTGTTACAGCACCTGAACTGACCCTGACGATGATTTGAACTGAATCATCGCGTAAAACTATTTTCAAAAACAGCAAACCAGGGACAAACTGGGGAACATTCGTCTTCCTATGACCTGCTCTGCGAAGAGCTAGCCTGCCTGCCCCTCCCGGAGCCTGCTCACATGAAAGCATCTGACACTCCTTTTCCAAGTCCGGATCCCCAGCCCCTCTCCCCATCCCCACTGTGACATGACAGCTCCTTGGGAACACATGTCCATCCAGGAGCCTCCCCTGGCCATGGTCCTTGCTCACCTTGGCCTGGCCCTTCATCAGCACGATGTTGGAGATGACAGATGCCTGGAGACCCCCTGAAGGCTGCACGAGCTGAGCTGTGCTGAGCGACCGTGTTGGTCTTGACAAGCCCTGGGAAAAGGGTGAGGTGGAGACAGGATGAGTCCAAGGATGTCAGCTCACTCCCCCAGGAAGGGGGGAAGCCCACGGAGGAGAAAACCTTGATGCCTGCTCTCTGAGTGTCTGCCGCATGGCGGCTGCAGTGTGGTAAATGCAGGGCGGATGGTTGGGAGTCCAGTGCACGGGTCTGTTTTGGTGGCCCCAGGAGACATCTTTGCTGAGCCCAGGCTCCCTTTCGACCAGCAGCCAGATGCTCACTAAGATTTGTTACAGGAGTGAGTCCCGAGTCACAGATCACACATCACAGACCACAGACAGTGAGTCCTATACTCAGAGTCCCCAGCAGGGGCCGGGAGGTCAATGGCCAAGAGTGTCCTCAACAGGATCCAAGACACATTTACTGAAACTCTCATCTGGGCCAGGCACAGGGTGGTGGGCCTCAGGAACCCCAAGATGTGGGACTTCCCTGGTAATCTGGTGGTTAAGAATCTGCCTTCTGATGCCAGGGAAGCAGGTTCGATCCCTGGTCAGGGAACTAAGAGCCCACATGCTTGCAGTGCAGTTGAATAAATAAATAGAACTCTTTTAAAGAATTGTTTTTAAAAATATGAACTCCCTTGCCTTCCTTAACTTGCCCCCACTTCCCTCGATGACCTCTTAGGTCACTGTACAGATGAAATAAAGGGATCCAGGTAAAGCCCCACTTCAGGGTCTGCACAGGTGGAGTGTTCTCTGCCCATGAGGTCCTAACAACATGGAAGCAGCCGCGGGCAATGGTCACAGGTGACCATTCCTCATGTGGTTCTTTGCCCCCAAGCCAGCTCCTCACCACTGTAACCCCATGGACATCAAACTGCCAGGAAGGCTCTTCAAGCGGTCTTCCCCTCGCTCCCTCTTCTCGGGCCTCCCTGCCCTTTGTTCTTACCACAGCCTTTGCTGCAGGAAAGTCCAGTTGTTGAGAGAGAGACTTCCTGCCGCTGCAGAGGGAATAAGGCTGCCTGTCTGCCGAAGCCGCCGACTTCTTGGTTGTTGGAAAATCCGTCTCTCCTGTGCAATAGGGATTGACACCTAACCCAGGAGAGGAAAGAAAAGGAGAAATCGTTTGTGCTGTCAGAGAGCGAAGCTCAAGATAGAACATCGTCCTCGCCCACGGCCAGCCCTCACAAGCCGGGGGCCAGAGTGAGCTTGAAGCACGGAGCCCCCAGTGCCGGGTGCATGATGTGGGGGGCAGAGGAAAAAGTAGGCGGTAGTCTGGCTAGCTTTGTCCACGCTGCGTGTTCCACGGGGTGAGGGTGGGACTGTCGCTTCCATTTCAACTCAGCTCAACTTAGTGAGGGTTGATGAGGCCTCTCCTACGTGTCAAGTAGGATGCTGCATCCTCAGGAAACCACAATGATCTGTCAGCTCCAGTCCCGGCTGCCGGGGGTGAGGAGAGGGGAATTTCAAGAGAGGAGGAAAGCAGAAATGATGCCCCATACAGGCAGGGCCAGAGGAGAGATGGGGCAGAAGCCTGGGTGATCTGCCTCTTACACACACATTTACACACAGGCACATAAACACCCCTAATGCGAGTGTGTGCTCAGTCATGTCTGACTCTTTGCAACCCCATGGACTGTAGTCCACCAGGCTCCTCTGTCCATGGGATTCTCCAGACAAGAATACTGCAGTGGGTTGCCATGCCCTCCTCCAGGGGATCTTCCCATCCCAGGGATCAAACCGGGGTCTCCTGCATTGGCAGGCGGATTCTTTACCACTGCGGGACCAGGGAAGGCCACACACCCCTAACACAGGCAGGCAAAGAGTCAACTCGTGAGTCCTTGGGGATCTAAGAATATGCATGGCAATCATCTTCTCTTCCTTTAGGGGGAAACTCAGACTTCCTTTTACCCAACTAGGAAATCTACCCTACTGCTTCCAGCTGGAAAAATCTTCAGAGATTACCTGCCATGGCTCCTCACTGTCTAAGACCAGTGCTTCCCAACTGAAATACAATGCAAGTCATATATGTGATCTGAAATTTTCTAGTAGCCACAGTTTTAAAAGTAAAAGAAAGAGTTTAATGTTAATAATTTTTTTTTTGGTCATGCTTCACAGCTTGAGGGATGCTAGTTCCCTGACCAGGGATCAAACTCGTGTCTCCTGCAGTGGAACTGCAGAGTCTTAACCAATAAACTTCCAGGGTAGTCCCTAATAATATATTTTATTTAGTTCAATATACCTAAACTCTGTCATTTCAACATATAAATAATATGCAAAGTTATTGATGAGGTATTTTGCATCTTTTCTTTAGTTTTGTGCTTAGTCTTTTAAATAGGCACATCTTTTACCCTTCTGAACATCTCCATTTGGATAAGCCACATTACAAGTGAGAAGGATGTGGACACTGGCCACCGTATTGGACATCAGGCACCCAGAGAAGGGCGGGGCTTTCCTAGTATCCTTCCGTACAAGTGGCTTTGGTGGGAAATTCCCCAAGAGAAAGATATGAGATTGGTGGTGGTTCAGAGGGAAGAAGGCAGGTTGGCACAGAGCTTTGGTTTGCATTTATTCTTGGGGTAGGAAAGACTTAAGTTGCTTTATAGGCTGGAGAAAGGAAGCCACTACCCAGAGTGGGCTGAGAAAATGGGACACAATGGGCTTTCATGGAGATGTGAGATCCCTAAGGGAGGAGGAGGAAAGGGAAGAAGGCCTGGGGGAGAAAGGAGGTGTTGTGGTTCACTGGCGATCCGAGTGGCTGGGGAAACATTCCCTTGCGAAGGCAGCTGCGCCCAGCATCTCTCCATACTAGGAGGTGGTTCTCCCCAACTCACAGGGACCAACTGCCCCCAGAGGGGCCAGGAAAGAGAGGAAATCAAGAGGTTCAGAAAACCACGCTCCAGAAAGAGGGGACAAAGAATCATGGGGCGGAGTTGGGAAGTGGAGCTATAGATGATCCTAAAGCTGCCTGGGCATCATGTTTTTTTTTAAATATATAATTTTGGTTATTTATTTATTTACGGCCGTGCTGGGTCTTTGTGGCTGTGCAGGCTTTTCTCTAGTTGCAGCAAGCAGTGGCTACTCTCTGGTTGCAGTGCATGGGCCTCTCATTGCGGTGGCTTCTCTTGTTGCGGAGCACAGGCTATAGGGTGCATGGGCTCAGTAGTTGCGGCTCCCGGGCTCTAGAACACAGGCTCAGCAGCTGTGGTGCATAGGCTTAGTTGCTCCCAGGTATGTGGGATCTTCCCAGACCAGGGATCGAACCCACGTCTCCTGCATTGGCAGGTGGATTGTTAACCAGTGAGCCACGAAGGAAGCCCAGGCAACATGTTTATTGAATGCTTTATCATAAGTGGCTCAAATTTCAATGCCCCACCTGGACCTGCTGAATCCACGCCTGCACAGACGGGGTCTGGGGGAGCCTGTGTGCTTATCAGGCTCCCCTGGCGGTGTGTCCAGCCCTTCAGTGGTCCTTTGGGGAAACTCAAAAGTCCAATCCTTACTTTATCATGAGGAAATGGATCCCAGTCTCCCGTTCTCCTGCCCTCAGCAGGGCAAGGGGACTACTGTATGAAGAAGGGCAGCAGTGCATGGCTTGGGTTCAGGGAATATGGACAAACAAACACGTGGCCAACTTGGTCAGCCTATAGGACAGAAGCACCTAGAGCCACAGGCCGGCACCGTGGGAGCAAGACAGGCCATGCCAGCTCCGCTTCCGTCTTCACTGAGCTAGGCAGAAAAATGTAATAAAGTCAACTCAGGCTTTCTGAGGTTCCTGTTCCCACTGTGAGTTTGGATCAGCAAGGACACAGGCCTGGAGTCAGGACAGAACAGTTTCTCCAAAGCACTAACTGGTGGTCTGAACCCTCTCCTGCCCCTTCTGAAAATTACTGGATATGTTCCAACATCAAGGAAATACATAAAAATTATCACCTTGGCTGGGGTGGCAGGCAGTTGAAACCGGTTAGCATGTAGCACTGAGTTTACTGAAAATGGGGTTATAAAATCCAAATGCAAAAGCCAAAACAATTTTTGACAGGGAAACCATGTATTTTGATGGTTATATAATAACATGCTTTCAAACTGTGGTGCTGGAGAATACTCTTGAGAGTTCCTTGGACAGGAGATCAAACCAGTCAATCCTAAAGGGAATCAATAGTGAATATTCATTAGAAGGGCTGATGTTGATGCTCCAAAACTTTGGCCACCCCGATGTGAAGAGCTGACTCATTGGAAAAGACCCTGATGCTGGGAAAGATTGAAGGCAGGAGGAGAAGAGGGTGACAGAGGATGAAATCGTTGGATGGCATCACCAACTCAATGGACAAAAGTTTGAGCAAACTCCAGGAGATAGTGAAGGACAGAGAAGCCTGGTGCACTGCAGTCCAGGGAGTTGCAAAGAGTCAGACATGACTGAATGACTGAACAACAATAATAACATGAGTTTTTATTTAAGTTTACATGGAATTATGAAATGGGGAAATAAATGGGAATGGGTCTAGAGATAAATAACCCCATCTCCCATAAGGCTGACAATTTGGAAAAATACAGTCTCAAGTATTATTATTAATAATTGATTAAACTTAATTAATGAAACTTAATCAATGAAGAAGTGGTGATAAAAAACTAAATAAACCTTCCAAATCACTGGAAAAGCTAAACACAGAAAACAAATGACAAATGACCATAAAAATAGAAAGACTCTTCAAAACCCCATAGACCATAGTCTGCCAGGCTCCTCTCTCTGTCCATGGGATTTCTCAGGCAAGAACACGAGTGAGTTGTCATGCCCTCCTCCAGAGGATCTCCCCAACCCAGGGATTGAACTCTTATGTCTTTTGCATTGGCAAGGAGATTCTTTACCACTAGCACCACCTGGGAAGCCCTAAAAAGAATATGAGTAAAAGCAAATATCAATTATAATACTAAAGTCAATGGCTTAAGCTTCTCTTAGAAAGACTGTCAGATTTGCTTTTAAGATCTAAGTGCATATTATTTGCAAGAGATAAACAAAGTAAGCAAACAGAATGAAATAAAAGGATGGGCAAAGACTACCAATGACTGATGCTGGAACCAGCCACTTAGGAAAAAAAAATTTTATCCAGATTCTTGTTTTGTATCAAACATCAAAAATAAAGTACAAAGAGAGTAAATTTAGGGGGAAGGCAAATCATTAAAAACTAGAATAAAATACTATGTATAAATAATTTAATCAATATGGTTCTACCCAAAATAATCTTCATATTATATAACTTCTGTGGTTCTCTCCTAAATCTGTAATCAAATATGATCCAAGAAATATGTGCAAGCATACATCTATAATTACCTTGCAAATCTTGATAAATTGGAGGCAATTTAAAGGTGTCATAGTGTAATAATTAAATAAGTGTACATGAGAAGTAATAGCTCTCTACATGTGGAAGAAACTTTTAGGATTAGACAGGAAAAATTTGATGATTTGATTAGATCAGATGAGAACATCTTCATGTTACAAAATTAAAAGAGAAAGAATAAACTGAAAAAAGTATGTTCAGCAAATACGGCAGCCAAATATTAATTTAACCAAGACACTTTTTAGAAATAACTGACAAAATAATGATCATCTGAATAGAAGAACAGGAGCACTCCAAAGAAGAGAAGAATATAATGAAGGGGTGTTGAACTGCACCTGTGCAGAAAAGGATTCTTTCCACTGAGTTTATAGGCACATGGACCAGTGAGCAAAAAGCACATTGAGGTAGGATTTTGAGAAACTGAATGAAGGGGCTGTTTACAACCAGTAGATGGGGCTTAAGAAAACAACAAAGCCCAGTGAGGTACTCCGGAGTTGGCACAAGCTGGAAGCTGGAAGCTTTATCACTGGTGGCTCAGTGGTAAAGAATCTGCCTGCCAAGTAGGAGACGCAGATGGTCTCTAATAGTCAGATCTGGCATGGTTTTAACTTCTTCATGCTTTTCTGCATTCTTCACATTTTCCTGACTTTGAATTAGTGTTATCCTATTTGCAGCAACCAAGAATCATGACGTCTTTCAGTCCCAACTCCCATCCTGAAACAGGTGAAGTGACAGAAATTTTGGGAGAGACCACGGACTTCTTAAGACCAAGGAGCCTGTCAGATGACAGAGCAGGGGTAAAGCCCTTGTCTTCTATCCTGTGTCGGCTCTTCCCAACCTGGCCCTTGAGATCCACCTAGAAGAGAAGTTGACTAACCCACAGAGAGCTCTATCAACAAGAGCAGAGGTGCTCCATCTGGCCAGGGCATGCACATGCAATGAAGGATGCTCCAGAGAAGCTGCGGACACCATCTCGGGGCAGTCCGGCTGGACGAACAGAGACCCACCCTCCCCCAAATCTCCCACATCACTGATATTCCCAATGCAGTAAGCTGACCACATACAAACGAGTTCTGTTCTGAGAGTGCATTCATAAGTCCAATTTGTTCATAAGTCCAACAAAGTTGGCCTAGGTACCCAGCTAACACAATTGACTATATATTAATAGTAATTGTACTGTAATAGGCTTATAACACTTTTCACACAAATAATACGTACATAAAAAACAAACACCAAAAATAAAGAAAACACGTTAAATCATATAGTGCAGTGCCTTGAAAAGCACAATAGGCCAGCTACATCATCACTGCTTTTACACTTGCTTCCAGACATCCTGGGCTTGAAATAAAGATATTACTGTCCCCTATATAGTCCTGTACACTAAAGGACACACAAGCACAACCATTTGTAGAGGATGCAAGCACATGACAATGTATGCCAGACACGTGAACTAACTTCCAGGACTGGACTTGCGAATACATGTTTGTATCTTTGAAAGTTCACAACTTAAAGGTTAATATGTAGGAGACTTACTGCATTCTGCAAAATCTAAGCCCTGCTCCTGAGGATGGTTCAATGACACTTACTGGTTGAGTTGCTGCGTGTTCTTTGATGACAGGCTTTGGGAAACAGGAAGTTATTACTTTGTGGGTCCAGTTTTCCGGACTTTTCTCGAGAGGAAGTTGTAGAAGTTTCCTGCAAAACAATTTCCAGTTTTTATTCAGAAAGTTAGAATAGAAAAAAAATTGAGATCTCAACACTGACCATGGAAATCCTTGTCAGATGGTGTGTTTCTTCCTCTATATTACAGGCTCTATGAAGGCAGGAATTTAGAATTACTGTCATCCATTAACTCATTGATATAGTAATTCATTTTGTCATCTACTAACTCATAGATATAATAATTCATTTAGTAAAGAATATGAAATGAGTATCTTTATATTATGAAGAATAAAAATTATAATAATGAATAGAAATTGCATAAATTTTGAACTAACGCAATAAATGTTGAATGATGGAGACGTCCCTGGTAGTCCAGTGGCTGAGAATCTACCTTTCAATTCAGGGCATGCAGGTTTGATCCCTAGTCGGGGATCTAAGGTCCCACATGCTGCCAGGCAACTAAGCCCATGTGCTGCAACTGCTGAGTCTGGGGACTCTGGAGTCAGGCATCGCACCTAGAGAGAAGTCTGTGTGCCTCAATGAAAGATCCTCCAAGCTGAAACTAAGACTGCTGCTGCGGCTGCTAAGTCGCTTCTAGACACAGCCAGAAATAAATAATTAAGTGTTGCATGCTTATGTCAGCTATTACACGTCAGGTTCTCTGTTAGGCAGTAGGACCATAGCTGTGAACAAGACAAAGGAGGACACCGATTTTGGAGAAAAGGCATTTTAGTGATGAAAGAACAACAGCAAACAAACAAAAAGTTGAAAGATGATAACAGAATAACACATGCTGTGAAGAAAAGAACTAAAGGGTGACACGAATGAGAGGCCGGGAGGTATGATTTAGGGAAGATGACCAAGTAAGTTCCATTGTTCTGGCTCATCATAGGCACTTAGAAACAGTCACTAAATTAATGCTATATAAAGAGATTTCTCGATATTGAACCATCCTCGCATTCTTGAGTGTATCACATTTTTCTTACACTGCTGATTTTTGCCTGTGAAGATTTAATTTAGGACTTGAAAAATCAATATTCTTAAGTTAAATTTGGTTATTATTCTGTTATTGTTTTTCTGCTTTGCCATATTGATCAAATTTTATCTGTTTCTTTTTTATAGTAATAATTTGGAAACTCTGTACTGAATCTAGAAGCAGTACTTACTAAACCACACACTCGAACTCATCTCTCTATCAGGCCAGTGATAAAAGAGAAAATAAATGACCTTTTCTCAGATAAGATGAGAACTTGAAACAACTTACACTCACTCCCCTCTCCTCACCCTGGCATTTTAGAAACAGGACAGGGGAACAGAAGACTAGAGATTGATGATGAGCATAATGGTATTAATTATTTTACTTCTCTTCCCAGAACTATTTTTATATTGTTTTCCTATTGCATAACTTTATTAGCCACAATGATTGTGACTTAATTCTTGAGTTATGTTGGCTTTATTAGTCACGACCATAATCCTTAGGAGAGAAAGACAGAGAGTATGTGTCTGTTCCCTGAAAAACTGTGCAGATGGAAAGCTCTCTGAATATTTGCATGTCTGAGAATGTCTTTCTGTGGTCATCACATTTGAGTAATTTGCTGAGTATAGGATTTGGGAGCATTGGTTAGTCTATCTAGAAACTCCAGTTGGCTCAAATGCTACCTGGGATTTAATGTTCTAGTGTAGAGGTTTGCTAAGGGTATCTGCCACCCTTTTCTGACAGGTCTATCTTGTTCAAAGCCAGGCTTGGCAGTGTTGATTCATTTCATGTGCCAAGTGCCTGCCGGGTTTCAGCACCTGGTGCACTTCCCAGAGAGGAAGGAAGACCTACTGCTGCTTCTCCCTATGCTCCACGTAACCCATCTTCCCCTCCAGCCCCTGGCACTGGAGGAGGCAGTTCAGCTGGCCTCTGTCACACTCATTCCCCAGGCCTGTCCTACCAGTGTGGTCAACGGCAGGCTAATGAGCCCTTCCCTCGATCCAATCTCACCTGCACTATGTCATGCAGAAAGTTCTCATTGCTTCCAGAATATGGTCGGCCCCTTTCCATGACTTCCTGTTCTGACATGCATTTCTCCCTATTGGTACTTTTTTTTTTTTTTTTTGATAGAAATTTCTAAGAGGTGGGAGAGTTAATAAAGTGTACTCAGTAACCGTGTAATCAACTGGAGCCAGAAGTCTACTCACAACCTTTTTTTCTTATTAAAACTGTATCTAGTTCTCACACAAGGGGATCCTACAAGAAATTCCACATATTAATTCCTTTTTACTTGTACACATCAATGTTCAAAACCAGAGAACTCATCTTTTCCTTTTTTCAGCAGTAGATGGCACTATATTAACCTGAACAAAATTATCTTCTCTAACAAGGGTAGCCCAGGAAATATGTTAAAGGAGAGAGATTATATGAGAGGGGACTTAAATATATTTAAAGAGATTATTGGTCTTCCTCAGTGGCTCAGATGATAGACTGCACTTCCAGCTCAGGGGTCCTGGGTTCAATCCCTGGTCAGGGAACTAGATCTCACATGCCTGAACTAAGAGTTCTCATGCCACTGCTAAACATCTGGCATGTGGCAACTAAGACCTGGTGCAGCCAAATAAATAAATAAGTTTTCAAAAAAGTATGTTTATTGTTAAATTTCTTTATTTTAATCCTCTTGACAGAGCCCCATGTTCAAAACATGATTTAGAAACTGCTTGACATAAAAAGCCAATTGATAGCAGAAAAATCATAGAAATGGAGATTTTTCTTTTTTTTGGTCCAGATTACCTGCAAATGGCCGATGTCACATCCAGAAGTGTGTGCTAAGTTGCTTCAATTATGTCCAACTCTCTGCGACCCCATGGACTGTAACCCACCAGGCTTCTTTGTCCGTGGGATTCTCCAGGCAAAATGCTAGAGTGGGTTGCCATGCCCTCCATCAGGGGATCTTCCTGACCCAGGGAATGAACCCATGTTTCTTGCGTCTCCTGCCTTGTCTGGCAGCTTCTTTACCTGTGCACTGGCGCAGCCCAACCAGAAAAGGTAATCTTACAAGACTTTGGACCTTTAAAGAAATAGAGCCAGTCAGATCAACTGTCCTGGCTTCAGGAGCAGTAGTCTCACTGTGCACAGACCAGCCGTGGAGCCTCTTCTGTGGGCCAAGGCTTTCTGGGCCAGTCCTTCTCCTTCACAACTCCATGTCCTGTGGCCAAAGCTGTCTCAGACATGAGACATGCGGCCTCTGCCACGAAGCCATCAACTGAACACCTAGAGGCTTTGATAAGTTGCCTCTAACCAGGCTGCTGTCAAGCTCTTGGACAGTCATGAAGACTGAGGTGCTTCACTTTGACACCCTCGGCTATGAATCTGCTCACTGGATGACTGCTACAGGGAAGAATGGAAATGTACTACCGTAAACAGAAGATGAGGTCCACATAGCAATTTTCTATCAGACGTGTATGTATGAAGCTACATAGTGGGACTTCCCTCGTGGTCTAGTGGTTAAGACTTCACCTTTCAATGCAGGGGATGCAGGTTTGATCCCTGGTGTGGGAGCTCAGATCCCACATGCCTCATGGCCAAATAACAAAAAAGTAAAACACAAACAATGTGGTAACAAATTTAATGAACACTGTAAAAATGGTCCACACCAAACTTCCAATGTGACACAAATGAACCCAGCTATGAAACAGAAACAGAATCAAGGACATAAAGAACAGACTGGTGGTTGCCAAGGGGGTGGGCTGTAGGCACAGGAGAGGGTTGGGTTGGGAGTTGGAGATTAGCAGATGCAAACTTGTATATACAGGACGGATTGACAAAAAGATTTACTATATAGCACAGGGCACTATATTCAATATCCTGTGATAAACTTTAATGGAGAAGATTATGAAAAAGAGTGTGTATCTATCTATCTATCTATCTAACTGAGTCATTCTGCTGAATAGCAATAATTAACACAACACTGTAATTCAATTATATAAAACAAATACAAGTAAAATTTAAAACAATGGTCCACATCAAAAAATCTTGTCTTGTTCAGTCTCTAAGGTCATGTCCAACTCTTTGTGACTCCATGTACTGCAGCACACCGGGCTTTGATGTCCTTCACTATCTCCTAGAGTTTGCTCCAGTTCATGTCCATTGAGTCAATAATGCCATCTAACCATCTCATCCTCTGTCACCCTCTTCTCCTCCTGCCTTCAATCTTTCCCAGCATCAGGGTCTTTTCCAATGAGTCAACTCTGCATCAGATGGCCAGAGTACTGGAGCTTCAACTTCAGTATCATTCCTTCCAATGAATATTCAGTGCTGAATCTTAACAAACAAAACATCTATATGGCCCCTAAAAGCTCCAAAATAGAGGCAATGCACAACTTCAATGGGAAGGAAAGCATGATAGCCCACTCCAGTATTCTTGCCTGGAGAATCTCATGGACAGAGGAGCCTGGCAGGGTACAGTCCATGGAGTCGCATAGAGCTGGACATGACTAAAGCAACTTAGCATGCACTTAGGAGGGCACGAGTTCTATGGATCTTCTATTTCCTGGACACTGACAAGGATCCAGTGTTCACCCAGACTTTGGGACCATCTCAAGATATATATTCACTCTTTTTTTTTTTTTTTTAATTTTATTTTTACTTTATTTTACTTTACAATACCGTGTTGGTTTTGTCATAAAACCCTGAGCATAATGTTTCCCTCACCAGAAAATCACAGTGGGCCTAGAGTAGAAAAAGGGGTAATGAGATGAGCAGCATTAAGCCTCTTATGACCCTGGGCTGGTCAGTTAATTGTTGGGTCTCAGTGTCCTCTTTTGTAGGCTGAAGGGGTGAACTTAGCTTCTATAATCACTTTCAGCTCTACACTTTTTAATGTAACGGATGATTATGTTTAAAGACTCAAATGGCTATTGTCCTCTCTGAAGTGATCACATTGCAGGTCACTCACGAGGAGAAAATATCTTCCCTTGGTTCTTGGGGGAAGCCTGGCTAGTCTCCAGCAAGGATGTCCTGGGTGGAGTGGTGTCTCATCAAAGGAATCTCTGTAGGAGCCCCTGTGAATGCTTGCATAGTACAGCTCCCCTGTCAGCCCACAGAACAAAACTCTTCTGTTTTTGCTCCCAAGGTGGGGCTGCTCTTGAGGCCGAGGGTTTGTCACTGAGGCCATAGGCTGGCAAAGTCATTTCCAGACACGTTGCTCCTTGTTCTCATCAGAGGCTGCGACCCAGAGCCACAGTTCTGTGGGTGGCGTGCCCCATCATTACCTGGGTGGTAAACAGGTTTTGTCATAAAACCCTGAGCATAATGTTTCCCTCACCAGAAAATCACAGTGGGCCTAGAGCAGAAAAAGGGGTAATGAGATGAGCAGCATTAAGCCTCTTATGACCCTGGGCTGGTCAGTTAATTGTTGGGTCTCAGTGTCCTCTTTTGTAGGCTGAAGGGGTGAACTTAGCTTCTATAATCACTTTCAGCTCTACACTTTTTAATGTAACGGATGATTATGTTTAAAGACTCAAATGGCTATTGTCCTCTCTGAAGTGATCACATTGCAGGTCACTCACGAGGAGAAAATATCTTCCCTTGGTTCTTGGGGGAAGCCTGGCTAGTCTCCAGCAAGGATGTCCTGGGTGGAGTGGTGTCTCATCAAAGGAATCTCTGTAGGAGCCCCTGTGAATGCTTGCATAGTACAGCTCCCCTGTCAGCCCACAGAACAAAACTCTTCTGTTTTTGCTCCCAAGGTGGGGCTGCTCTTGAGGCCGAGGGTTTGTCACTGAGGCCATAGGCTGGCAAAGTCATTTCCAGACACGTTGCTCCTTGTTCTCATCAGAGGCTGCGACCCAGAGCCACAGTTCTGTGGGTGGCGTGCCCCATCATTACCTGGGTGGTAAACTCTACAGGTATCTGTCCCCTTGGTGCCTGAGTGAGAAACGGGGTAGACTGACCAGGGAGCTCTCAAGTAAGAACCAGTCATGTAACTTGCTAGGACTGAATAGCCAACCTCAAGAAATGGGGGAAAAACAAACAAACAAACAAACCACGATCCACATGTAGCCAAGGAATAAAACTAGAATGAAGATGCAGAATTCTGCAGCATTTTGTACTATAAGCAACATTATTCTGGAATCTAAACTCCTCCCCAAAAGTTAGAAGGCTCTATTACTCTCTAAGAAGGGTTCATTTTGCATACAGACCCCCAACATTGCTGACACAGCTTGATGCTTCTGGAGTTTGGTGACTGTACTCCCCTTAAATACAAGCCATCTCATTCTGAGATGCTATAGCTGTTGTAGTCTAAAGGAGCCACAAAACAGAATTCACTGCCCTCCTGGTCAAGGCTTGTCTCCTGTGGTTGGGTTGATCACCCAGCAGTAGACTTGAACTTTAAGCCATAAAGATAAATAACTGTCCCCAGCAGATTGGTTCTGGGGTGGTCACATCATCATGTGGGATGCTGAGGCCACATGCATCCTGATATGGAGAGGAAGGGTGGAAACCATAAACCAAGGAGTCCTCCAAAAGTCCTCCTTCTCCTGTGGTCCCTCCATGACCACAGCCACCAAGTCCTTATAATTCCACCTTCTCAAATTTCCCCATTCTTGCTGCTTACATTCTAGTTTATAGTATTTCTTTTAGATTAGACTATTACTGGCCCATGAGGTCTAGGAAAAGTATTCTTATGAATATTTTTAACACATGGCCTGGTACAGCTGGATAGCCACATGTAAATGATTGAAGTTGAACCTCTTCCTCACACCATATACAACAATTAACTCAAAATAAATCACAGACCTACAAGTAAGAGCTACGACTATAAAATTCTTAGAAAAAAAATATAGGAGTAAATATTCATGAGACTATTTCTCTAGAATCTTGGGCCAGAGAAAGACTTGGTAGATATGATATCAAAAGTACAAGTGACAAAAGAAAATATAGATAAATGGACTTCTTTGAAATTAAAAACCTTTGTGCTTTAACAGATACCATCAAGAAAGTGAAAAGACAACCCACAGAATTGAAGAAAATTTTACAGTTGAAGAATTGAAGGACACTTTACAATTGAAGAATATTTTATAATTCATATATATGATAAGAGACTTGCATCAAGAATATATAAAGAGTTTTACAATTCCATTACGGAAAGACAGATAATCCAATTTTTAAATGGACAAAGAATCTGATTTTGTATCTTCCCAAAGAAGATATACAAGATGTCAAGAGACACATGAAGACATAGTGAACATTATTAGCCATCAAGGAAATGCAAATCAAAACCACAGTGAAATACCATTTTACACCAACTAGGATGGCTACCATCACACTTGCTTAACATCCACTAATATATGAAGGATTTAGAAAAGTTAGAACCCTCGTACATTGCTGGTAGAAATGTAAAATGATGCAGATGCTTCAGAAACAGCTTGGCAGTTCTTCAAAAAGTTAAACATAGAGCTATCAGGTGATACAGCAATTCCAATCTTAGGTATATACTCAAGAGAAAGGAAAATACACATTGACACAAAAACTTGTGCACAAATGTTTAAAGTAGCGTTATACATTATAGCCTCAAAGTAGAAAAAACCCAAGCACTCATAAGCAAATGAAAAGGTGAATAAAATGTGGTATATCTATACAATGGAATATTACTTGGCAATAAAAAGGAATGGGGTACTAATATATTCTGCAAGCATAGATTCCTGAAAACATTAAGTGCAAAAGGTCAGTGACAAAAGACCACATATTATATGATTCCATGTATAGTAAATGTCCAAAATAAGCAAATCTATACAGACAGAAAATAGATTAGCAGAGGGTTATGGATGGATCAGTAGTGCGGTGGGGAGGTGGGAATGAGGAATGACTGCTAATGGGTGGTTTTAGGGGTGATGAAAACATTCTAAAATCAGATAGTAGTGGGACCTCCCTGGTAGTCCAGTAGTTAAGAATCTGCCTTGCAATGCAAGGGACATGGCTCAATCCCTGATCAGGGAACTAAGATCCCACACACTGCAGAGCAACTAAGCCCACATACCACATCTAGAGTCCTCTCGCTTTAACCAAAGATTCCACATGATGCAATGAAGAGCCCTGGTGCTGCAATAAAGATCCCTTAGTGCTGCAACTAAGACCAGATACAGTCTGATAAATAATAAAATCAGATAGGGTGAAGGTTACACCACTCTGAAAATACACTAAAACCCACTTGACACCCCCACCATGTGTGTGCTCAGTCCTGTCTGACTCATTGCGACCCCAGACTGTAACCCATCAAGCCTTTCTTGTCCGTGGGATTTCCCATGCAAGAATACTGAAGTGGGTTGCCATTTCCTTCTCCAGGGGCTCTTCCCACCCCAGGGATCGAACGCGAGTCTCCTCCATCTCCTGCATTGGTAGGCAGATTCTTTCCCGCTGTACTACCTGGGAAGCGAAAACCACCTAATAGAATACCTTAAGTAAGCGAACCATATAGTGTGTGATTTATATCTTACCAAAACCATTTAAAATGGAATATTCACCTGTTCATTCATTGATTCACAGGTTCCCTGTGTCCAGTCTGCACTTTGATGCTTCTGTACTCAGCTGACATGATTTTACAAAAATGCAGATGATTCTCATGCAACTTCCTGATTAAACCTATGATGATTCAAGATCAAATTCAAACTCCTTGGCATATCATTGTAGGTCCTTCCTTCTCTAATGCTATCCAAACTGACTCAAGCCTCCGTTGCACCCAGTTATACTTCCTATCAGTGGACCCTCTTGTGTCTTGTCCTATCTATGCCGTTACCTATCTTGACTATTCTTCATTCTTCAAGAATCAATATAGATGTCACTATCTCTGTAGTGATGTTTCCATGCAAAATAGCTGCCCCTCAGACAATAATGGGCTTTCTTTCCCAATAAGAGTCAAAGAAGGCTTAAATGTAGAGAGGCATTGAGATGGTTGTCTACATTTTTTTTTTTTTCAATTGGAATATAGTTGATTTATTGTGTGTTAGTTGAATATAGTTGAATATTGTTGTGTTAATTTCTGCTGTACAGTAAAGACAATCAGCCATACATATACCTACATCCCCTCTATGTCACCACAGGGCATTGCATACATGCTATACAGTATGTTCTCATTAGTTATCTATTTTATACCCAGTAGTGCATATATGTCTACAAAGTCATCCTGCTAAGACCATCCTTTCATTACTCTTCTTCTCAACTATTCTTACATGTTTGTTTTTCCAAACACATCATCAAATTATATTGTGTGGTTAAAAAAATATTGTTCTTACTGATTTTGGGAGAGCAACCCTAAATCTTAAAACAACTCCAGAGAATACCACTTTTCTAAAAAGTGGCTATTATTTTTCTCCAAAAACAGAGTCTGTATTTATAATTGTCTAATAGAAATGCCCCTTGATGGAACTTTTATCATATTACATCACAATGGGATTTTTGGAAAGATGAAATAATATATGCAAAGTACCTGGTTCATTGACCAGCAAGAACCCTGAGAAACCAATTAGTTACAAGAGTGTCAATCTATCTCCCAAATATTTTTCAATTCTACTGTTTTCTTTTAATAGTCTAGAAATGTATTATAGTAAATAATACAGCAAAATACACAAAGGTGTGTGTACAAAGATCTTTATCACCACATTATTTGTAATAGAAAACATGAAGGGAAATGTTCCATGATGGGGAAGCAATTGAAGATGTTATAGCAGCTTCATCAGTACCATTTTTCTAGATTCCATATATGAGTTAATATAAGATACCTATTTTTATCTTTCAAGTGAACATTTCAACTGAACATTTGTGTACTTACTTCATTCTGTATGACAGGCTATAGGTTCATCCACCTCCCCAGAACTGATTCAAATTCATTCTTTTTTATGGCTGAGTAATAGTCCATTGCCTGGAGAATCTCACAGACAGAAGAGCCTGGTGGGCTGCAATCCATGGGGTCACAAAGAGTCAGGCACGACTGGGTGACTAACACTTACTTACTAATATTCCATTGCATATATGTACCACATCTCCTTTATCCATTCATCTGTTGATGGACATCTAGGTGCTTTCAAATGGAGACATAGATGTACAGAATGGATTTGTGGAAACAGTCAGGGAGGGAGAGAGTGGGATGAATGGAGAAAGTAGCATTAACATAAATAAAGTATCATGTGTAAATGGGTAGCTGGTGAGAAGTTGCTGTATAACACGGAGAACCTAGTCTGGCATACTGTGATGACTTAGAGGAATAGAATGGTATGGAGGAAGGGAAAGGAGGCTCAATAGGGAGGGAATATATCTATAATTATGGCTGATACATGTTGTTGTATGGCAGAAACCAACACAATATTGTAAAAAATTTTTTTAAATAAAGGTAAATAAAAAGGTGTTATAACAGAAAGTTTCTGTTTTTGGAAGTAGGATGGATTTGTTACTTTGATCCCTCTGCTTACAACAAATAAAAGTGTTAGATGGAAATGTAAAGGTATCAATGAAATAGCAAATGAGTAAGAAATTCTCGAAGGCTAAAAAGTAAATAAATGCTGCACCAAAACTTCCCCGAGAAGTAAGCAGATTCCCCGAAGCTGGCTGTTGTCCTGAATCATTTTATGAACTGACTGAATGTAAACTTCATATTCTATAGCTTTATGAGTATTGGGAGCAGACAGGAAGCCCTAGTTCCTTCTCAAGATGAGAAGTTTAATAGGATTCTCCTCTTACATAGAGGGATCCCCAAAGGATTTTAACCTCATTTTAAATGTGAACTGGAAGTAAATCCATCCCACTCTCAGGAACTGCATGAAAATTGTCAGTCTGGAAATGGCCCTAAATGGAAGGGGGGAAAGCCTTTCTGATTTGCTGGGGAATAATAATTACCAGATGGCCCTCACAAGAGTTGGCAACCCTAATTCATACCACATGGATGTCTTTAAAAACCTCTAGATGAGAATTTAGTTTAAAATGGTTCCAGGTTAGTAGTGGCCCAACCACCTGGTGGAAGCAAATTCAAATCTTCTCTGGGGAAAGGAACCAGCTTTGACTTAAGTCACTGAGAGTATGGCAGAAAAAGTGACAGGTCTTATGAGATTTCAGAGAAAAAAGTAAAAATAAATTTTTGTCTAATGTAAAACACACATTGGAATGAGGCACCATGAGAGAGAACCAAAGTAGCAATACACATCAAAATCAGACCTGCAAAGACTTCAAATGGTGGAAATATCAGATGCAAAATTAAAAATAAATATATTTAATATTTTGAAGAAATGAAGTACCTGAAAATTTTAAGGAGAAACTATGAAAATTTCTGAGCAGATCTGAAAAAGAACTAAGATAGTTAAAAATAAAATTAATAATATTAAAAAATAAGTAAAAAGTTTAAACAGTAGGTTGGATGACACTGACGGGAAGATCAAAGAAATGAAATATGGATCAGAAAAAATACTACCCAGATGGCAACAAAAAGAGGTGAAAAATATGAAAAAGAGATTAAGAAATATTAAGACAGAGCGAGAAAGCATAACATCTAATCCAAGTTCCAGAAAGAGGGACTAGAAATCACTGGAAGAGACAGACTGCATGTGATAATGTCTGAAATTTCCAGTCCTGATGAAAGATATCAACCCACAGATCAATGAAACCCAATGAATCTCAAATAAGATGAACAAAGAGAAATGCACATTTAGTAGCTCCTAGTGAAACTACTAGACATCAAAATATACTCAAGGTTTCTCTGGAGAGAAAAGACAGTCTTTGAGCAAGCAACAATTAAACTGAAAACTCACATTTCAACTGCAATTATCTATGTCCAATGACAGTGAAATAATTAATTTACTGTGTCAAGAGAAAATAACCATCAACATAAAATTGTACACCAGCTAAAATACCTTTAAAGAATGAGTAAAGTAAAAGTCTTCTCATATAGAAAATCTGAGGAAATTTGCCACCAGCATATTTTCACTAAAGAAAATCCCCCCAAAAAATGCTTTAGGGGGAAGCAAAGTGATCCCAGATTGAAAGTCTATAGTACAAAGAATGGTGATAATAGGAAAGAGTAACTATTTGGGTAAATTTAAACAAAAACATGACTTTGAAATAATTATAATACCTGTGGCTTTATAAATTAAAATAGAGCAAATCACCTGAAAACAATATAAGCCAGGAAAGAGTGCTTTTGGAATGAAAATGTTCAATGACTTTTGTATTGTTCAGAAAGTAGGGCAATTAGCCAATAAGAGGAAATATAAAACATAAAGATCAGAAAAGAGGGACAAAACCATCCTCATTTGCAGACAACATGATTGTCTGTGCTGAAAATCCCTAGTCATTGGTAAAAATAATTCCTAGAAATATAATGAGTTCAGCACTTCACAGGATACAAAATAAACATACAAAAATCAATAGCATTTCTATCTACTAGCAATGAATATATGGACACCAAAATTAAAATGCATACCCATTGCAATCACTCAAAAATAAATACTTAAGGTATAAATGCAACAAAATATGTATAGGACTTGTATGTTGCAAACCTCAAAACACTAATGAAATAAATAAAATGAAAAAGTGAAAGTGAAAGTGTTAGTCACTCAGTCATGTCCAACTCTTTGCAATGCCATGAACTGGGGCCCGCCAGGCTCCTCTATCCATAGGATTTCCCAGGCAAGAATACAGGAGTGGATTGCCATTTCCTTATCCAGAGGATCTTCCCAACCCAAGGATCGAACCCATGACTCCTGCCTCATCTCCTGTGTTGTAGGCAGATTCTTTAGCACTGAGCTACTCTACTCAAGGCACTGTGATGACCTAAATGGGAAGGAATCCAAAAGAGAATAAATATATGTATATACATAACTTATTCACTTTGCTGTATAGCAGGAAACTAACACAACATTGTAAAGCAACTATACTTCAATAAAAATTTTTTTAAAAAAAGTAGAACTGAGATTTCCAGTTCTGAGACACAATAGGGTCAACTCACTTTCCTCCTCCCTTAGAAATACAACTAAATACCCTGAAAACTATTCAATAGATAATAAAAAGATTCTGAATGCCAGCAAGAAGAAGCTAACTGGCAAGAGACCCCGGCACTTACTGAATGATAATAACATGAATTCTTTGTGCTATCTCATTAAATACTACATACCCAGTGGAGAAGAATATTCCAGTATTCTTGCCTAGAGAAACCCATGGACAGAGGAGCCTGGAGGGCTGCATTTCCTGGGGTTACAAAGAGGCAGACATGACTGAGTGACTGAACAACTATACACCCAGACCAAGTGCTGGAGACCTGCAACCCAGCACAGCCAGCAGGCAGACAAGAAACAAGGAAACAAACAACAGTGCTCTCTCTGGTCTTTCAAAAGACCAGGAAATGGGAAACACCAATACCAGCACCTAGCAAAATCCCCAGCCCCTGCCCTACAACCAGGGAACTAACAGGAGGTGTGACCTGCCTGCTGTGGCAGGTGTCCCAGCCCGGGTCCTACAGCTCCAGCATCACTGGCAGGTGGTCCGATCTACCTGCAGCAGTGGCAGCAACCCAGCCCCCACTCTATTACTGGGCACAAGCAGGAGTCGACCTATCTACTGGGGCAGGATCAGCTGCGTGTTTCACTTTCTGCTGTCCACCTGGTGGCCAAAGAGACCCAGGCCCAGCAGCTTCTGCACATCCCCACCCTCAGTGGCAGATGGTCACCAGTGACACCAGGCAGGCCAGAGAGGTAGAGCTGCAGGGAGTAAAGGAGAAATCTAGCTGTGCCAGAAAAATCAAGCAGACCAGAATAGCATTGCAAGGGCTCTGAAAACTAAAATGTCATTACTGCAAAAGCCCACAAGAGCAGTACAGAACTATATGCTAAAACAGCAGATTTAACCAGATCAAGAGATCCCTCCCAACATAATCATGAAAATGTCCAAGATACAATCAAAAGTCATTTCTAACATCAAGAACCAGGAAAGACATGATTTGAATAAGAAAAGACAATCACCAATGCCAGTACCAAGGTGAATCAAATGTCAGAATTACTTGATGAGGATTATAAAGCAGTCATTGTAAAAATGCTTCAACCATCATTGACAAATTCTCTTGATACCAAAGAAAAACTGAGAGACATCAACCAAGAACTAGAATTTTTTTTTAAGAAACAAATGGAGGTTAGAGAACTGAATATAAGAAACTCAAAAAAATTAGATACCCCATAATTAAACTTCTACAAACATGAATACAAAGAAAGAAGTTCTTTAAAAAAAAAGAGAGAGAAATGATACACTACTTCCTCCTCCAAAAAAGACCAAGTCAAAAGACAGGTTTCACATCTGAAAACATGGAAAGTAACAGGAAAGGAAACAATATTTTTCAAGAACAGAAAAATTCATGCCAACTAAAAATCCCATATTCATCGAGATGAAAGACTCTTCAGAAACGAAGGGAAAATAAAGATATTCTCAGAGGTAGGAAAAACTAAAAGAATGTGTATCTAGAAGATGTACCCTTAAAGAATGGTTCAGAGAAGCTATCCAAATAAAAAGAAAATAATAAAACAGCTGAAAACTTCAAAAAGGAAAGAATAGCAGAAGGGTAAAAGGGTTAGTAGCTCAGTCGTGTTCAACTCTTTGTGACCCCATGGACTCAAGCAGGAGCTCACCAGGCTCCTCTGTCCATGGAATTCTCCAAGCAAGAATACTGGAGTGGGTTGCCATTCCCTTCTCCAGGGGATCTTCCCAACCCCGGGATCGAACCTGGGTCTCCTGCATTGCAGGCAGATTCTTTACTGTTTCTTTACTGATTCTTTACAGGGAAGCCAAGGAGTAAACATAATAGATTAGTTTTCTCTTCATGAGTCTCTTTAACCATATTTTATGGTTGAAACAAAAGTTATAATGTCACCTGATGAGGTGCTCAATGGATGTAGAAGAAATATTTAAGACAAGGGAGAGTAAAGGGGTATAAATGAAGTCAGTATTCTACACTTAACTCAAAATAGGAAAATGTTTGTACCAATATGGTAATATCCAATACATATACAATTTGATAATATAGCAACCACAGTGAAATTTATAGAGGTATACTGAAGAACTTTATAAATAAATCAAAGTGGAACCCTGAAAAATGTGCAAGTAATTCACAGGAGGGGAAAAGAAAAGCAACGAAGGAACAAGAAATAGAGTGAACAAACAGAAAACAAATACAGTAAGTTCTTTACATACAAAGGAGTTCCATTCTGAGAGTGTGTTCATAGGTACAATTTGCTCATGAGTTCAGCAAAGTTAGTCTAGGTACCCAACTAACACAGTCGGCTATATAGTACTGTACTGTAATAGGTTTATAATACTTTTCACCCAAATAATACACTCAAAAACAAAACAAAAAAATAAAGCACTTAAAATCTTACAGTATAGTAGCTTGAGAAGTACAGGAATACAGTACAACAGCAGGCACATAGCGGCTGGCATCAAGTGAACAGGCAAGAAGAGGTACTGACTGGAGGAGGGAGAGGAGGTGGGAGATGGTAGAGCTGAAGGATCATCAGCAGCAGGAGAAAGAGGGCAAGCTGAGATGTCCTTCACACCTGATGTTGATGACACAGGTTCTGGTAACTTATTGGATTAAATTCTATTACCCTCTTGCTTCCAGACATTCCGGGCTTGAAATAAAGATCCTGGACTACTGTTCTCTATATAGTCAGTCAGTTGCTCGGTCGTGTCTGACTCTTTGCGACCCCATGGACTGCAGCACGCCAGGCTTCCCTGTCCATCACCAACTCCCAGTTTACTCAGACTCATGTCCATTGAATCGGTGATGCCATCCACACAGTTCAGTTCAGTTCAGTTCAGTCGCTCAGTCGTGTCCGACTCTTTGCGACCCCATGAATCACAGCACGCCAGGCCTCCCTGTCCATCACCAACTCCCGGAGTTCACTCAGACTCGCTTCCATCAAGTCAGTGATGCCATCCAGCCATCTCATCCTCGGTTGTCCCCTTCTTCTCCTGCCCCCAATCCCTCCCAGCATCAGAGTCTTTTCCAATGAGTCAACTCTTCTCATGAGGTGGCCAAAGTACTGGAGTTTCAGCTTTAGCATCATTCCTTCCAAAGAAATCCCAGGGCCGATCTCCTTCAGAATGGACTGGTTGGATCTCCTTGCAGTCCAAGGGACTCTCAAGAGTCTTCTCCAACACCACAGTTCAAAAGCATCAATTCTTTGGCACTCAGCCTTCTTCACAGTCCAACTCTCACATCCATACATGACCACAGGAAAAACCATGGCCTTGACTAGACGGACCTTAGTCAGCAAAGTAATGTCTCTGCTTTTGAATATACTATCTAGGTTGGTCATAACTTTTCTTCCAAGGAGTAAGAGTCTTCTAATTTCATGGCTGCAGTCACCATCTGCAGTGATTTTGGAGCCCCAAAAAATAAAGTCTGACACTGTCTCCACTGTTTCCCCATCTATTTCCCATGAAGTGATGGGACCAGATTCTCACTGTACAGTAAAACTGCACACAAGCACAACCACTTGTAGAGGATGCACACACGTGACAGTGTATGCCAGACGCATGAGCTAACTTGTGCAATGGGACATGAGCATGTACGTTTGCATCTTTGAACGTTCCCAAGTTGAAGGTTCGTATGTGAAGGGGGACAGTAAAGTGACTTACTGTGATAAAGTGGCAGACTTAAGGCCTAACATCTTTACCACTGAGCCACCTGGGAATTCCAGTAACCAGGGGGCTGGATACAAAGAATAAGGAGAAGCTTTAGGTGGTTTGAAATGTACATATGAAGAGCCACAGTGAAAACAGAGTAGAAGGGCTTCCCTGGTGGTCCAGTCATTAAGACTTTGCCTTCCAAGGCAGGGCATGTGGGTTTGATCCCTGGTTAGGTTTTGATCCCTGGTTGGGGAGAAGAAGGGTACGACAGAGGATGAGGTGGTTGGATGGCATCACTGACTCAATGGACATGAGTCTAAGCAAGCTCCAGGAGTTGGTGATGGACAGGGAAGCCTGGCTTGCTGCAGTCCATGGTGTCGCAAAGAGCTGGACACGATTGAGCAACTGAACTGACTGGTGAGCTATGATCCTACCTGGCCCATGGCCAAAAAAAAAAAAACTAAAAGAATGTGTATCTAGAAGATGTACCCTTAAAGAATGGTTCAGAGAAGCTATCCAAATAAAAAGAAAATAATAAAACAGCTGAAAACTTCAAAAAGGAAAGAATAGCAGAAGGGTAAAAGGGTTAGTAGCTCAGTCGTGTTCAACTCTTTGTGACCCCATGGACTCAAGCAGGAGCTCACCAGGCTCCTCTGTCCATGGAATTCTCCAAGCAAGAATACTGGAGTGGGTTGCCATTCCCTTCTCCAGGGGATCTTCCCAACCCCGGGATCGAACCTGGGTCTCCTGCATTGCAGGCAGATTCTTTACTGTTTCTTTACTGATTCTTTACAGGGAAGCCAAGGAGTAAACATAATAGATTAGTTTTCTCTTCATGAGTCTCTTTAACCATATTTTATGGTTGAAACAAAAGTTATAATGTCACCTGATGAGGTGCTCAATGGATGTAGAAGAAATATTTAAGACAAGGGAGAGTAAAGGGGTATAAATGAAGTCAGTATTCTACACTTAACTCAAAATAGGAAAATGTTTGTACCAATATGGTAATATCCAATACATATACAATTTGATAATATAGCAACCACAGTGAAATTTATAGAGGTATACTGAAGAACTTTATAAATAAATCAAAGTGGAACCCTGAAAAATGTGCAAGTAATTCACAGGAGGGGAAAAGAAAAGCAACGAAGGAACAAGAAATAGAGTGAACAAACAGAAAACAAATACAGTAAGTTCTTTACATACAAAGGAGTTCCATTCTGAGAGTGTGTTCATAGGTACAATTTGCTCATGAGTTCAGCAAAGTTAGTCTAGGTACCCAACTAACACAGTCGGCTATATAGTACTGTACTGTAATAGGTTTATAATACTTTTCACCCAAATAATACACTCAAAAACAAAACAAAAAAATAAAGCACTTAAAATCTTACAGTATAGTAGCTTGAGAAGTACAGGAATACAGTACAACAGCAGGCACATAGCGGCTGGCATCAAGTGAACAGGCAAGAAGAGGTACTGACTGGAGGAGGGAGAGGAGGTGGGAGATGGTAGAGCTGAAGGATCATCAGCAGCAGGAGAAAGAGGGCAAGCTGAGATGTCCTTCACACCTGATGTTGATGACACAGGTTCTGGTAACTTATTGGATTAAATTCTATTACCCTCTTGCTTCCAGACATTCCGGGCTTGAAATAAAGATCCTGGACTACTGTTCTCTATATAGTCAGTCAGTTGCTCGGTCGTGTCTGACTCTTTGCGACCCCATGGACTGCAGCACGCCAGGCTTCCCTGTCCATCACCAACTCCCAGTTTACTCAGACTCATGTCCATTGAATCGGTGATGCCATCCACACAGTTCAGTTCAGTTCAGTTCAGTCGCTCAGTCGTGTCCGACTCTTTGCGACCCCATGAATCACAGCACGCCAGGCCTCCCTGTCCATCACCAACTCCCGGAGTTCACTCAGACTCGCTTCCATCAAGTCAGTGATGCCATCCAGCCATCTCATCCTCGGTTGTCCCCTTCTTCTCCTGCCCCCAATCCCTCCCAGCATCAGAGTCTTTTCCAATGAGTCAACTCTTCTCATGAGGTGGCCAAAGTACTGGAGTTTCAGCTTTAGCATCATTCCTTCCAAAGAAATCCCAGGGCCGATCTCCTTCAGAATGGACTGGTTGGATCTCCTTGCAGTCCAAGGGACTCTCAAGAGTCTTCTCCAACACCACAGTTCAAAAGCATCAATTCTTTGGCACTCAGCCTTCTTCACAGTCCAACTCTCACATCCATACATGACCACAGGAAAAACCATGGCCTTGACTAGACGGACCTTAGTCAGCAAAGTAATGTCTCTGCTTTTGAATATACTATCTAGGTTGGTCATAACTTTTCTTCCAAGGAGTAAGAGTCTTCTAATTTCATGGCTGCAGTCACCATCTGCAGTGATTTTGGAGCCCCAAAAAATAAAGTCTGACACTGTCTCCACTGTTTCCCCATCTATTTCCCATGAAGTGATGGGACCAGATTCTCACTGTACAGTAAAACTGCACACAAGCACAACCACTTGTAGAGGATGCACACACGTGACAGTGTATGCCAGACGCATGAGCTAACTTGTGCAATGGGACATGAGCATGTACGTTTGCATCTTTGAACGTTCCCAAGTTGAAGGTTCGTATGTGAAGGGGGACAGTAAAGTGACTTACTGTGATAAAGTGGCAGACTTAAGGCCTAACATCTTTACCACTGAGCCACCTGGGAATTCCAGTAACCAGGGGGCTGGATACAAAGAATAAGGAGAAGCTTTAGGTGGTTTGAAATGTACATATGAAGAGCCACAGTGAAAACAGAGTAGAAGGGCTTCCCTGGTGGTCCAGTCATTAAGACTTTGCCTTCCAAGGCAGGGCATGTGGGTTTGATCCCTGGTTAGGTTTTGATCCCTGGTTGGGGAGAAGAAGGGAGCGACAGAGGATGAGGTGGTTGGATGGCATCACTGACTCAATGGACATGAGTCTAAGCAAGCTCCAGGAGTTGGTGATGGACAGGGAAGCCTGGCTTGCTGCAGTCCATGGTGTCGCAAAGAGCTGGACACGATTGAGCAACTGAACTGACTGGTGAGCTATGATCCTACCTGGCCCATGGCCAAAAAAAAAAAACCCCCACAAAACATAAAACAGAAGCAATGTTGTAATGAATTCAATAAAGACTTTTTAAAAATGGTCCACATTAAAAAAAAAATCTTAAAAGAAAGAACACAGAGTAGGAAAGGTAGATGGTTTGTTTATTGCTACTTCATAATACCCCTTCTTCTCTCGCTTTTCTTTCCACCAACTCCCTTTCCCCTAATCAAATGCTGTCCTGTCAGAACTAATGAAACTCAAAAGACCAGCTTCCAGACAAATAACTCCAGATGTCTTTGACAACAGAAACAGCGACCAGAAATCACATGAAGTTTTGGAAGCGGCAAGTGCCCCAAACTGTACCTGTGGGCTGCCCCTCCCGCTTCCTGCACGTGGACCACCTAGGCTCCCTCCCCATTCTCCCCCCACACTGGGGATGTGGCTGGCTCTGTGGGAGTCCTGGAGCCCCAACCATTCCTCCAAGGGGCTGCTCTCAGTCTCCACAAGCTGCTCTTCTGTGGCAGGAAGGGGCAGGCGGCCAAAGGATTGGGTTTCCCACTTGCCAAGGAAGCCTAGGCCTCAAAGCCACAGGCTGAGCGGGCTTGCAGGCAGTTAAATGAAGGGACCCGTCTGCTCCCGGAGGGCCCTGACCACCCTCTCTCCACCCAACAGCACATGCCAGAGACTGAGACGGCAGCTCCAACCTCAGTGCCTCCTGAGTCACTCTGTGCGAGTGATGACTTGCCCTAACCAGTAATTTGAATTCATAAAGAGAAGCAGGGTCTTCCACAAAATGAAAGCTGTTCCCATGTGGATCAAAGCATCCTGAGTCCTCTTAGGAAGGCAGCCCAAAAGGGAGGACCTGCCCCAGGTCTGGTCTCATCTGCTGCCCTATTCCCAGAAGAAGTGTCCAGTGACTCCAGACCCCAACCAGTGGGAATGCCAAAAGCAATGTCCAATGTAAACCCATGGGTTGCCTCCCCCCCCGCCCCCCCCCCAAAAAAAAAACAATGCAAGCTCAGGCTATGTCAATAGAAGCTCGACGTCAAGGGTGGCCTCATTATGTTCATTTATGCAACCATTCTTTCCACAATATTTATAGAGTCACTAGCATGTGCCAGTACCCAATCTCATCCAGTGCCATGAAGAACGCCAGCTCTCAGATGGATAAACACTGCTTCAGGCTTCTTTGGTGATCTGCTAATACTTAGCTAGAGAGAAACTGAGCAACAAATGAGATAGGAGTGGTCAGACTGCACCCAGAGAACTTGTGTCCCCAACCCCATAATCTCTCTCCCCTGGATCTATCTGTTCAAGAGCAAATAATACCAATCTGTGTAGAGTCTGAGGCTGGAGAGATGCCAGGGTGGTTACTTCCTAGATTAGAGAATTGTAGGTGTCCACGTGCTTGCAGGTAACACCTCTTGTGGTACTGGGCAGTGCAGGGAGTAGAAGGGGAAAGATGAGCATGGCCAGTGGCCAAGAGCCAGGGCCCCCACATCCTAGTGCAGAACACTGAGAAATCCAATAGCAGAGACTGCTCTGGTGGTCCAGTAGCTAAAACTCTGTGCTCTTAATGCAGGGGGCCTGGGTTCGATCCCTGGTCAGGGAACTAGATCCCCACATGCCAGAACTATAAGACCCTGTGTGCCCCAACTAAGGCCTGGAGCAGCCAAATAAAACAATATTTTAAAAGAGAGATAGAGAAAGAAATCCAAGGACTTATTTGACCTTGGTTGTCCAAGTACTTGTGTTTGTCGAGGGAGAAGTCCACCATCACCCTAATACCAAAACCTGACAAAGATGCCACAAAAAAAGAAAACTACAGGCCAACATCACTGATGAACATAGATGCAAAAATCCTTAACAAAATTCTAGCAATCAGAATCCAACAACACATTAAAAAAATCATACACCATGACCAAGTGGGCTTTATCCCAGGGATGCAAAGATTCTTCAATATTTGTAAATCAATCAATGTAATACACCATATTAACAAATTGAAAAATAAAAGCCATATGATTATCTCAATAGATGCAGAGAAAGCCTTTGACAAAATTCAACATCCATTTATGATAAAAAAAAAAAA
>SJYT01059111.1:228586-300697 GCA_006410635.1 Cephalophus harveyi
TGAAAAATAAAAGCCATATGATTATCTCAATAGATGCAGAGAAGGCCTTTCACAAAATTCAACATCCACTTATGATTAAAAAAAAAAAAAACTCTCCAGAAAGCAGGAATAGAAGGAACACACCTCAACATAATAAAAGCTATATATGACAAACCCACAGCAAACATTATCCTCAATGGTGAAAAATTGAAAGCATTTCCCCTAAAGTCAGGAACAAGACAAGGGTGCCCACTTTCACCACTACTATTCAACATAATTCTGGAAGTTTTGTCCACAGCAATCAGATCAGAAAAAGAAATAAAAGGACTCAAAACTGGAAAATAAGAAGTAAAACTCTCACTGTTTGCAGATGACATGATCCTCTACATAGAAAACCCTAAAGACTCCACCAGAAAATTACTAGAGCTAATCAATGAATATAGTAAAGTTGCAGGATATAAAATCAACACACAGAAATCCCTTGCATTCCTATACACTAATAATGAGAAAGTAGAAAAAGAAATTAAAGAAACAATTCCATTCACCATTGCAATGAAAAGAATAAAATACTTAGGAATATATCTACCTAAAGAAACTAAAGACCTATGTATAGAAAACTATAAAACACTGATGAAAGAAATCAAAGAGGACACTAATAGATGGAGAAATATACCGTGTTCATGGATCGGAAGCTTTCTTTTCTTTTGAGAACATGATCTATGCTCTTGATTCTCTCTAAGTTAGGTTAAACTGTGCTTTTAAATTGAGATCATGTATGTTACACTGTGGAGACCTAAGGCTGCCTTTCTAATGAAAGCTTTGTTGTCTGCTTTAGTTACAAATCACAAACTCTGTCTTGGACAGCAACCAAATTCAGCTGGGATCTTTTAGTCTGGTCTACAAATACAAGATTTGGGGGACTGTTGGAAATATAAAATGAAATTTGGGGATATCTTCTCTAGATATTTTCCTTTATAAAGTCTTCTTCTTCTTCTTCTTTTTTAACAGAAACTGGACTACAAGGAGATACAACCAGTCCATTCTAAAGGAGATCAGTCCTGGGTGTTCTTTGGAAGGAATGATGCTAAAGCTGAAACTCCAGTACTCTGGCTACCTCATGAGAAGAGTTGACTCATTGGAAAAGACTATGATGCTGGGAGGGATTGGGGGCAGGAGAAAAAGGGGATGACAGAGGATGAGATGGCTGGATGGCATCACTGACTCGATGGACGTGAGTTTGAGTGACCTCCAGGAGTTGGTGATGGACAGGGAGGCCTGGCGTGCAGCAATTCATGGGATCACAAAGTGTCAGACACAACTGAGTGACTGAACTGATCTGAACAGATTTTTTGACTCAGAATACTGGTTTTCTGATCAGAAATCCAATAACTTTTCCTCCACAAGGGATTCTGCCACTCTCAGGGTAGAAAGAGTGGAAAAAAAAAAAAAAATCTGTACTTTTGAACATGGGAAACTCAGAATTTGCCCTATTCTCTTCATTTTTCACTAGCTGCTTTGAGCTAATATGTCCAGACTGTACCTGTAAAGCGTTCCAGTTGGTGCTTACTCAGTGATTACCAGAATCTCCAAATTCATCACTTTTTTAGAGTAACAAAAATTAAGTTTGATATGGCCAAGCTTTGTCTAAGCAGCCACCAGACTTTCAGTCTTTCAGGGCACTCGTTCCTCTATGACATACATGTTTTCCCCATTCATACTGCTGTGCTGTCTAGAATATTCATTCTACTCTGAAGTCTTGTATCATTGATGGTTTATATACCTTATTCTTAACTTTTAAGCAGTCCCACTACTGGGCATATACCCTGAGAAAACCATAATGCCAAAAGACACATGTACCCCAATATTAATTGCAGCACTATTTACCATAGCCAGAACATGGAGGTAACATAACTGTTCACTGAATGGATAAAGAAGATATGGTACATACACACAATGGAATATTACTCAACCATAAAAGGAATAACACCAAGTCAGTTATAGTGATGTGGATGAACATAGAGCCTTAGAGTGAACTAAATCAGGAAGAGAAAAACAAATACTGTGTAGTGATGCATATATATGGAATCTAGAAAGATGGTACTGAAGAACCTATTTGCAGAGCATAAGTAGAGATGCAGTAGAGAATCAACATGTGGACACAGTAGGGTAAGGAAATGTGGGATAAATTGGGAGAGTATCATTGACATATGTACACTACCAGGTGTAAAACAGATAGTTGGTGGGAAGCTTCTGTATTGCACAGGGAGCTCAGCTCAGTGTTCTGTGATGACCTAGGGGGGGTGATATTGGGGGTGAGTGGGAGGAGGGCTCAAGAAGGAGGGGATATGTATACATATAGCTGGTTTACATTGCTGTGCAGCAAAAACTGGGCTTCCCTGATGGCTCAGTGGTAAAGAATCCACCTGCACTGCAAGAGATCCGGGTTCAATCCCTGAGTCAGGAAGATCCCCTGGAGGAGGGCATGGTATTCCACCCCAGGATTCTTGTCTGGAGAATCCCATGGACAGGAGAGTCTGGTGGGCTACAATCAATAGGGTTGTGAAGAGTTGGACATGACTGAAGTGACTTAGCACGCACAGCAAATCTAACACAACATTGCAAAGCAATTACATTCCAATAAAAAAAAAATAAAAATTTTCCATGAAAAAATATAGTCTTTTTCAGGCTCACATTAAATAAACAGAAAAATCGCTTGTAACTCTTTTAGCTCAAGATCTAATAACACTGTGTCCCCCAGCATTTACTTGGATAGAATTTTATCAATTTATTTAATTTAATGTATGCACTTAAAAGTGATATTCCAGTACCAACTTTGTTACCTGAATCATTGACTTTTGATTTTATCATACTTAAATGAAAGATTTGGGTTTGAAGATCTCTATAGTTTCTTGGTAACTTCATTTTAATTTCAAGCTCTACCATAATAAGAATAAAGTATCTTCTTTGCCTGTCAAAACTAGCCTTGTATGATTATGAAAAGGGTCGCTTTTCCATTTCTCTGCATGTTATAGAAATAAGTTATTAATCATAATATTTGAAACCTGAACCCATGATCTTTCACCTCTTCACACTTGGGGGACAAGCCCCTTCTTGACTGAGGCCTTGTTCCTCATGAGCTGCTGATCGGTTTCTCTGGAGTGACACTAAATCAAGTGGAAGCCCATGGTAGTGTAAATCACAGTCTAATTTAGTCGCTACTGTGTTGTGACAGTTAAAAATGTTTTTTAATTGTGACTATAAATTATACATGAACAATCCTTAGTGACAATCTTAATACTACATCAGATTATTTCACCCAAGGGGAATTGCAAGCATCATCAACATGAGGCAAGTGTGTGTCGGAAACTTTTAAAATAGCAATTTGGGAAAAGATGACAGTGAAGGTCTCTGGGTTAGAGTCAGCCCTAAACACTGCGCAGAAAGGGAGAGGGCTGTGGATTGCGGAGCTATGGATCACAAACACAGTCTTTTTGTTCTCCTACAAGCCGGTCCTGAAAACAGGATCTGAGATTTCTGTTTGTAAGTTTAACAGTCTTCAGAAATGAACCACTTAGCCTTAGCCTGGTATTTTAGAGAAAAAGTTAGTGGCCTTAGGAAGAAAAGAGATTTTTCTAAGTAGCTATTTGAACATATGCATTTCTTAAATATTTAAAAATCTGCATATTCTCAGTTTTAGAGTCATTGTTTTTTAGTTGCTAAAAAACTAAGTTCTGTCTGATTCTTTGTGACCCCATGGACTCTAGCTGTCAGGCTCCTCCATCCATGGAATTTCCCAGGCAAGAATACTGGAGTGGGTTGCCATTTCCTTCCCCAGGAGATCTTCCCAACCCAGCAATTGAACTGGAGTCTCTTACATCTCCTGCATTAGCAAACAGATTCTTAACCACTAGCACCACCTGGGAAGCCCTGATTGAATTAAGACTTCACAATCATTATGATTCAATGTCTTCTCCTCTTAAAGTGGAATAATGTTCAACTTACATAACTGTTCTGAGACTCTAATAGGTCAGCTTTCTCAAGTAGATAGTACATTAGCTAGCATGTTATAATACCCGATGTGTTTGTACTCCTTCAGCTGAAATTCCTGTCCTCTGTGTATGTGGATAAATGTTCCAAGCAGTGGAACTGTTCCCATACTTCCAACAGTAGTTCTCAGATGCCCTGAGGTCTTTCACAGAAACTTGAGGATAAAGAATACTGATCTAAGACTCCACAACCCCAATCCTAGATAAAACACTGAAATTCACTTAAAAATTAAAGTATAAACAGATGAAAGAAAAAAAAAAGTACTCTCTCTTTTCTAATGTTAATTAATATTAAAGCAAATAAAAGTACAGTGATCAGTCGACGGGCATTTAGGTTGCTTCCATGTACTAGCCATTGTAAAAACTGCTGCAATGAACCCTGGGGTACATGTGTGTCTTTCAATTATGGCTTTCTCAGGGTATGTGTCCATTAGTGGGATTGCTACCGCTCCCCAGTAGTAGATATTTGCTGCAGTAGTGGATGATACAGTAGTTCCATTCCTAGCTTGACGTGGCTTTCAAAAAGAACACATTTGAGTCAGTCCTAATGAGGTTGTGAACCTAGGGCCTATTATACAGAGTGAAGTCAGTCAGAAAGAGAAAGACAAATATCGTATATTAACACATGCCTATGGGATATAGAAAGATGGGACTAATGAACCTATCTACAGGGTGATACAGACATATGGAGATCCAGACAGAGAACAAACTTGTGGACACAGTGGGGGAAGGAAAGGGTGGGACTAATTGAGAGAATAGCACAGAAACATATGCACTAGTCCATTCAGTCATTCAGTCCTGTCCAACTCTTTGGGAGCGCATGGACTGCAGCACACCAGGCCTCCTTGTTCATCACCAACTCCAAGAGTTTACTCAAACTCATGTACATTGAGTTGGTGATGACATCCAACCATCTCATCCTCTGTCATCCCATTCTCTTCCCGCTTTCAATCAAATAAGTCAGTTCTTCACATCAGGTGGTCAAAGTATTGGAGTTTTCAGCTTCAACATCAGTCCTTCCAAGGAATATTCAGGACTGATTTCCTTTAGGATGGACTGTTTGGATCTCCTGGAAGTTCAAGGGACTTTCAAGAGTTTCCTCCAACGCCACAGTTCAAAAGCATCAATTCTTCAGCGCTCAGATTTCTTTATAGTCCAACTCTCACATCTATACATGACTATTGAAAAAACGGTAGCCTTGACTAGACAGACCTTTGTTGGCAAAGTATTGTCTCTGCTTTTTAATATGCCATCCAGTTTGCCAAAACTTTTCTTCCAAGGAGTAAGCGTCTTTTAATTTCATGGCTGCAGTCACAATCTGCAGTGATTTTGGAGCCCAAAACGATAAATTCTGCACTGTTTCCACTGTTTCCCCATCTAGTTGCCATGAAATGATCAGACTGGATACCATGATCTTAATTTTCTGAATGTTGAGTTTTAGCTAACTTTTTCACTCTCCTCTTTCACTTTCATCAAGAGGCTCTTTAGTTCTTCTTCCCTTTCTGTCATAAGGGTGGTGTCATCTGCATATCTGAGGTTATTGATATTTCTCCTGGCAATCTTGATTCCAGTTAGTGCTTCATCCAGTCCAGCATTTCACATGATGAACTGTGTATATAAGTTAAATAAGCAGGGTGTCAATATACAGCCTTCACATACTCCTTTTCCTATTTGGAAACAGTCTGTTGTTCCATGTCCAGTTCTAACTGTTGCTTCCTGAGCTGCATACAGATTTCTCAAGAGGCAGGTCAGGTGATCTGGTATTCCCATCTCTTTCAGAATTTTCCACAGTTTGTGGTGATCCACACAGTCAAAGGCTTTGGCATAGTCAATAAAGCAGAAGTAGATGTTTTCCTGTAACTCTCTTGCTTTTTCCATGATCCAGTGGATGTTGGCAATTTGATCTCTGATTCCTCTGCCTTTTCTAAAACCAGCTTGAACATCTGGAAGTTCATGATTCACTTCAAGTATTATTGAAGGCTGGCTTGAAGAATTTTGAGTATTACTTGACTTGTGAGATGAAACGTGTGCATTACCATGTGTAAAATCGATACCCAGGGGAAATTTTCCGTGTGACAAAGGGAGCACAACTGAGTGCTCCGTGACAACATAGAGGGGTGGGATGGGGAGGGACCTGGGAGGGAGGCTCAGGAGGGAGGGGACATGTGTATACCTGTGGCTGATTCATGTGGATGTATGGCAGTAACCAGTATCATACTGTAAAGCAATTCTCGTCCAATAAAGAAAATATTTAAAAAGCAATATCACAGGAAATTTGAAGAACACACAGTATCACCTGTAAAATCTAAGATACTGAGAAGTAACTGCGGATGACCTGGATGAGTAGGGAAGAGAGAAATCACAAGCAGGGCTGGATCTTTCCATGAGAAACAGTGTCAGCCAGAGGGCACCAGCAGAGGGTAGGAGCAATACACACTAGCAAACACATGCTGACTGGCATCATGCACTTAACTGCACATTTATTGAATGGGGCTTCCCAGGCTGCACGAGTGGTAAAGAAATCGCCTGCCAATGAAGGAGACATAAGAGACACGGTTCAGTCCCTGGGTTGGGAAGATCCCCTGTAGGAGGGCATGGACACCCACTCTGGTATTCTTGCCTGGAGAATCCCAGGGACACAGGAGCCTGGGAATACCTACGTGTCAGGCAGGCTCACTGACTCCTCAGAGAGAAAGGTGGATGATGCTCAGTCTTTGTTTCAGATGAGCTCGCGTGGGGCCCCTTTCCAGGGACAGACATGCATGATCCCCAGCTAGAGTGGGTCAGATCCTAAACACCACTGGTATGCAAGGTGACCCTCCATTAGCCAACAGCTGAGGCTATATTGACAAATACTAATTACAATCCCGCTTTTTTTTTTTTTTAAATTTAGATGGCTGTATTTTGTGTATGGCTATTTTTACTTTGTAGTAAAATATCCTGCTGGTGATTTGTGACAGTGTTTGCAGGATGATGAATTTGTCCCAATTCTCAGCAGAGTTTCCGATTAGAGATTTGTCTAAGGTGTTGGGTTAAGCAAAAATAGATGTAAAATTATGATGTTTTACATCACCAAGATTTCTAACAATAGAAGTATATGAATGCTTGGCTTTGTTCTTACATAAATAATCTATCTCCCCAGAAATATCATGACTTCTGTGTATTGCAAAGTTCTCTGAGAGTGGAAATTAGTTGTTGAAGCCAGTATTTCTAACCACTGACTGTGTGTGCACATGCATACATGCTCAGTTGTGTTCAGCCTTTTGCAACCCCACGGACTGTAGCCTACCAGGCTCCTCTGTCCACAGGATTCTCCAGGGAAGAATACTGGAGAGAGTTGCCATTTCCTTCTCCAAAGGATCTTCCTGACCCAGGGGTCAAACCCCTGTCTCTTGTGTCTCCTGCCCTAACAGGCAGATTGTTTACCACTAGTGCCACCTGGGAAGCCCAAACATTGACCAATAGACTTCTGAAGTCATGACCTAATTATTTTGAGAATCTACTGAGGCACACTGATGTACGCTAGAGTATGGGGAAAAAATGGTGAAAAGACCAGGACCTGATTGTCTAGAAAGATGAAGTCTTAACTATGTAACCCATCACTAAACATCCACTCTTGAGGAGGTCAGGAAGAATGCAAATGGTGTATGTTTGCTATCTCCATGTTATAGGGTCAGTAAATTTATCCATGTATTCAGTTCAGTTCAGTCGCTCAGTCGTATCCGACTCTTTGCGACCCCGTGGACTGTAACCTATAGTAGGCTTCTCCGTCCATGGGATTCTCCAGGCAAGAATACTGGAGTGGATTGCCATTTCCTTCTCCAGGGGATCTTCCCGACCCAGGGATCGAACCCGGGTCTTCCGTATTAGAGGCAGACGCTTTAACCTCTGAGCCACCAGGGAAGCCCCATATTTGATAAATATTAATAGATAATACTGTAAAATTTCCATAATTTTAGAATTAAATGGTAATATTTTAATGTACCTCATAAAGCATGGTTCAGTTCAGTTCAGTCGCTCAGTCATGTCCGACTCTTTGCGACCCCATGAATTGCAGCATGCCAGGCCTCCCTGTCCATCAACAACTCCCGGAGGTCACTCAAACTCAAGTCCATCGAGTCAGTGATGTCAACCAGCCATCTCATCCTCTGTTGTCACCTTTTCCTCCTTCCCCCAATCCCTTCCAGCATCAGAGTCTTTTCCGGTGAGTCAACTCGTCGCATGAGGTGGCCAAAATACTGGAGTTTCAGCTTTAGCATCATTCCTTCCAAAGAAATCCCAGAGCTGATCTCCTTCAGAATGGACTGGTTGGATCTCCTTGCAGTACAAGGGACTCTCAAGAGTCTTCTCCAATACCACACTTCAAAACATCAATTCTTCAGCACTCAGCTTTCTTCATGGTCCAACTCTCACATCCATACATGACCACAGGAAAAACCATAGCCTTGATTAGACGGACCTTGTTGGCAAAGTAATGTCTCGGCTTTTGAATATGCTATCTAGGCTGGTCATAACTTTTCTTCCAAGGAGCAAGCGTCTTTTAATTTCATGGCTGCAGTCACCATCAGCAGTGATTTTGGAGCCCAGAAAAATAAAGTCTGACACTGTTTCCACTGTTTCCCCATCTATTTCCCATGAAGTGATGGGACCAGATGCCGTGATCTTAGTTTTCTGAATGTTGAGCTTTAAGCCAACTTTTTCACTCTCCTCTTTCACTTTCATCAAGAGGCTTTTAGTTCCTCTTCACTTTCTGCCATAAGGGTGGTGTCATCTGCATATCTGAGGTGATTGATACTTTTCCCTGCGATCTTGATTCCAGCTTGTGCTTCTTCCAACTAGCGTTTCTCATTATGTACTCCGCATATAAGTTAAATAAGCAGGGTGACAACATGCAGCCTTGACGTACTCCTTTCCTATTTGGAACCTGTCTGTTGTTCCATGATAGATTAAGTGGAACACTTTTTTTTCCTGTCATATCACTGTTACATTCTGTTTGAGAGGAAATATTTCAATGGCAGTCAACCTCAATCTATCTATAACATTAAGATAATAAGATCTACCTCATTTATCCTTTGTTTTCATTCACTGATCAAATGCTTCCTATAACTATCATCCTTTGCCTAGGTTTCTGGAAATAGAGCAAAGCAAAGGACAAGACAAGACACTTCATGGGAAACATAGTAAAGTGGGGGTTGTAAGGATGAAAAGATGTAAGTAATGGAGAATGCTTAGTGTATAGAGAGCTTTCAATAGAAGTTACTTTGCGATTAGTTTTTACTGATACAGTTATTGGGGCTTCCCAGGTGGCTCAGTGGGTAAAGAATCTGCTTACAATGCAGATGCCATGGGTTTGATCCCTGGGTCAGCAAGATCCTCTGGAGGAAGGCATGGTGATCCACTCCACTCCTGGAGAATCCCATGGACAGAGAAGCCTGAAGGGCTATAGTCCGTCTATAGGATCACAGAGAGTCAGAGACATGCACGCATACATGATATAGTTACTACTATCATTATGAAGAGGAAAGGATGAGAAAAAGCATGATAACCCGTCACACTGTTTATTAGAAGAAATCTGGTGCTCATGTAGAAGAGCTAGTTACTTTTACTTTTGATTTCCCTTGCAATGATAACTCCTATGTCTCTATCAAAAGAAAAGTGTCCTATAAATAAATGTGTCACCTCTTAGAATAATCTCATTATGCAATTTTGAGAAACTGTCACTGACTCTTCCCTATGCTTGGCCCATCTTTCTCCTGCCTCTGCGTCTGAAGGGCATGGCCATACATGGCAGGGCTGCAAGATTAAGCAAACAAAAGTATAAAACACCCAGTTAAATTTCAGATAGACAACAAATACTATTTAGAATGTCCCAAGCATTGCACTGAACTTGCTTATACTAAAAATTATTTATCTGAAGTTCAAATTTAACCTGGCAACCCCAACCTGTAGACACCAATAGATAATCAAAGGTACTCTCAGGGAAACTCTGTGATCTTATTAAACATTTCTTAGGTTTGCCCAATGTCAAAAATGCTAACTCCAGCATAAAATGGACACAGAAATCCTAGTCATACTTCTCAACTGATAGGTGAAACCCTTTAAATTATGCCATAATATGACATTGACATATGTCACTGGAATTGTTTTTTTCTAAGTGATTTAGACAATTAAATATAAGTGCTGAAACTATAATTTTTTTTAACATTTGTTTTCTTTTAAAATTAAATCTTATTGGAGTATAGTTGCTCCACAACTATATATGTATGGCTGAATCATTTTCCTGTACTGTGATGACTAACCCAACACTGTGGGTCACTGGAATATTTCTGAATGACACTAACACAGAAACAACGATTCTTCCAACCTCACTGCCTTTCCTTTCTGCTTGTTTTTCCAAAGCTATGTGCAGAAATTAATGCAAACACATGAAAAATCATAAAACTGCTTGGTCAAACACTTCTGTCAAAATTCGTTAAGGCTGAGTAACCTATGTGGGAGTCAAAGGTGGCAAAGAGACCGAAGAGCCCAGGCTCCGCCTCCCCAGGGCGGCCTCCTTGGCTGCCTCTACAAACTAGGCACATCCAGGGATCAGAATGAAGTGCTTTCACATCCAGGGCTAGAGGAAAACTTCTGTGCCAACTCTACAATGCCTTCACTTTCCGAAGCAAGAAAAATAAATTAGGTCAGAAGCATCATAAATATTTGACTAAAATGTTCCTGCAACATGGGAATTGAGGACAGACTGCTTTGTTTTAAAGCCACAAGTGACATTTTGTTGACAGTCGATAAGAGAGGATAAAATAAATGTTAGGTAGGGGACGTGGTTTAGGAAACAGGAGGAGCTGTCTGGAAGGACCTGGAAGAACAGACTTATACTGTGAATTTTATACTAACTAGGTCAACATGTCCAAGCTAGGCTTCAACAGTACGTGAATCAAGAACTTCCAGGTGTTCAAACTAGATTGAAAGGCAGAGGAACCAAAGACCAAATTGCTAACATCCATTGCTCCAGAGACCAAATTGCTAACATCAATTGCTCCATAGAAAAAGCAATAGAATTCCAGAAAAACATCTACTTCTGCTTCATTGACTATGCTAAAGTGTTTGACTGTGTGGATCACGAAAGACTGTGGAAAATTCCTCAAGTGATGGGAATACCAGATCACCTGACCTGCCTCCTGAGATATCTGTATGCAGGTCAGGAAGCAACAGTTAGAACCAGACATGGAAGAATGGACTGGTTGCAAATTTGGAAAGGAATATATCAAGGCTGTATATTGTCACCTTGCTTATTTAACTTATATGCATAGTATATCATGCAAAATGCCGGGCTGGATGAAGCACAAGCTGGTATCAAGATTGCAGATAAAAACCTCAGATATGCAGTTGAAACCACCCTTATGGGAGAAAGTGAAAAATAACTAAAGACCCTCTTGATGAAAATGAATGAGAAGAGTGAAAAACTGGCTTAAAACTCAACGTTCAAATAACTAAGACCATGGCATCTGGTCCCATCACTTCATGCAAATAGATGGGTAAACAATGGAAACAGTAAAAGACTTTATTTTCTTAGGCTCCAGAATCACTACAGATGGTGACTGCAGCCATGAAATTAAAAGATGCTTGCCCCTTGGAGGAAAAGCTATGACCAACTTGGACAGCATATTAAAAAGCAGAGCCATTACTTTGCTGACAAAGTCTGTGTAGTCAAAGCTATGGTTTTTCCAGTAGTCATGTATGGATATGGGAGTTGGACCATAAAGAAAGCTGAGTGCCAAAGAATTGATGCTTTTGAACTGTGGTTTTGGAGAAGATTCCTGAAAGTCCCTTGGACTGCAAAGAGATCAAACCAGTCAATCCTAAAGGAAATCAGTTCTGAATATTCATTGGAAGGATTGATGCTGAAGCTGAAGCTCCAATACTTTGGTGACCTTATGAGAAGAACTGACTCATTGGAAAAGACCCTGATGCTGGGAAAGATTGAAGGCCGGAGGAGAAGGGGACAATAGAGGATGAGATGGTTGGATGGCATCACCGACTCAATGGACATGAGTTTGAGTAAGCTCTGGGTATTGGTGATGGACAGGGAAGCCTGGCGTGCTGCAGTCCATGGGGTTGCAAAGAGTCAGACTCAAATGAGCGACTGAACTGAACAGAAAGATAATTTATTAAAGGCTAATTGTTAAGTTTTCTGTATATTAAAAATTTGTTTTGCATAAGGGTCTCATAGAGTCAGACAGGAATGAGTGACTGAACCGAACTGAGGTCAACATCAAGTTATTTATCAGGAAAGAGAGAACAATAGGAAGGGATGAGGCTAGAAAGTTTTTTTCTATTTCTGGCATGCTGCAATTCATGGGGTTGCAAAGAGTTGGACACAACTTAGTGAGTGAACAACAAAACCAATCAACTATATTAGTAGTGACTGGGCATCATTTTTTACTTCAATCCTTAATCTTTCTTTAGCATTAAAGTGAAGTCGCTCAGTCGTGTCTGACTTTTTGCGACCCCATGGACTGTAGCCTATCAGGCTCTTCCATCCATAGCATTTTCCAGGCAAGAGTGCTGAAGTGGATTACCATTTCCTTCTGCAGGGGATCTTCCCCTGATCCAGGGATTGAACCTGGGTCTCCCGAATTGCAGGCAGACGCTTTACCATCTGAGCCACCAGGGAAGCCCAGCATTAGGCATCACTTAATTTAACATTGAGCCTGAAAAACACTGTCTTTTTCAATATTTAAATTCTAATGACAAAAGATGTTATATTTATAAGTAATAATAAGTACCTTAAAAAGTACCTGCTAGAAGTAACTACTCAGGCCAAAGAACAATTATAATGCTTCCTATCATAAAATAATTATTTAAGATTTTACTATTGACATCAGGTTATCCTATGGCAATTTCTCCTGGGTTATTTGCATTTATCAATCATTATATCTCATGTTATCCTAGAAGAGATACAACTTTAGTTCTATAATACAGACATGAAAATGGACATGTAGACTGTACAAGTCATTTGCCTAAAGCTTCAGGAACAAAAGTATATAATAATCACAGTGTTCACATTGATTACATCAAGAGATTTGAATATTAAAATACAATTCTTCATGATTAAAAATAAAGAAAATAATATTTTGATTTCCCTCCAGAGATGTCATATTTAAAGAGAAGAGAATCAGAACAATTAAATGCACGGTCTTGTGAAAATCACCTGACTTTATAGGTTCTAAAAATTATGATATACTGATAAAGGCTAGAAAAATACATCTAAACTACTATCAGTGACTGTCTCTAGGGAAGAACAAGAATTCAGCACTGGCCAAAGGGAAGATGAACTCAGAGGCTTTAACTCTTTTAGAATAGTTCTGCCTTTCTATGGATTTAAAAGTAACAATCATACGTTACTTTTGAATTAATTTTAAATGAAGCAAAGTCTTTCCCCTGGACTTTTCCGCTGGCATTAACAGTTGGGTGTTATATGCTAGTTGTCAAAATATTGGAAAGCATTTAGTACATTTATTCTTCTGCATTGCCAAGTGCAGTAGAATATTTGCAAAACATACCGTATGTGAGCAATAGAAAATGACTTGACTTTTCCATCACACCTGTTCACTGCAACTGCTTTGCTACAAGCATTCATGATGATAACTTATTTGAAGTCATTATTGGCAACACAAGTGGGATTTTTTTTTCCACCTTGTTAATGTGTCAACATTTTATCGATTCTAGAAGCAAGTCTGTCATCTTTCAAATTCATTGTGATTCACTTTTTTTTTTCTCAGAAATTTAGACACCCAAATATAATGACAGCCAAACCTAGTATAATAAAGCAATATCAGAATACTGTGATTCCATCTGATGGACATCCAGACATAGTAACTTAGTAATCTAATACTCCAAAAATAAATTTCATTCAATGGAATGATTTTCTTATAGATTCAGTCTAGAGTGATTTGATATCATAAGCTGTGTGAAAATCCTTGCAGGATTTTGCTTGTCTTCTGAACATATAAAGCATCCATAAATATACAATTTCCTGGAAAATAATGACATAAATACAAAGACGGAAAATTGATTATTCTACACCTTGATAAGAAACCAGAGCAGTGCTTACCACAACCTATCTGTGAGGTAAGATATCTTTTATTTATTTTTAAATTAATTTCATGCTCCTAAATATTTTCCTGGTTTCAAATTATTTTACTGCACACAGAAAATGTCATTTGCTTTTCTAGCTATAAAAAATTTACACTTCCTATGATGTAAAGTCTATATGTTTTTCCACCATTTTACTTAGGTTACTTTTTAATTGAGTCATCAATTGACATCTATTAAAATTTAACAACTGCTAAATTCTAAAGACCTCATTAGAATGCTCTCTCTCTCTCTCTGTTTTTCAGATCACATGAAGTACTTACATCAGGGAGAAATTTCTATGTTTTATACTTCAGATTGTGCATCTATTTCCTGGCAAAGAACTACTCAGTAAACCATAGAATTTGTTTGGTCTAAAGACTAAAGTCCGGCCCTGGCATGTTTTAAATGAACCCCTAACCCAAAGGAAAAGAAAAATATCTCTGGCCATTTTCATAGACATGCATGCACTTCCTTTGTAGAGATTCAGTTCTTATTTACAAATGTTGTGTGTTTTGGTGAGGACCTGGCACACATGTTTTCCTCTTTCAAAGGAAGGGCTGGATCTCTTTTGTTGCTGTTATTTTCAGTCCTTAAGTCATGTCCAACTCTTTGTGACTCCATAGACTGAAGCTCGCCAGGCTTCCCTGTCCTTCACTATCTCCCAGACTGTGCTAAACCTCATGTCCACTCAGTCGGTGATGCCATTCAACCATCTCATCCTCTGTCATTCCTTGTCCTCTTGCCCTCACTCTTTCCCAGCATTAGCATCTTTTTCAAAGAGTTGACTCGTCACATCAGGTGGACAAAGTATTGGAGCTTCAGCATGACTCCTTCCAATGAATATTCAGGGTTGATTTCCTTTAGGATTGAGTGGATTGATCTTGCTGTCCAAGGAACTACCAAGAGTCTTCTCCAGCACTACAGTTTGAAAGCATCAATTCTTAGGCTCTCAGCTTTCTTTATGGTCCAACTCTCACATCCATACATGACTACTGGAAAAACCATAGCTTTCATTTTTCCTTTGTTAGATCCCTTTAGGACCTTGTGTGAATCCACTTTTCTTAGCTGTGTTTAGATTTCAGTGGGTCTGATTGGGTTAGATCAATAGTCCCTCTTCATCCTCCTGTATCACATGAATCCTCATTGATAGACCCAAGATGGGGATCATCAACCCAGTGAGCTTTTGAGTGCTGACATGATTGCCAAGCTCTCAAGAGAGAGCTGAGCTGAGAAGTCTCTTTCTTCTTCTGGATTAGGGTAAAAACTGCTGCAACCAGTTTTATGACAACAAAGGGTCCCACATAACTACGGAGAGAGATGATGAAAACCCCAGTTTTTTTTAGGATATGAGCCAGGGGATCAAGCCTCACCTGGAGCTATGAATGTCACTGGACTTTAAATTTATGTAATTCAGCAATTCCCCATCACAATACTTTTTCTTATACTTCGTTTAACTTTGAAGTCTACTTTGAGCAAAAGCAAAGAGTCGATACTTTAAAACTGTAATGCTGGAGAAGACTCTTGATATCCCTTGGATTGCATGGAGATCAAACCAGTCAATATTAAAGAAAATCAACTCTGAATATTCATTGGAAGGACAAAAGCCCCAATACTTTTGTCACCTTATGCAAAGAGCCAACTTATTGGAAAAGATCCTATTTCTGGGAAAGATTGTGGGCAGGATTAGAAGGGGGTGACAGAGGATGAGACGGTTGGATGGAATCACCTACTCAATGGACATGACTTTGAGCAAACTCTGGGAGAAGGGAAGCGTGGCATGCTGCAGTTCCTGGGGTCACAAAGAGTCTGACTTGCCTGAGGGACTGAACAGCACCGACAACATATTCTCTGATATTCTCAGATACATTCTGCCTTTACTGTCACTTACAATGCATAGGGGACGGTCATGGCCTCTGCATTCTCTCAGATTGTTTCTAGGACATCCCATACAACTTTACTAAAGTAGCCTCTCTGAAAATATCAGTCTGTTGATATTTTCCAACAGTCCTTGTGATGAATTAATGAAGCATCTGCTTATGCCATCACATTCGTGAACAACTAGGGTCTCTGCCTTCTTTCACCCAAACAATGTCTCCTCTCATCCTTCTAGACCTCAGAAACTGCATAAATTGGACCTGCCATATAGCCTAAACTGGTATCCATATCACTCTGTCTTATAAACATGACATATTTCCAAAATATAAAAATGCCCAAATAATGTATGTGTTATTGCAAGACATCAAAGTCTTCCACCATTAATAATTTTTCTCTATCACATACAACCTCAAATGCTCTTTGTTGTCTGCAAACTCTGGTTAATCTGTACACTTACATGCACTGATTTTTATATAATCAATATAAAGTTTGAGAAAATTATACATTTCCCCAGTCCTTTATTTATAATTAGTTTCACATGATGCCTGACTGAAAATGAAAAGGTGAATTAGCTAGTTTGCTGTCAAACCTGACTGATTGGCTGTTTTGATGTAATGGTTGCACCGTTAGCAAAGTGTAATTTACCATGAGCTAGAATCTTTAGAAAATGTTTTTTGTCTGAATTTGCCTTTTAAAAAATATTTTGCTCATTATAAATTGAAATATTCAATTTATTTATTTTTTATTTTTCTTTATTTTCCACCTTAAAATGTCTAGATAATAATTAGACATTTGGTAATTAAGGAAAATCATGAAGACTTTCTGTAGTCTTTCAAAGTGTTTAAAAACATAATTAAAAGGATAACTACAATTAAAAGATTAACAATAATGAGATAGTTAAAAGATAAAAGTGAAAGTGAAGTCGCTCAGTCATGTCTGACTCTTTGCAACCCCATGGACTGTAGCCCCCAAGCTCCTCCATCCATGGGATTCTCCAGGCAAGAATACTGGAGTGGGTTGCCATTTCCTTCTCCAGGGGATCTTCCTGACCCAGGGATCGAACCCAGGTCTCCCGTACTGCAGGCAGACGCTTTAACCTCTGAGCCACCAGGGAAGTCCTAAAAGATAAAAGGATATCTCCAAATATTTTGGTTCTGACAGCCTATTATTCAACTTGTTCACGTGTCTTCACTACTGTCTATCTGTAGTAATACATTCATTTCCACAGAAGTGAGGCTGAAATCCACAGAGATGTCACCAGTGTTCCAAAAATTTACAAAGACTACTCAGAAGCATATAAGGCAATATTAAAGCCATAAGTACAAATGTAAAGGAAGCTACAATTTTCATCTGGGCAGCAAACGAAAGAACAAAACTCCCTGAAAAATATCCACGAGACCCTTAGCTTCATGAACATTTGCAGCCAAAGAAGGGTCTCCAAAATGAATATACATAAACATAAATATGATTTAATAAATGGCTCAGTGGGTGAAGAATCCACCTGCCATGCAGCGGACACAGGAGACCTGGGTTCAGTTCATGGGTTGGGAAAGTCCCCTGGAGGAGAAAACAGCAACCCACTCCAGTATTCTTGCCTGAAAATCCCATGGACAGAAGAGCCTGATGGGCTACAGTCCACTGGGTCGCAGAGTCAGACACGACTGAGTGACTAAGCACACAAACAAAAATATCAATTCCGTAGAAAAACAATGTTTCCGTTTTTAGGTATTTCTTTGTAAGAAATTCATGTCAAAGAAGTGGGACAGGGAAGTTAAGGGGCCAGTTAAAGCATATGACATCATGCTAACATAGGAAAACAAGGAAAAAGCAAAGAGGTAAGCATAATATTATTTTTATTCAGCATGGTATTCTGTTTTATGATGTGTTTTCAAACAGAGTTCAAAATTTGCAGCTCAGTTCAACACAAATCTGTTGAACTTTATAATATATTTGAAGTAATATTTAAACAGACATTTAAAATTTTGAATTAGATGTTTTTAAATTTGTGCAGAGTAATTTTGTACTGTAACATAATTCCCTTCCCCTCTTCCCTGTCTACTATTCTGAATATGTTCATTAATTTTTTTTTTTTAACATAGACAAAAGAAGGTGAGGGATCTCAGTTGAGACAGTGCTCAGGGTCAGAGATGCATTCCCAGGCTTCAGTTAGGATAACCTATAGTGAGCCACACAGTCATGGATACAGGACCTAAAATGGAAATGGATATTTTTAAACTAAATAACACATCCTCCCACAGACAAATTCCTCTATTTATAAATACATGTAGGGCCTTTTTCACCAGTTATAAGCTGTTTTCCTAATTATCCCAGATGACTGCAAAGGTTTTTATTGTCTACTACTGTGTATATAAATTATACCTTCAATCCACATACTTTATCTGAACAACTTACAAACTGTATAACCTTGAAGATGCCACTTTACTTCTCTGCACCTCAGTTTCCTCTTCTCTAAAATAAGAATAATAGCAATCTCTAATAGTATCTACAGCATCAGATTGTTTCTAAAGATCAAATGAACTAATGCAAAGCAAAGAACTTAAGAGAATTCCTGCAAAATAGTTAGTGATAAATACTAGCTTTAGATCTTCCTTCTTATTAAAGAATTTTGAGTGAGAGAGTAAAATGAAGCAGAAATGGGAGGCTAGAAATAAGCCCCTACATATATGCTTAAACTAATATATGATAAAGGAATGTTAAACAGTCAGTAAGGAAAGGATAGTCTTCAGTTGATATATGGCAAAACCAATACAATATTGTAAAGTAATTAGCCTCCAATTAAAATAAATAAATTTATATTTTAAAAAGGAAAAAAATAATACTGGGAAAACTGAGTAGCTACATGCACAAGAAAGAAGTGAGACTCGCTACCACAACACTGTTAATTAGCTATACCTCAATAAAGTACATAAAAAGATGCTCCACATCTCTAGTCATCAGAGAAACATAAATCAAAATCACAATGAGACATCACCTTACATTTGTTGGGATCACTGTTATCAACAAGACATGAGATAACAAGTGTTGGCAAGGATGCAGAGAAAAGAAACTCTGTGCACTGTTGGTGGGTGTATAAATTGGAGCCACAGTAAAACACAGTGTGGAGGTTCCTCAGCAAATTAAAAATAGAACTACTGCATGATCCAGCAAGCCCGCTTCTGGATGTATATCCAAATAAAATAAAATTGGGATCTTGAGGAGATGTCTGCACCCCTATGCTCATCACTGCATTCTTTGCAATAGCTGAGATATGGAGACAGGAGTTCCCAGGTAGCACTAGTGGTAAAGAACTTGCCTGCCAATGCAGGAGACATAAGGGAGGCCGGTATGGACCTTGGGTCAGGAAGATCCCCCGGAGGAGGAAATGGCAACCCACTCCAGTATTCTTTCCTGGAAAATTGTATGAACAGAGAGAGGAGTCTGGAAGGTTCCAGTTCATATGGTTACAAAGAATCTGACACTAAAGAAGAGACTTACCATGCACACACAAAGATATGGACACAGCCTAACTTTTCATCAGGGGATGAATGAATAAAAAGATGTGTGTATATATATATATATATATATGTATATATATATATATATATAAAATGGAATATTATTCAGCCATGAGAAAGAGAAAGGACACCCTACCATTTACAGCAACAGAGGTGGAACTTGAGGGTGTTATGCTAAGTGAGACAAATCAAAGACAAATGCTGTATGTTATAACTTATATGTGGAATAAAAAGAAAAAAAAAAAACACTCATAAAAGATAGAGTAGAATGGTGGTTACCAGGGACTGTGGGGTGGGTGAAATGGTCAAAGGATAGAAACTTGCAGTTGGAAGATAAAGAATCCTGGAGATGTAATGCACAGCACAAGGATCTTAGTCCACAATATTGTGATTATATTCTTCAAAATTGCTAAGAAATTAGAGAATAATTGTTTTTACCATATGAAAGAAATGCTCATTGTGGGACACCATGAAGCCAACACTATGGAGGTATATAAATGCATCAAATCAACAATGTCTATACCTTAAATTTATATACAATGTTACATGTCCATCATCATATATTAATGCAAGTATGAGGAATGAAGAAACATGGAACAGATGAACCTATTTGCAGGGCAGAAATAGGGATGTATACATAGAGAATGGATGTGTTGACACAGTAGGGGAAAAGAGGAGGTGGGATGAATCGGGATTGAGATTGATATACATGTGCACTGCTGTGTATAAAATAGACAACTAAAGTGGATAACCTCTATAGAGCAGAGAGCTCAGCTCAATACTCTGTGATGACCTAGATGGGTGCATGGGGGGTCCAAGAAGGATGTATGTATACACATGGCTGATTCACTTCATTGTACAGGAGAAACTAACAGAACACTGTAAAATAACATTACCCTAAATCAATAAATAAACAGTATTGGGATTAACCATAGGGGGAAAAAAGGAAAATAAAATCACATATATACTAAGAAGTATCTGTGAAACTCCCAAACAAACTTGTCACTATCCTTTATTCCAGGAAAACAAACTTAAGTCAAAGTGGTAAGAATATACCACCAGTAATTAATCAAAAGAAGAAGTTTTAGGCCCTTCCTGTTTTCTAGTGCCGGCAAGTCACTGAAATAAATATATCAGGTGAATGGGGCACAAGGAAGAGTGGCTATGCCTCCTTAAGAGAACTGAAATGTATTTTAAATGTTTATTAAAGTACAAGACAGGTTAGAAAGGAGATATATCTAGGGTAAAACTCAACCCATGGGACTGACAACATTCTAGGACTGATTCCAAGACTCTCAATTTTGCAAATTGGTAAATTACATTACCCATTTACTCTAATGTTACTAATGTCACAGTCCATTCCTTGAAGCTCCTTCCACAGCTGACTTACTATTTGAAACATAATTTCATTTCCTGTAGCCTCTCTCATCCACATATTAGTCCTACCTTGGGTAAAAGTGAGTAGGCAGTCAGGCTAAGTATACTGTAAATAATAACCAATATGGAGGAAAAGACAAAGTGACAGAGACAGCCATAGTCCAATTTCTATAGTTATTGCATTTGAATATATGAAAATAATCTTAACTTTATTTACTGAGGCTCAGCAAAACATTGAAGGAGATAGATACCTAACATATTCCAGTAAAAGAGACAAAGGAAAAGTCAAAGGAAAAAAAAATCAACAGAAGGTATCAAGAGAGCAAGAACATAAAACAGAAGAGTTTAGGAGAATTCTCAAAGGTCAGATTTATTAATATATGGTTAGGAATTTGTTACCCTGAAAAAGAAAGCAATTACAGAAAGCATTTGCATTTATTAGTTCCTGCTCCACATATGGACCTAGTGAATGTGATTATCCATAATACTAATAGAACACACTCTATTTTATTTTTGCCTTAATTTAGGTTCCTTTGTTGCTACTTACTTCTAGGATGAAACCAAGAAGCTTTTTGCAGCAGAGAAGGAGAAACTGAAACAAAAAACAGATCACTCATAAGCCTGGGCACACAAAGGTAACTTTCTTGATCTCTTTGAGGAAAGAGAAGTCAGAATAGAGAAGCACTGTTCATAGAGGAAAAAGTGTTTTTCTAAATTCCTTAAACATCTATTTAGCATATTTACAGATCAACCTACCAGCTCATAGAACATCTTCCACAGGATTTAGCCCTTCCTTCTAAATGCAGAGTTCCCAGGTGGCTCAATGGATAAAGAATCCACCTGCTGATGCAAGAAACCCAGGTTCAATTGCTGGGTCAGGAAGATTCCCTGGAGAAGGAAATGGCAATCCACTCCAGTATTCTTTCCTGGGAAATAACATGGACAGGGGAGCCTGGCGGGCTGTAGTCCATGGGATGGCAAAGCACTGGACACGGCTGGATGACTAACACTCACTTTTTCACACTTTTTTAGTGTGTAAACTACAAAAGTATTTAAGAACCTACTGCCTTGTATTATTTGTACAAACTGTGGTTTGTTAAGTAGCTTCCTAAATTAATTGTAAGCTCTTTACATACAGAGGACTTACCTGGTGGCTCAGATGGTAAAGAATCTACCTGCAATGAGGGTTTGATCCCAGGTTTAATCCCTGGATTGGAAAGATCCCCTGGAGAAGGAAATAGCAATCCACTCCAGTATTCTTGCCTGGAGAATCCTGTGGATAGCAGAGCCCTGTGGGCTACAGTTCATGGGGTCACAAAGAGTCGGACACGACTGAGCGATTCATGCTGTTAAATACAGAAGTTAGAGTGTGTGTCTTTATATTTGTTAAACTGACTAACGTAAGGATAAGCACAGAATCTGTGAAACTTTATGGCTATATATCATGAAATTCCTTGGCCTTGTTATTAGAAAGGAATGTTATGAATTTGCAAATAAGGAATGGGCACCTCTTATCCATTACAATACCATGTATTTCTTTCCATTCTTTTTTTCTTAATGTGTTCAGATTATTTAAAACATGAGATTTCTCATTGCAAATTGTCTGTGTTAAAGCTCTGGGACAAGAAACTATTTTTCTTCTGTTTATAATTACTGTCTAAGTCAGTCATTTAGAGAAGGCACTTAATGAGATTAGCACATTTGATTCTGTCTCCTGATGGACTAACCCTTTTGCACAGAGTTGTACCATGTGGCAAGCTGCAGGCCTCAGCCAGGAGGGTAAATGTAAAGTGACACAGATTGTTTACGACTGTCAGCAACTCTAAAAACACTTGAAAGTCCATGCATGCTTAGTTTGAGTCATTTAACATACACCAGAACTATTTTGGCTTGGTCATATTATGTACTTCAGATTTTTTTTTTTTTTTTTTAAGTAAAAGAGCTGGAGAAGGCAATGGCAACCCACTCCAGTACTCTTGCCTGGCAAATCCCATGGACGGAGGAGCCTGGTAGGCTGCAGTCCATGGGGTCGCCAGGAGTCGGACACGACTGAGCGATTTCACTTTCACTCTTCACTTTCATGCATTGGAGAAGGAAATGGCAACCCACTCCAATGTTCTTGCCTGGAGAATCCCAGGGACGGGGGCGCCTGGTGGGCTGCCGTCTCTGGGGTCGCATAGAGTCGGACATGACTGAAGCGACTTAGCAGCAGCAGCAGCAGCAAAAGAGCTTTATTTTTTAGCTTAGTATAGGGCATATTTGGGACTTCCCTGGTGGCTCAGAGGGTAAAGCATCTGTCTACAATGTGAGAGACCTGGGTTCAATCCCTGGATTGGGAAGATTCCCTGGAGAAGGAAATGGCAACCCACTCCAGTACTCTTGCCTTGAAAATCCCATGGACAGAGGAGCTTGGTGCAGGCTACTATCCACGGGGTCACAAAGAGTCGGGCACGACTGAACGACTTCACTTTCACTTTCAGGGCATATTTGACAACCTGGTCCATATGAACTTACATGTATATCCTAATAATGCTGTTAATTTTGACAAACGCACTTTGAATTACTGTCAATTTTTCTCTCATTGGGTAAGACGTGTGACTATTATTTTCTCCCTGGGAGAAATAAATACGACTTATTTTAAATCACTATTTCTTATGCTAACTCTGCATTTCCTCTTTTTTGAGGTTCTGTAAATAACCAGGTTCTGTAGGAATTTTCAGTTTTTGCTTTGCCCTTTCCAATTCTACTTTCATCCCAATCTCCTCCCACTCTCTATTTTGTCATCCTCCTTGTCTTGCTATTTTGTGCCTGCTTCAGCATCATTCTGAATTTGCACACACAATAGTTCTCCTTGTTCCAATTAATTGGCTCACCTACTTTAGGTGACCTATTCTCAGGTCTCTTGTGTCAATGAACGCATCTTCCTCCCAAATATTCCTTAACACGTAATGACACAGTAGGAAGCAGGATAAGGAACACAGATATCTGACTCAGGAAGTGTGAAGACAGGTGTGTGAACATTATTCTCAGGCTTCAAACACCTAGTGTATCACTGTTTCAGGGGAGGACAACAAACAAAAACTATGGTGTAGGGCACATCACTGCTGGTCTTCAGACCAACTTAGAGGAGGCATTTGGTTCTTGGTACAAAGTAACCCTGTTTTAATACAGTAACAAATTGAGTGTATCACAGAGGCCAAAGAGAGCAGGCTGAACAATGGAAGGGTATAGCCAAAAAGACAAAGCCCAAAGACTCGAAACAACCATGAGATGATGCTATCACCCTCAGATCACAAAACTGAATGAAGTAAACATCTCTTTTTTAGGATGTTTTTGCCCTCAATGAGTGGCATCCAACCCTTGAGGGCGACTTTGGAAAACGTCACTGATTCCTTTCTACAAGGGTAAGTTCTTCACAAGTGCCCAACCTCCACCCTGCCATAGGAATAGAATACAGTAGCCTTTGCTAAGTATGACTATGAGATGAATAAGAAATGCTGCGGTGCTAAGTCACTTCAGTCCTTTCTGACTCTTTTGCAGCCCCATGGACTGTAGCCCTCGTGGCTCCTCTGTCCATGAGATTCCACGTCAAGAAATACTGAAGTGGGTTGCCATTTCCTCCTCCAGGGATCGAACCTAGGTCTCCTGCATCTCCTGCATTTCAGGTAGATTCTTTACCACTGAGCAACCAGGGAGATCCAATAAGAAATAGGATATACTAATATTTTTTTCAAGATGAAATAACATCTGCCACAAACAAAATACTTGATAAAACATTTGTCTGAAAATAATACTCTCTTTCATGCAAAGCTGAGGTTTTAGATAAAATGTGTTACTGTCTCCTAGCTATCAGAGTTGAGTCCTTGCATTCTACTATACGTGTTACTGACTGAAATAGATAGGATTTTTTTTTAATGGCATTCCTGAGAAACCCTGAGATTGAAGCTGAACTTTAAAGCAGATAACTTGCCTGTGTTTCCTCATCAACTTGGGGGTTCTGTGATAGCAGGAAGCACAGTTTATTAAAATGTGTCTCCTTGTGAACATTAGGTGTTTAAATGTTTACTGAATAAATTGATGAACTGTCCAATTAGGGTCAAGTGTGTTGTAATAGTAACTAGCTTATATTCCATCTCTAATTTATAGTTTATAGACATATTACATAATTATGTTCAAGGCTATTTTAATATTAGTTTGAGCTGTCAGGCCAGAATTAATTTTATTTGTTAGAGGCAGCTATATAAGACATATAGACAACCTGTACAAAGATGTAGATGGGCTTCCCTGGTGGCATTAGTGGTAAAGAACACCCCTGCAAGAGATGCAGATTCGATCTCTGAGTCAGGAAGATCCCCTGGAGGAGGGCATGGCAACCCACTCCAGTATTCTTGCCTGGAGAATCCCATGGATGGAGGAGCCTGGTGGGCTACAGTCTGTAGGGTCACAGAGAGTTGGACATGACTGAGGCGACATAATACACACAAACACACAAAGATGTAGGAAAAAGCACAGTTGTTAGAATCAGAACTTGGTTTTATATCCCAGGTCTACTTTTTAAAAACTCTACAATCATGGGCAAACAACTTATTTTACTTCAGATTTTCATAAGAAAATTAAGGTAATACATATCTATCTCAAACACCATTTTGAGAACTAAAAATGAGATAATATACCTACAAGCTCCAGACTTAGCACTGGCATATAATAATTCTCAATAATTATCAGATTTGTTAATGGCTCCCTGTCCTACAATTCTCCTCATCAGCCACTAACCACTTTTTATGTATCTGAATCAACACATTATAAAAGCAAGCAGAGACATAAACTACAAAACAGTTTTATATTGATAGTCATCTTGCAATACCAAAAAAAAAAAAAGAATCTATGATAATATATATGTGAATGTATGGGTTCTTTTTATATTATTGGCATCAAAAAGATAGGACTATTTAAGACAAAGGTTTTTAGGCTCAAAGAACTCCAATTTGTGAAATTTGATAACAGAGGGTAGAAAAAGCAGTGGAACCTGTAAAGAGGGTTGGAATGGCAGACTGCCTTTGACATTCTATGAATAAACAAAGGGTTCCCCTGGTAGCTCAGTCAGTAAAGAATCTGCCTACAGTGCAGGAGACCCAGGTTTGACACCTGGGTTGGGAAGATCCCCTGGAGAAGGAAATGGCAAACCACTCCAGTAGCTTTGCTTAGAAAATCCCATGGACAGAGGAACCCTGTGGGCTGCAGTCCATGGGATCACAAGTAGTTGGGCATGACTAAGCAGCTAATACACAACACATCATTAAACAAAACATAATAAATGGTTAATACAACGGTCAACTGTGCTAAGTCACTTTAACTCTGTGTGACTGTTTTGTGACCTCATGGAGTCCTCCTGGCTCCTCTGTCCATGGGATTCTCCAGGCAAGAATACTGGAGCGGGTCGCTGTGCCCTCCTCCAGGGGATTTTTCTGACCCAGGGATTGAACCCACATTTCCTGTGTCTCCTGCATTGTCAGCATATTCTTTACCACTAGCGCCACCTGGAAAATCCAAATACAATACAAAGGCAGCCAAATACAATAAATCCTCTCCATACAGCACTATCAGGTGATTACCATTTATGCAGGATAATCCAGGTTTATGAAGGTGTCCCACATCATCATAAGTAATATCCTCTTTTACACTTGAGGGTGCGCTAGCTTGGATGATAAATAGTTGCTTATCCAGACGTTTGTATGTGTGTGTGTTAGTTGCTCAGTCGTGTATGACTCTTTGTGACCCCACAGACAGTAGCCCGCAAGGTCCTTTGTTCATGAAGTTCTCCATGCAAGAATACTGGAGTGAGTACCATTCCATTCTCCAGGGGATTTTCCCAACCCAGGGACTGAACCTGGGTGTCCCACATTGCAGGCAGATTATTTACCGTCTGAGGCACCATAGAAAATCGTAACCTAGTAGCAAAAACACATGTGACTGATACTGTATATTTAGCCTATATTGCAAATGTTACTCTTACTCCAAACATCAATCAAGAGTTCTAAATATTTCTACCTCATTTCATTGTTTTGTTAGGTAGTTAGAATAAGGAAAAGGAGTCCAGAATGGCGGTGGTTAAAAGACAAAAAAAAAAAAAAAAAAGGAAAACCCCAAGAAAATAGAACAAAGGAAAGTCTGAGGAAGGGAGTAAAAACCTCAGGTAGAACAAACATCACTCCTGGCTACCCCAATTTACATAGGGCAGGCCCAGGGGGAGGAGAAAAAAACACATAAAAAGAGGAGCCAAAGTGCCAGGGGTCTCTCTCTCTCTCTTCTCTTCGTGTCTTTTGGGTCATCATGCAGGATGTATTTTCTTTTATTTTCTAAATAAAACTGAGCTGTAACATGGAGCTGTAATCCTGGCCCATCTGAAAGCTGTGATACTGGTCTGCCCAAGAGCTGTAAACGCTGGTCTGTCCGTCGCTTCAAATTTTTGTTGTGACAAGACAGAACCGAGAAAATTACACACTCCCCTGACATCTACAAATGAAAAGTTGTTTATAAATGAATAATGCTTAATGTGATCAGTATCATATGACTACAAAAAGTTAAAGGCAATGGATTTGAACATTTTGTTGTGCAATCCAGATAGATGAGCCTCATTTTGCTTGTTTATCTTCTCTTACAATATCTAAATTGCAGTAGTTTTATTAGTGTATTTGCAACATCAAAAAGTTGTATGCAAAATTAGTCTGGTATTTAATCATAATTTTGTTCTTATTTAAAATTAGTTCTGCCAGATTCACTATCCTTCACTCATTATAAAGAAGAAGAAAGAGGTCAAACATTTGTGTTTGTAGAAAGGAATCACTAATAACATGGTACTTAAATGGCAGCCAAACTAGATTTAGTGGGCTATCTTATTACTTCACTTGAAAGATATGATATGTGATTTCAAGCATCTTTGCTTCTGCTTTATGAACAGAGATAAACAAGGGTTTCCCAGGTGGCACAAGTGGTAAAGAAACCATTATGCAAGGGAAGTAAAAGATGTGGGTTTGATCTCTGGGTCAGGAAGATTCTCTGGAGGAGGAAATGGCAACCACGGACAGAGGAGCCTGGAAGGCAACAGTCCATGGGGCCATAAGAGAGTTGGACACGTCTGAGGCAATTTAGCATGCAAACAGGGAAAAGCAAAACAAAACATGCATTAACTGTGCTCCAATCCTGAGAAGAAGAGAGAAGCAGTGGAGGGTCTACCAGCTGGAGCTACACCCTCTCTGTGAAGGCCTGGCTCCACCCCTGACTCATGCTCGATGTACTCATTCCTTCACTTCCCTTCCCTTCATATGGCTGCTGACAGATGGTATAAAATGCAATATGTTCTGTCCCCAGTCAATATTCTGCAAGAATGCACTTCTTCCCATGGCATTTATGACAGCACTGTTTCTCTGCTTAGAAGCAAGACTGAAAAGATTAATATTATTTTTTTTCTCAATTATCAGTGAAAGATCGTGTTGTCATTCAGTTACTGTCATGTTGACTCATTGTGACCCCATGGACTACAGCACACCAGGCTTCCCTGTCTTTCACTGTACCCCAGAGTTTGCTTAAATTCATGTCCATTGAGTCAGTGATGCCATGCAACCATCTCATTCTCTGTTGCCCACTTCTTTTGCCTTTGATCTTTCCCAGCATCAGAGTCTTTTCCAATGTGTTGGTTCTGTACATCAGGTGACCAAAGTATTGGAGCTTCAGCTTCAGTATCAGTCCTTCCAATGACTATTCAGGGTTGATTTCCTTTAGGAATAAATGCTGTCCAAGAGACTCTCAAGAGTCTTCTCCAGCACCACAGTTCAAAAGCATCAGTTGTCCAGTGCTCAGCCTCCTTTATGGTGCAACTCTCACATTCATACTTTACTACTGGAAAAACCATAGCTTTGCCTAGACAGGCAGATTTTATTTTTCTGGTCTCCAAAATCACTGTGGATGGTAACTGTAGCCATGAAATTAAAAGACACTTCCTCCTTGGAAAGAAAGCTAGACAATATATTAAAAAGAGAGACATCCCTTTGCTGACAAAGGTCCATATAGTCAAAGCTATGACTTTTTCAGTAGCCATGTAAGGATGTAAGAGTAGGATCATCAAGAAAAGATGTAACCTGTAGTTTCTTTTAGAGCAGTTCCCTGGAATCTTGTGTCCATATAGAGTCCACAGATCCCTGGGAGAAATGTCAAAGGAAACTGGACTGAATGAAACGCACTCTTTCTGAACACCAGCACTGAATTTTTGAACGTGGAGAAACACGGTAGACCCATTTGAAGCAGCAACTGCATTCAACATGAAGACAGACTCTCAGCCTGAGGAGGGCAAGGAGGTGCTCAGTGGGATGATGGGAACCAGGACCAGGAGGGCAGGCAGAGATAGTCAGCCCAGGGGCCAAGACTGCATCCCCCTCAAGGGAAGACCAACGTGAAACTGGAGAGACTGGGGGCAGCGTTGTATTCAGTTCAGTTCAGTTCAGTCACTCAGTCGTGTCCGACTCTTTGTGACCCCATGAATCGCAGCACACCAGGCCTCCCTGTTCATCACCATCCCCCGGAGTTCACTCAGACTCACATCCATCGAGTCAGTGATGTCATCCAGCCATCTCATCCTCGGCCACCCCCTTCTCCTCCTGCCCCCAATCCCTCCCAGCATCAGAGTCTTTTCCAATGAGTCAACTCTTTGCAAGAGGTGGACAAAGTACTGGAGTTTCAGCTTTAGCATCATTCCTTCCAAAGAAATCCCAGGGTTGATCTCCTCCAGAATGGACTGGTTGGATCTCCTTGCAGTCCAAGGGACTCTCCAGAGTCTTCTCCAACACCACAGTTCAAAAGCATCAATTCTTCAGAGCTGAGATAGTTGTTTTTACTTAGAGTGGGTAGTTAGAAGTTTTATAGGTGTCGGAGCTTGTTATTATGATGGGTACGGTTAGCAGGAGTAGGGTTATTAATGTGAAGGAAGAAAATATGTTTATTACTTTTATTTGGAGTTGCACCAATTTTTTAGTTCCTAAGACCAATGGATAACTACCATCCTTTAAAAGTTTGAAAAAGCCATGTTGTTAGACATGGAGGCATAGAATTAGCAGTTCTTGCATACTTTTTCGGTAAATAAGAAGGTGATGGGCTTCTATTGTTAGATTCACAGTCTAATGCTTTTTTTAAACTATACTTACAGTACAGGGGCCCTAGAATAATTTTTGGGTTTAGAGATAGAAGTAGTAAGGGTAAAATGTGTAATGATATGAGTGCATTTTCTCGTGTGAAAGAGGGTAAGATATTGTTGATATGGTGGGTGTATTTGCCTCATTTTGTTGTGATTAGTATATAGAGGGAATATAGAGCAGTAATTACTATATTTAATCCTATTAAAATAATTGTAATATTAGATCATGAAAAGGTTGATATGACTACAAATAGTTCTCCGATCAGGTTAATTGTTGGGGGCAGAGCTAAGTTAGTTAGGCTTGCTAGGAGTCATCAGGTGGCTATTCGTGGGAGAAATGTTTGTAGGCCACGGGCTAAAATTATTGTTTGGCTATGGATTCATTCATAGTTAGAGTTTGCTAGGCAGAAAAGTATAGAGGATGGGAGGCCATGGGCAATTATTAATGCTGTGGCTCCTATATAACTTCAAGGTGTCTGAATAAGAATGGCTACAATATTACCATTCCAAATTGGGCTGAGACTTGGAATCATATCAAAACATAATCAGAACACAAGCTCTTAGTTGCTTCCAAGGCCACAGGACCTGAGGGAATATGTGATTCATAAAAGTGATCCTTTGCTCAAGGACTGTTCTCCATATTTACAGCTCAGTATATATATGCTGGTTTTCATTCAATTAAACAGTTTTAACTAAAACTGTTACCTGAGTGAACTCTAGGGGCTGATTTTTTTTTTTTTTTCAGTGATAAATGGCTCTGCCCACAGTTGCAAGCTAGTCAACCACTGGCCACATGACTTTCTCGGGTTTGATCACCTTGTTGGTGTATTTTACTAACTTTATTTGTTGAAAAATGACTTCAACTATTAAGTCTAAAGAGAAAATCATTAAAGTAATTATCAAGTTAACTCATACTTTCATGCTAAGGTAGATAAGACTTAACATTCACCTTATATTTCAATGTATGGTATTTGTGTAGATTTTAGTACATTTATTTAATTCTATATTTTAATCTCCCTTTATGTAACTTCAGTACAGCTCCAGAAATAGCCACATTATCTAATCATTCTCTAAGAATGTATATAAAATTGGCTCTGACACATTTTTTGCAATATCAAACTGCCTTAGATAATAAAAAAATCAAAATCTGTTCACAGCACAATAGTCATCAACAAAGCTCTATTCTGCTTTTAAAATGACTGCTGCCACTGCTGCTGCTAAGTAGCTTCAGTCGTGTCTGACTCTGTGCAACCCCATAGACGGCAGCCCACCAGGTTCTGCCATCCTTGGGATTCTCCAGGCAAGAACACTGGAGTGGGTAACAAAAGAATTAACATGCTTTGGCAAGAAGTCTTTGATTCATCAGAAAATCAAAAAGAATTTTAGAACCTACTTTTCCATTATATATATATATATACATACATACACATATATATATATACACACACACACACATACATATATATATATATATATAATAAAGTTAGGATTATGTTCATTTCTTATAAAAAATACTGAAACATTATTTTAATGCTCCTGATTTGTCTCAATACTAGAGTTATTTTGGATGACTCATTGTTGCCCAAATACACACCAGGGTTTCTGAACCCTGAATTTTTGTTCATGATTTTCTCATCTTTATTAAATCAAATGATGCCTATCCCTAAAGGGCTCATATTAAAGACTACCTTCTCCATAAAACCATTCTTGTTTTTCCTGTGACAGGTATGATTTTCCTTCCTTTGAACCCACCTGCTATTTTATATTTGGTCTTTACATTGTATCAGTCAAGCCTAGATTCAAATCTACTTCCACACTTCAGAGCTGTTTGAAACTAGACCGTTCATTTAGCTTTCCCTGGGGACTAGTTTCTTTACCTATAAAAGACCATAAAAAATACATTCCAAGTTTTTTAAAGAATCTCCATACTATCCTCCATAGTGGCTATCTCAATTTACACTCCCATCAGTGGTGCACAAGGGTTCCCATTTCTCCACACCCTCTCCAGCATTTATTGTTTGTAGATTTTTTGATGGTAGCCATTCTTACCATGGTGAGGTGATGCCTCATTGTGCTTTTGATTTGCATTTCTCTAATAATGAGCGATGCTTAGCACTTTTCATGTGCTTATTAGCCATCAATATGGCTTCTTTGGGCTTCCCTGGAGGCTCAAATGGTAAAGAATCTGCCTGCAATGCAGGACACCCAGGTTTGCTCTCTGGGTTAGGAAGATCCCATGGAGTAGGAAATAGCAGCTCACTCCAGTGTTCTTGCCTGAAAAATTCCATGGATGGAGGAGCCTGGCAGGCTACAGTCCATAGCACTGCAAAGATGTCTTCTTTGGAGAAAAGTCTGTTTTGGTCTTCTGCCCACTTTTTGTTAGGGTTGTTTGTTTTTATGATATTGAGCTACATGAGACACTTGTATATTTTGGAGATTAATCCTTTGTCAGTTGTTTCATTTGTTATTATTTTCTCCCATGCTGAGGGTTGTCTTTCATCTTGTTTGTAGTTTCCTTTGCTGTGTAAAAGCTTTTCAGTTTAATTTGCTGTATGATGAAGGGAGCTTAAACCAGTGCTCTCTGACAGCCTAGAGGGGTGGGATAGGGTAGATGGGGTGGAAAGTGGGAGAGAGATTTAGGAGGGAGGGGATGTATGTATACTATGGCTGATTCATGTTGGTGTAGAGTAGAAACCAACACAATATTGAAAAGCAATCATTCTCCAATTAAAAATGAATAAATTAAAAATAATAACTTTTAAATACCGACCAGTAGAGTTATTCTAAGGAACCAAGAGGGAATGTCCTTGGGAACTAAAGGTGTTTGATAACTATGCCTGATTTTCTCCAAGCTTTCTCTAATCTCACCAAAGTAAGTAAAGTGAAGTAAATTCGCTCAGTCGTGTCCGACTCTTTGAGACCCCACGGACCGTAGCCTACCAGGCTCCTCCGTCCATGGAATTTTCCAGGCAAGAGTACTGGAGTGGGTTGCCATTTCCTTCTCCAGGGGATCGTTCCAACCCAGGGATCGAACCCGGGTCTCCTGCATTGCAGGCAGACGCTTTACCATCTGAGCCACTGCTACTGCTAAGTTACTTCAATCTCACCAAAGTGAAAGTGAAAGTCACTCAGTCCTGTCTGACTCTTTGCAACCATGGACTCTGTATAGTCCATGAAATTCTCCAGGCCAGAATACTGGAGTGGGTAGCCTTTCCTTCTCCAAGGGATCTTCCCAATGCAGGGATCAAACCCAGATCTTCCGCATTCCAGGCGGATTCTTTACCAGCCGAGCTACAAGAAAAGATGGATGCTATTTGATATGAGGGTCTAGACATTTAATTTTTCTCTTTCACAAAAGATATATATATATATATATATTTAACTGTAGGCAGTCCATGGAGCGGCAAAGAATTGGACATGACTAATACTTTCACTATCTTTTAGTTTGTTGCTGTGGTAGTCACTTATTATTCTGGTTCTCAATTTCTTTTCTTCTTATGGAAGAAAAATATTATGACTTCTCTTGCAAAACACTGTTCTACCTACTGCAAGGCTGCACCCGGAGTAACCATCAATTTATATGAGCCTCTCCAAGCACATTTAATGGCCAAGGAGTAGATACCACACCCAGTCCTGACCAGTCTAATTATTTCCTATCATGATTTTCCCTTAGGAAATTTTTAAAACATGAAATGAAAAATAAGAGTTCATCCTTGATTGTTTTTGATGAAAACTGTGGAAGTTTAGGCTCAAAATTTGTTGTTAACCATGTTTCTGTCCTATGAAAAAAACTTGTCATAAGTGCAGAAGAGTAAAGTTAATGTCCACACAGAAGCAAATGTACAGTCCTAAAAATGAGAGAATCCTGCTGGCATTCTACATCTGGTGAAGATCTTCCTAAAAGCCTGGTTAAAGACCTGCCTTCCATATCGTGTTCACTCAAGGTGACCTCAAATCAAAACTCTTTATATTTCAGTAACTCTATTAATGATGCCATTGGTACCTCCCTGGTGGCTCAGTGGTAAAGAATCCATGTACCAATGCAGGAGACCCCTGGTCCAAAATAATCACACATGCTGCAGAGCAACTAAGCCCACAAGCCACAGCTAATGAGCCTGTGTCCCAGAGCCCAGGAGCCGCAGATACTGAGCCCACGCACTAGGACAACTGAAGCCTATGCACCCTAGAGTCTGTACTTGGCAACCGAAGAAGCCACTGCAATGAGAAGCCTGTGCACTGCCATGGGAGAGTAGTCCTTGCTTGAGCAACTAGAGAAAAGCCCACGCAGCAACCAAGGCCCAGCAGGGCCAATAAGCATAATAATAATGCCATCAGTTCAGTTCACTTCAGTTCATACGCTCACTGGTGTCTGACTCTTTGCGACCCCATAGACTGCAGCATGCCAGCCTTCCCTGTCCATCACCAATTCCCGGAACATATTTAAACTTATGTCCATTGAGTCGGTGATGCCATCCAACCATCTCATTCTCTGTCATCCACTTCTCTTCCTGCTTTCAATCTTTCCCAGGATCAGGGTCTTTTACAATGAGTCAGTTCTTCACAACAGGTGCCCAAAGTATTGGAGCATCAGCATCAGTCCTACCAATGAATATTAACGACTGATTTCCTTTAGAATTGACTGGTTTGATCATCTTGCACTCCAAGGGACTCTGAAGAGTCTTCTCCAATACCAAAGTTCAAAAGCATGAATTCTTCGGTGCTCAGCTTTCTTTGTAGTCCAACTCTCACATCCATATATGACTACTGGAAAAACCACAGCTTTAACTAGATGGACCTTTTCTGTTAATGTCTCTGCTTTTTAATATGCTGTCTAGGTTAGTCATAGCTTTTCTTTCCAGGGGCAAGCATCTTTTAATTTCATGGCTGAAGTCACCATCTGCAGTGATTCTAGAGCCCCCCAAAATAGTCTGTCACTGTTTGCATTGTTTCCCCATCTACTTGCCATGAAGTCATGGGACCGGATGCTATTATCTTAGTTTTCCAAATGTTGAGTTTTGAGCCAACTTTTTCCCTCTCTTCTTTCACTTTCATCAATAGGCTCTTTAGTTCTTTGCTTTCTGTCATAAGGGTAGTGTCATCTGCATATCTGAGGTTACTGATATTTCTCCTGGCAATATTGATTCAAGTCTGTGCTTGGTCGAGCCTGGCATTTCATGTGATATAGTCTGCATATAAGTTAAAGAAGCAGGGTGACAATATACAGCCTTGACGTACTATTTTCCCGATTTGGAACCAGTCTGTTGTTCCATGTCTGGTTCTAACTTAACCTGCCTACAGATTTCTCAGGAGGCAGGTATGGGTGTCTCATATTCCCATCTCTTAAAGAATGTTCCACAGTTTGTTGTGATATACACAGTCAAAGCCCTTGGCATAATCAATAAAGCAGAAGTAGATTTTTTTCTGGCATTCTCTTGCTTTTTCTATGATCCAATGGATGTTGGCAATTTGATCTTTGGTTCCTCTGACTTTTCTAAATCCATCTTGAACATCTGAAAGTTTATGGTGCATGTACTGTTCAAGCCTGGCTTCGAGAATTTTGAGCATTACTTTGCTACCATGTGAGATGAGTGCAATTGTGTAGTAGTTTGAACATTCTTTGGCATTGTCCTTCTTTGTGATTGGAATGAATACTGACCTTTTCCTGTCCTGTGGCCACTGTTGAGTTTTCCAAACCTGCTGGCATATTGATTTTATTGACTTTAACATCATTGTCTTTTAGGATTTGAAATAGCTCAACTGGAATCCCATCACCTCCATTAGCTTTGTTCATAGTGATGCTTCTTAAAGCCCTCTTAACTTCACACTCCCAGATGTCTGGCTCTAGGTGACTGATCACACCATTGTGGTTATCTGGGTCATTAAGATAATTTTTGTATAGTTCTGTGTATTCTTGCCACAATAACACCATATTCCTCCTTCAAATCCATACCTTATGAGTTATGATAAGGGAATTACACATTCATATACTCACACACACACACACACACACACACACACACATTCTCACACACATATCCTTTGCTAACTGACACTGCTAAAACTGCAATATGTCAAATATTGACATACTTATAATCTGTATAATTAGTAAGCCATCGATATAAGTTACACAAAGGTAGAATTCCTCATCTCTGTGGAAAATTGGGATGATTAATTATATAGAGTAGTCAGATTGATAAATCACTACTGTAAAGTCTTGAGAGTCATTAAAGATCAGTAGGAAAAGAAAAGTGGCTTTTCAGGATTAGGCTTATGGAAGCAACCTAAGAATGTGCTGTGTATGCAGTTGCTCAGTCGTGTCTGACTCTTCATGACTTCATGAATTCTAGCTCACCAAGTGCCTCTCTCCATGGGAATACTCAGGCAAGAATACTGGACTGGGTTGTCATTTCCTCCTCCAAGGGGGTCCTCCCAACCCAAGGTCTAACTTGTGTCCTCATGATCTCCTGTACTGTAGGCGGATGATACTTTACAACTGAGATATTGGGGAAGCTGGGCAACCCTAGAAGGAGCCCATCAACTCCTATCCAGGGCTGCTAAACTAGGCAGGATTCTCAAAGTGAAGTACAGACAAAGCTATATCCTGCTGTTTGTTTGTTTGTTTTAACTTCATTCCCTTTCATTATTTTTTTTCGCTGTTTTTTTTCATTTTGCTCCCCTGATTGGATGATTTTAATTGATCTGTTTGCAAGCTCATTGATTCTTTCTTCTGCTTGAACAAGCCTGATATTGAAGCTCTGTATTTAATTTTTCCATTAAGTCATAGTATTCTTCACCTCTAAAAATTCTGTTCAGGTCTTGTTTTGTTTTCCATCTCTTTGTTGTACTTCTCATTTTGTTTTGTTATTTATCTGATGTCATTAAATTGTTACTCTCTGATCTCTCATAACTCTCTGAGCATATTTAAAACAATCATTTTAAATTCTTACTCAGGCAATTCCTGAATCTCCATTTCTTCAGGGCCAGTTCCTGGAGGCTTACTATATAGTCCTTTGGAGGATTAAAGTCCCAGGCTTTAGACAAAACCTTAAGACTCATGGTGTTACAGAAACTAATTTTCTGCTATGCACAGAATCAGTGCTAAAATTAGATGATTATTAAGTAGTTTTTCTTCCATATCTGGCACACCCAATTGGCACTTTCATATACTTAGCAGACAGTTAAAGTAACAAGTAAATTATGAGCATTATGTGCAGTGTTCTGGGAAGTACAGAGAACACACAGAGAGGCATTTAATTAAATCTGTGGAATCAATAATAAAGCACTTTGAAATAAGAAATTTCTGAGATTAAACACAAAGGTCAAATGAGAAAAAAAAAGTACAGGGTTAGAAAAACTGAAAAACCTCAAATGATATTGATTTTGAGAAAATGTAAGAATTTCATTATGAGTAAGACCAAATTCTGAGTGTAGTTGTAAGAGATGTTAGGGAGGCAAGCAGAGCCAGAGTTACACAGAGTTTTGTTAACTGTACTGGTACATATTAAGTGCTAACTTTATCTTAACTCATATTTAAGACTGTGGAATACACGTGAAGATTTGTGTTAGAGTCAGGTAAAAGTTTTAAGCCGAGAAGTGACATACGTGATCTGATATTTTTAAAAGTATCATTGTGGCCCCTTTGTGTCAGGGAGGGACTCTGACAGCAAATGGTTCATAGGAGCAAGTGAAGGAGAACAGTGGTCTGATTTATAGTTGGGAGAGTTAAGACAAAACAGTGGGGAATTAGTTATTTTGCGAGTAGAATAGAAAATGTGATTGGAAGGATGTGGTGAGTGAGTGAGTAGAGAATCACAAGTGACTCCTAGATTTCTGATTGGAATTTGGGAGAATATGGTTGGTTCCAGATATAAGAATGGCTACTCTCATTTTTATTTTGCAGAATGTTCTGGCGTATTTTAATACATTTATTATGCAAGATGTAGGACTTTTTTGTCAATTGGACTGGAAACCTTTAAACTTGACCCTTAAACAACTTGAATAGGGGCACCAATCCCATCACACAGTCAAACATCAGATTATAATTTACATCCTCAGTTACACATCCATGAGTTCAACTGACTGTAGATCTTATATTTTATTTTTAAAAAATCTGTCTTTAAGTGCACTTACCCAGTTCAAACTTGTGTTGTTCAAGAGTTAACAGTAATTTATAGACTTATCAATTTAGACCAATATAATTAAAACCAATATTTGACATTATTGGACCTTCTTATCCAGGAAAATATTTTATCTCTAAATGGAATGCTATTATTTCTTCTATAGTTACTTTCACTCCTCTCTACAGTTTTATAGTTTTCATCATCTAGCCCATATATATGTTTCTAAGCTTATTATACCTTATATATTATAAAAACATTTTATTAAAACAGTATTCTCTTACATATTTTAACTAGAAATTATTAGCAGTTATTTTACGTAACTGGCAATAACTGACAATTATTTTAACTGGCAATTATTTATTTAAAAATTTGATAATTTTGATATATTTATTTTATAAATTTGCTGGAGTAGGAAATGGCAACCCATTCCAATATTATTTCCTGGAAAATTAAGTGGACAGAGGAGCCTGGTGGGCTATAGTCCATGGGGGTGCAAAGAGTCAGAGATGACCGAGCACATGAACAGACACATTTTTATAAGGCACCATAAACACAGCATTACTGAAAATAAATTTTAGGTGAATCTTTCTGGATTTGTAGACAAGTGGTCATAGGGGAAAAAAAACCTTTACAGTGTGATATTCTGCCTTTTATTTCACTTTCAAATTGCATTATTTATCTCTTCCAAAGAAATGTTTACAAATCACATTTATAACTAGCTTTTAAATAAAATTTTCTCATTTCAATGATCATATATGAGAATTTTATTGACTCTTGGAGTATAAAAGATATCTTAAGTAGCCTTCCATTTAAAATTAAGAAAGAATCATTCAATTGGTTAGTTTATGATAAATTTTATCAATGACTTTATAGGATCCATTTAATAGATCACATGATAATATATGTCATCTAGTTTTATAATTTTAAACTACCACAGTTTATCTGGCATTTTTTTTAAATTCAGTGCTGCATTCTACTGGCTAATATGTAATTTATAATGCTAGATTTTCTTTTCACAAAAATCACTAGTACTTTCTTGGTGAAGTGGTTAGTTTGGTGAGAAGACCATCTTTATATTAAACTTCAGAATTATGTTGACTCTTTGTAGTAATTTGGAAAGTTTTCCATCTATTTCTAGGTATTGAAATTGTTAAGTTTAGTGTTTTTGCTTCTTACATGAAGTTTTATGTCTATATGGAGGTTTAAGGCACAACCATGGAAAGTCTGACATCAGCAAGGGAGTTAGGTCTCAGAATTACTTTTCGATTTAGTTATGCACACTGAACTTTGAACTTCTAAAATAGCTGGGTGTATTGGTCTTATTTGCTTTTGGCATCTACTTTTTAAGATACAAATTTATACAAAATCCATACAGTGCAGTCACTATAGTAAACAGTATGTTGGTTCACCAAAAACACTAAAAATGGAGTTGCCACTTGATCCAGCAATCCCTCTCCTGGGACTATATTCAGACAAAGCTATAATCTGAAAAAACATCTGCACCCTTATGTTCACAGCAGGACTATTTACAATAGCTAAGACATGAAACATCCTAAGTATTCATCAACACATGCATAGATAAGAAGATGTAGTATATATAAATGTGTGTTTATATATGTATATTTAATGGAAAATTATTCAGCCTTCAGAAAAATGAAATGCCATTTGCAGAAACATGGATGGACCTAGAGATTATCATACTAAGTGAATTTATTATGTTAGAAAAAGAAAGACAAATATCATATTACTTATATTTTTGATCTAAATTATGATAAAAATCAACATATCTACAAAACAAAGACTCACAAATATAGTGAACAGACTTGTGTTTGTCAAAGAGAAGGGGGAATCAGGGAGGGAAGAAATGGGAATTTGGGGTGAGCAGAGACAAGATAGTATATATAGGATGGATAAACCACACGGTTCTGTCCTCCCATATATAGCACAGGGAGCTATATTTGATACTTCATAATAAACCATATGGAAAAATATATATATGTGTGTGTGTGTACATACGTGTGTATATAAAACTGAATCACTTTTTTGTACATAGGAAATAAAGATTTTAAATCAACTGTAATTAAGTATAATAAAATCTGGCATTTTCTTAACTACTTTTCCTACAAAATAATCATGAGCATATAGATTTGAGGGACTAGTTCTCATAGTTTGACTACACTTACAATCTAATTCTGTAATATAAGCATAGGGATTATTCAGAAGACAGTACCTTTAGAGACAAGTTGCTATATGTGATCATAAGGGTAAGAACTACAAAGAACACTTTTAAAATATATTTCACAAGTAATCAAGAAACCTTACCACTTTGAAGATAGTTAGGTACTTAACCTTAAAAGTAGAATATTCTTCTATTCAGGTGCATTATTATTTAATATACGCACTTTGTCTTGCTAGGAAATTTCACTTTGGGAGACTTAGAGATGCAGATTTAATAATTCCTGTAAGCTAATGATATATATCACATTTTGTGCTAATTTAATCATCTATTAAAGCCTTTACAGAAACTTTAGAACGATTCATGTAATATATTAGTTTGCTACCAAATTATAGAAAGATGAAACAGATTGCTAAAATGCAATGAGAGCAGATCAAAAAGTAGATCAAAAATTTGAAGGCAAAAATAGAGGTAGAATATCTTAGAGTTATTTTAAAGAAAATGGAGGCAATTACCAAGAATATATGAATTGAAGTTTTATCTTCTTTCAAAAATTCTAAGTCCATTCTTTTATTTATAAAGATACTACTTTTCTAGTCTCTCTCTATAAAATAATAGAAAACCATGTAGTTATCTCTAAGTTGAACAGAGAGGTCTACAATAAATTCTAAAAAAGCAATTGACATTGGTCATAAAAGGACAAACTTATTGATCATTTGTCCTATGCTCAAGCTGAGCAAAAGAGAATTTTCCATATTTACCAGTACTTTTCATTCTGGGGCCTTATAAATTACAGAGATGGTATTTCATGCAATTTTCAAATGATTAATGTTCTACTGAACCACAAGTCTTCCCTGAATCCAATCTATAATCCAGTAGTAGGTAGTTTTAAGAAAACTACATGCCTAGATTTATTTTTTAAAAATTCTTTGAAATTACAGTTTTTAAAGTAAAATTTTTGTTATTTCAGATAACACAGTACTCCATATTTCTACTGTAAAATATATCTCTGATCTTTATTATACACATTTTAAAAAATATCACTCACTTTTAAGTGTTCATTTAGAATCAACAGATATTAATTCAACAGCCAGTCATTTGGTCCTGATGAAAATTCAGATGATATTAGAGTAAATAGAATGAATGCTACTGAAATGTTTAAGACCTTTTATGTTATCATATTTAGTTAACTGACCAAAGTCATACCACTAAGAGAACATAATTTAATAAAATATTTTAGAATAAAAATTTTCACTATTACTTAGCAAAATCAAGATATTTGAAATTCCATTATTACACAAAATGTTGTTGCTGTTTAGTCAGTAAGTCATGTCTGACTCTTTGTGACCCCATGAAATGTAGCACACCAGGATTCCTTTTCCCCTGTTATCTCCTCTAGCTTGCTTAAACTCATGTTCATTGAGTTGATGATGACATCCAACAATTTCATCCTCTATGGCTCCCTTCTCCTCCTGCCTTCAGTCTTTCCCAGCATCAGGGTCTTTTCCAATGAGTCAGCCCTTCGCATCAGGTGGCCAAAGTACTGGAGTTTCAGCTTCAGCATCAGTCCTTCCAATGAATATTCATGGTTGATTTCCTTTAGGATTAGCTGGTTTGATCTCCTTGCTGACCAAGGGAGTGTGTTCTTTATAAAATGCTATTCGCCTGTTCATAAGGAATGATTTCAATATATTATTTATACTCAGGATCCCTTGGTCTAATGTTTTAACTTCTTTCTTCTTGAGTAAAAGGTAAATTTCCACTTGGGCTTCCCTGGTGGCTCAGAAGTTAAAGAATCTCCCTGCAATTCAGGAGACCCAAGTTCATTATGTTCTGATATATTATAACGAAAAAATATTTTCCAAATTCTCAAAAATTACATTGTATACATTAAAAATTTAAACAAATTAAAATATATTAGAAATATTCCAGGATTTGGGTATATTTTACTAATAAGTAATAACTTGGGCTTCCCTGGTGGCTCAGAAGTTAAAGAATCTCCCTGCAATTCAGGAGACCCAAGTTCATTATGTTCTGATATATTATAACGAAAAAATATTTTCCAAATTCTCAAAAATTACATTGTATACATTAAAAATTTAAACAAATTAAAATATATTAGAAATATTCCAGGATTTGGGTATATTTTACTAATAAGTAATTAATCAAGTACTCACTTCACGCTGACAGTTTGTTTTTCTATACATTTCAAGTCAATAGTATGGTAATTTTTTTCCCCTAAGAATGAAAAATTAAGTCCAAAGAAAAATCATCTTCATTTGTATTCTCTTCTGCAACAAGCCCACATATGGATATGTTGCTACTAATGGAATATGATATTTGAAAAATTACCTCTCAAATAAAATTCTAATTTATCTCTGCAGAACTCTGACATACATATATCACCACAGAATAGTGTTGTTTAGTCATATCCTACTCTTTCTGATCCCATGGACTGGATCCCACCAGGCTTCTCTGTCCATGGGATTTCCCAGGCAAGAATACTGGAGTGGGGAGACATTTCCTTCTCCAGGGGATCCTCCCAGCCCAGTGATCCAACCTGCCCCATATCTCTTGAGTCTCCTGCATTGGTAGCTGGATTCTTTACCACTAGCACCACCTGGGATTTACTTAGTGTTTCTCCATTCTTCCCTGGTGGCTCACATGGTAAAGAATTCACCTGCAATGCAGGAGACCTGGGTTTGATCCCTGTATATTGTCAAGGCTGTATATTATCACCATGCTTATTTAACTCATATTCTGGGTTGGATGAAGCACAAGCTGGAATCAAGATTGCCAAGAGAAATATCAATAACCTCAGATAGGCAGATGACACCAATCTTATGGCAGAAAGCGAAGAAGAACTAAAGAGCCTCCTGATGAAAGTGGAAGAGGAGAGTGAAAAAGTCTTTCTCTTTTTGATGACTGATTATCCTAAACTGGGTGAGTCTAGAGGATGATGATGAAAGGCACATGGTCTTGTGCTTAAACCAAAGCAATGCAAACATATACATTGCATTCCTTGACCCTGCTTCCCCTTCTCTTTTTTTTATTTTTTATTTATTTTAATTTTTACTTTATTTTACTTTACAATACCATATTGGTTTTGCCATACATTGACATGAATCCACCATGGGTGTATATTAGCTCCCAATCCTGAATCCCCCTCCCACATCCCACCTCATATCCTCTCTCTGGATCATCCCCGTGTACCAGCCCCAAGCATCCTGTATCCTGTATCGAACATAGGCTGGTGCTTCGTTCTTACATGATAGTATACATGTTTCAATGCCATTCTCCCAAATCATCCCACCCTCTCCCTCTCCCACAGAGTCCAAAAGTCCATTCTATACATCTGTGTCTCTTTTGCTGTCTCGCATACAGGGTCATCATTGCCATCTTTCTAAATTCCATATATATGTGTCGGTATACTGTATTGGTGTTTTTCTTTCTGGCTTACTTCACTCTGTATAATAGGTTCCAGTTTCATCCATCTCATTAGAGCAGATTCAAATGAATTCTTTTTGATGCTGAGTAATACTCCATTGTGTATATGTACCACAGCTTTCTTATCCATTCATCTGCTGATGGACATCTAGGTTGTTTCCATGTCCTGGCTATTATAAACAGTGCTGCAATGAACATTGGGGTACATGTGTCTCTTTCAATTCTGGTATCCTTGGTGTGTATGCCCAGCAGTGGGATTGCTGGGTCATAAGGCAGTTCTAGTGTGGAGATTCCTTAAAAAACTGCAAATAGAACTGCCTTATGACCCAGCAATCCCACTGCTGGGCATACACACCAAGGAAACCAGAATTGAAAGAGCCACATGTACCCCAATGTTCATTGCAGCACTGTTTATAATAGCCAGGACATGGAAACAACCTAGATGTCCATCAGCAGATGCTTCCCCTTCTCTTACAGGATATTTCTCTTCTAGACTGGATGCTTAATTCTCTCCTGGATGTGTGATAAATGTCATGGTGGTTTAGTTGTTAAGTTGTATCTAGGCTATTTGTGACACCACAGATTATAGCCCACCAGGCTTCTCTATCCATGGAGATTCTCCAGGCAAGTATACTGGATTGACATTTTCTTCTCCAGGGGATTTTCTGACCCAGGGATCAAACCCATGTCTCCTGCATCGGCAGGCATATTCTTTACCATTGAGTTACCAGGGAAGCCCATGTGTGATAAATGGAGAAACCCAAATTGCAAGGCTATAAATTCAGAGACAGTGTTCAAATACAAGCTTTAATATTTACTAGCCCTGTGGTGTGAGAAAGTTAGATTACCTGATTTCATCTTCTGCATCAGTAAATGGATTTAATATTGCTTTGCTGAGAAAAAATATGGAAATATTTGAACAGAGCTTATCTATCTATGCCCAATAACTGGTAAAAATTGTTATTATGGAATATTTAATCAAATGATGGGGTGATCAAATGGTGAGGACTGGGTTAACTTGCGAACCTGAGTTGCTTAATTCTTTCAAATTCCAAAGAAGGGTCTGTCTTCAGAACTATCCCTTGGCTGGCTCTGTGGATATAAAATCTGAGTCCTTGGAATATTATGTATAATATGCATGCTCTGGTATACCTGAGGGCTTGGATCATGTGGTGCTGATTTGACCAGATAAGTGTATCCTGATAATGTGATTAAAAAGCAGAGATAACACTTTGCCAACAAAGATCCATATAGTCAAAGCTATGGCTTTCCCAATAGTTATGTAAGGATGTGAGAACTGGACCATATCCAAGTGAAGAAGGCTGAGCAACAAAGAATTGATGGTTTCGAAATAGTACTGGAGAAGACTCTTGAGAGCCCCTTGGACTGCAAGGAGATCAAATCAGTAAATACTAAAGGAAACCAACCCTGAATATTCATTGGAAGGACTGATCTGAAGCTCCAGTACTTTGGTCACCTGATGTAAAAAGCCAACTCAATGGAAAAAACCCTGATGCTGGGAAAAGTTGGAGGCAGGAGAAGGGGGTGACAGAGAATGAGATGGTTGGATGGCATCACCAACTCAATGGAGATGAATTTGTGCAAACTCCAGAAAATAGTGAAGAACAGGGGTGCCTGGAGTGCTGCAGTCCCTGGGGTCACAAAGAATCAGATGTGACTTAGCGACTGAATAATAACAACAATGAAAACAACATAACTGATGCTGAATGACTGTTTTGGAGGATGTCAGGGAACAGAATGAACAGGATATGCTGACATAAGGTATGCAAGCAGGTAAACACATACCTGGATTCTAAACAAAACTGTTTTTATATTTCCATCTCCAAGTTATATATTTCCATCACCCTTATAGCCTCTTAAGGAATGGATATGACATTTTAGAGAAAAATGTTATCCAAGAAAGATAGAATACATTTTCATCTCCTACAGCCCTAAACTTCTTACAGAGTTACCTAAAGTGTAGGTTTATTTTTTCTTAGTATAACTCTGAATTTGATAAACTATTACATACAAAATGGTATGACCCAGAAGATCATTTATCATTTTCTCTACCCCTGTTAGTATACAATAGATATGGCTATTAATATAATTTTAACACATAATTGATAGCTGAAAATAATTCCAAAAATGACAATATATTTTCTTAATTGGTGGTGCTGCTTTCCCAGGTGTTGCTAGTGGTAAAGAACCTACCTGCTAATGCAGAAGACAAAAGAGACACATTTTAGATCCATGGGCCATGAAGATCCCCTGGAGGAGTGTATGGCAACACACTCCAATATTCTTGTCTAGAGAATCCCATGGACAGAAGAACCTAGTGGGGTAGAGTTCAGGGGGTCTCAAAGTGTCAAACACAACTGAAACAACAGCATACAAGCAGAGTAAAAAGAACTGATCTCATTCTTTTACATAATGTCTACTTGCTAAAATGTTGTATATTATATTAATAATGATAGTATTAATCATTATTTAATGATATTATTAATCATATAAATGATATTGAGATTAGATCTGGAATAAATGCTTCTTAAAGTGACTGAAGAAGACAATTCAAGTCGGTTAAAAGCAAGACAACAGGCCAAAATGGAGTTGCTTATGCTAAGCCCACTTCAGTTCAGTGCAGTTCAGTCACTCAGTCATGTCTGACTCTTTGCGACCCCATGAATCACAGCATGCCAGGCCTCCCTGTCCATCACCAACTCCCGGAGTTCACTCAGACTCACATCCATCGAGTCAGTGATGCCATCCAGCCATCTCACCCTCTGTTGTCCCCTTCTCCTCCTACCCCCAACCCCTCCCAGCATTAGAATCTTTTCCAGTGAGTCAACTCTTTGCATGAGTACTGGAGTTTCAGCTTTAGCATCATTCATTTCAAAGAAATCCCAGGGTTGATCTTCAGAATGGACTGGTTGGATCTCCTTGCAGTCCAAGGGACTCTCAAGAGTCTTCTCCAACACCACAGTACAAAGGCTTTGGCATAGTCAATAAAGCAGAAATAGATGTTTTTCTGGAACTCTCTTGCTTTTTCCATGATCCAGCGGATGTTGGCAATTTGATCTCTGGTTCCTCTGCCTTTTCTAAAGCCAGCTTGACCATCAGGGAGTTCACAGTTCATGTATTGCTGAAGCCTGGCTTGGAGGATTTTGAGCATTACTTTACTAGCATGTGAGATGAGTGCAATTGTGCAGTAGTTTGAGCATTGTTTGGCATTGCCTTTCTTTGGAATTGGAATGAAAAGGGACCTTTTCCAGTCCTGTGGCCACTGCTGAGTTTTCCAAATTTGCTGGCATATTGAGTGCAGCACTTTCACAGCATCATCTTTGAGGATTTGAAACAGCTCAACTGGAATTCCATCACCTCCACTGCTTTGTTCGTAGTCATGCTTTCTAAGGCCCACTTGACTTCACATTCCAGGATGTCTGGATTTAGGTGAGTGATCACACCATCTTGATTATCTTGGTTGTGAAGATCTTTTTTGTACAGTTCTTCTGTGTATTCTTGCCACCTCTTGTTAATATCTTCTGCTTCTCTTAAGTCCATACCATTTCTGTCCTTTATTGAGCCCATCTTTGCATGAAATGTTCCCTTGGTATCTCTAATTTTCTTAAAGAGATCTCTAGTCTTTCCCATTCTGATGTTTTCCTCTATTTCTTTGCATTGATTGCTGAGGAAGGCTTTCTTATCTCTCCTTGCTATTCTTTGGAACTCTGACTAACTCAATAGCTGGGCATGCTGTTAGCACTTGAAACTCAGTGGGTTAAAAACCATACTTGTTGTTGATCTTACTTTATACTCATAGCCCATTGTTCCTTTCAGAATCTTGGATTTGAATTCTCAAGAGTCTTTTATATCTAGTCAGTTACTGACCCAAAATTCTTCCTCCTCAATATAGCCTATCAGTTCAGTTCAGTCGCTCAGTCGTGTCTGACTCTTTGTGACTCCATGGATTGCAGCATGCCAGGCCTCCTTGTCCATCACCAACTCCCAGAGTTTGCTTAAACTTATGCCCATTCAGTGATGCCATCCAACCATCTCATCCTCTGTTGTTCCCTCCTCCTCCTGCCTTCAATCTTTCCAAGCATCAGGGTTTATTCCAATGAGTCAATTCTTTGAATCAGGTGGCCAAAGTTTTGGAGTTTCAACTTCAGCATCAGTCCTTCCAACGAATATTCAGGACTGATTTCCTTTAGGATGGACTGGTTGGATCTCCTCGCAGTCCAAGGGACTCTCAAGAGTCTTCTCCAACACCACAGTTCAAAAGCATCAATTCTTTGGTGCTCAGCTTTCTTTATAGTCCAACTCTCACATCCATACATGACCACTGGAAAAACCATAGCCTTGACTAGATGGACCTTTGTTGGCAAAGTAATGTCTCTTCTTTTATGTAGTAATGTCTCTACACATACATACATACTACATATATACTAATGGCAAAATAATTCCTCTGCTTTTATGTAGCCTCTCAGTTCAGTTCAGTTCAGTCGCTCAGTCGTGTCCGACTCTTTGCGACCCCATGAATTGCAGCACGCCAGGCCTCCCTGTTCATCACCATCTCTCGGAGATCACTCAGACTCACATCCATCGAGTCCGTGATGCCATCCAGCCATCTCATCCTCGGTCGTCCCCTTCTCCTCCCGCCCCCAATCACTCCCAGCATCAGAGTCTTTTCCAATGAGTCAACTCTTCGCATGAGGTGGCCAAAGTACTGGAGTTTCAGCTTTAGCATCATTCCNCTATTTCTGCTTTATTGACTATGCCAAAGCCTTTGACTGTGTGGATCACAATAAACTTGGAAAATTCTGAAAGAGATGGAAATACCAGACCATCCTCTTGAGAAATCTGTATGTAGGTCAGGAACCAAGAGTTAGTTAGAAATGGACATATGGAACAACAGACTAGTTCCAAGTAGGAAAAGGAGTACACGTCCTTAAATGAAGAGATACTAGAAAGCTTGGGCTCCTCCCCTACCCCAGCTCAAGTAACAAGACCTTGTGAGGACCCAGCCAGGCAAGGACTATCTGCAAGCCAGGAAGAGAGCTTGCAGCAGAAACTGAATTGCTTGGAAGTTCCAGCTGTGATCTAGGACTTCTCAAAACTGTGAGATAACAGATTTCTGGTTAAGCCACCCAGTCCATAACATTTTTTTTCTGGAAGCCCAAGCTGACTAATTCAGGAGGTCACTTAGTCATTGACCTAAGCAGCTTCTCCTACCTGGCCCTTTTTGGGATCTGCCCCAAGGGCTCCAAAATCACTGCAGATGGTGATTGCAGCCATGAAATTAGAAGACGCTTACTCCTTGGAAGAAAAGTTATGTCCAACCTAGATAGTATTTTCAAAAGCAGAGACATTACTTTGCCGACTAAGGTCCATCTAGTGAAGGCTATGGTTTTTCCTGTGGTCATGTATGGATGTGAGAGTTGGACTGTGAAGAAGGCTGAGCACCAAAGAATTGATGCTTTTGAACTGTGGTTTTGGAGAAGACTCTTGAGAGTCCCTTGGACTGCAAGGAGATCCAACCAGTCCATTCCGAAGGATATCAACCCTGGGATTTCTTTGGAAGGACTGATGCCAAAGCTGAAACTCCAGTACTTTGGCCACCTCATGTGAAGAGTTGACTCATTGGAAAAGACTCTGATGCTGGGAGGGATTGGGGGCAGGAGGAGAAGGGGACGACCGAGGATGAGATGGCTGGATGGCATCACGGACTCGATGGACGTGAGTCTGAGTGAACTCCGGGAGATGATGATGAACAGGGAGGCCTGGCGTGCTGCGATTCATGGGGTCACAAAGAGTCGGACATGACTGAGCGACTGAACTGAACTGAAGACGTTTACACTCATCTCTTGATATGTGGGGTATTGAGTCCAGGACCACCAAGGATACCAAAATCTGTGGATGCTCAAGTCGCTTTTGTAAAATGATGTATTTGTGTATAATTTATGCACATCTTCCTGTATACTTTAAATCTCTAGAATGCTTATAGTACCTAATACAGTGTAAGTGCTATATGAATATAAGTTTTGCATTTTGGAAATTTCTGGAATTCCCTTACTCTGAATATTTACTTCCATGGGGATTGGTTTAGTTTGTGGATATGGACCCACAGATTCATAGGACCCACTGATGCTTAGTAACTCACACTGTGTGCTAGTTTACTTCAGTTCAGTTCAGTTCAGTTGCCCAGTCGTGTTCGACTCTTTATGACCTCATGAATTGCAGCATGCCAGGCCTTCCTGTCTATCACCAACTCCCGGAGTTCTCTCAGACTCATGTCCATCAAGTCAGTGATGCCATCCAGCCATCTCATCCTCTGTCATTCCCTTCTCCTCCTGCCCCAGTCCCTCCCAGCATCAGAGTCTTTTCCAATGAGTCAGCTCTTCGCATGAGGTGGCTAAAGTATTGGAGTTTCAGCTTTAGCATCAGTCCTTCCAAAGAACACCTAGGGCTGATCTCCTTGAGAATGGACCGGTTGGATCTCCTTGCAGTCCAAGGGACTCTGAAGAGTCTTCTCCGACATCACAGTCCAAAAGCATCAATTCTTCGGCACTCAGCTTTCTTCACAGTCCAACTCTCACATCCATACATGACCACTGGAAAAACCATAGCCTTGACTAGACGGACCTTTGTTGGCAAAGTAATGTCTCTGCTTCTGAACATACTATCTAGGTTGGTCATAACTTTCCTTCCAGGGAGTAAGCATCTTTTAATTTCATGGCTGCAATCACCATCTGCAGTGATTTTGGAGCCCCCCAAAATAAAGTCTGGCACTGTTTCCACTGTTTCCCCATCTATTTCCCATGAAGTGATGGGACCAGATGCCATGATCTTCGTTTTCTGAATGTTGAACTCAAAAGCATCAATTCTTCGGCGCTCAGCCTTCTTCACAGTCCAACTCTCACATCCATACATGACCACAGGAAAAACCATAGCCTTGACTAAACGGACCTTAGTCGGCAAAGTAATGTCTCTGCTTTTGAAAATGCTATCTAGGTTGGACATAACTTTTCTTCCAAGGAGTAAGCGTCTTCTAATTTCATGGCTGCAGTCACCATCAGCAGTGATTTTGGAGCCTAAAAAAATAAAGTCTGGCACTGTTTCCACTGTTTCCCCATCTATTTCCCATGAAGTGATGGGACCAGATGCCATGATCTTCGTTTTCTGAATGTTGAACTTTAAGCCAACTTTTTCGCTCTCCTCTTTCACTTTCATCAAGAGGCTTTTTAGCTCCTCTTCACTTTCTGCCATAAGGGTGGTGTCATCTGCATATCTGAGGTTAGTGATATTTCTCCCGGCAATCTTGATTCCAGCTTGTGTTTCCTCCAGTCCAGTGTTTCTCATGATGTACTCTGCATACCTGTCTCTTATTTTTCAACTCCATGATGAGTTAGTAATCCATACCCTTATGGATTAATTATTGGCATATTCTCTTAAATGATATTTGTAAGCACTGTCTCTCCCTTTATTGCATTTTGCCCATTGTTTCCAAGAAAACCTCCCAGAAATGCCAGCCTCTTCAGACTCACATTCTCAGCTCTTTATAAGCTCCCTTCTCCTTGCTGAAAAAGTTTGGGAACCTGGCCTGGGGTTCAAGGCTTCTCTATGTGGCCCTACTTCCTTTTGCAGAAGCTTCCACCAAACCAAATTGCTCATGTCCTGCCTCTATATCTAATCGTGCTTCATTTATGCTTTCTTATGTACATCTCAGTTTCTGCTTTGCTTTTCAGTTATAACAAGATGGTGTAAAAGCCTTAAAATATTAAAATCTTTTAAGTACTTTTTAATGTGTTGGAAACAACAGAGACCACAAAAAGGATGATAGTATTATTAATAGTAATCCATCAGTTTTCACAGCTTCGATATTTAAATATAACTGACTTTTATTCATCCCAAATGCCACCATTTATAATCATATATGCATTTTATAAATGCTGTCTCAGGATCTGCTTCCCAGACTACGAGGGCTAAAGAAATCTTGACCGTGTCTCTGTTAACTGTCACTGTGTCCCATTGCTTGGTGCCTAGTAAGTAGGTGCTCAATAAATACTGTGAAATGAATAATGAACCTGTTAGCCTGAAATCATAATAACACATGACTCCATCCTTTGATATGGACAAGTGACTCTTAAATTTTGTTCGTGTATTTGATCTTGTGTTACAAAGGCTACAGATAATTTCCTTAGGAAGACACAAACAGCTTAGTGAGGCTACACTTAGTTCCTTGACATTGTCATTTTGCACACTGTGAGCTATTATTATTTTATTTACTATCATGTGAGACTTTTTATCATCTTTTAAGTCTTCATGACGTTGCCTATATATTTTGTTTAGTTAGTGCTCTTTTCATATATTTGGTTATTGTTGGAGAGAAACTAGATAGGCTGGTATAATTTTAGAGTAAGGTTTAGGAAGGACAGGTAACATTAATGATGACCCACCAAGATGATGTTTTAGATTTTGTGTTTTTCATTAGCATCAGAACAATGAAATCGTCAGAGTTACGTGATAAGTCAAAGTGGAAGTTGCTCAGTCATGTCCGACTCTTTGCAACCTCATGGATGGTATAGTCCATGGAGTTCTCCAGGCTAGAATACTAGAGTGGGTAGCCTTTTCCTTCTCCAGGAGATTTTCCCAACCCAGGGATTGAACTGGGGTCTCCTGAATTGCAAGTGGATTCTTTACCAACTGAGCAATCAGGGAAGCCCAACATGATAAGATAACCTCCAACTACAACATCAGTATCTCTTCAAGAGACTGTTATTTCCCAGTGGTTTTGTAAAGCTGTCTGTTGACTATGGTGATGTTCAGGAAGTTATCTCATTCCACTGTACTGGAAATTGCTTGGTGGGTTATTCTTGAGCCTAATCTGGGACACACGCAGGTCCGCTGGGAAGGAGGAGGTGAGAACCCCTTGCACGGAGGCTGCTCTTCTTCTTACTCAGCTCCTTACAAGAACAAAGGAGCAAAACAGAGGGAGGGCCATCCCTCTGTGAGCAGTAATGGGAAAATGCCTCTGGCCTCACAGGAAGTAGATGCCTCTGATAGGACTGTAAAATAATACGATTCATTCTGGGCTTGGTTCTGAGGTGGATTCAGGACTTAAGCTGTTGAGAGGTCATGAACTCAGCATTTGGCTCAGAGTATTACTGGATAAAGGACAGAGTTCCCCACCCGGCCCGCGAGGACAGCTGTGGGGAGCAGAGGCTCCTCTGCACCGTGTCCAGTCTGTGCCCCGCCTGGAGCTGGAGTGAGTGACTGAACCTCTTTGAACCCTGGCAGTCCCAGCAATGATGCCTCCAGCGCAGGCGGGTTTACACATACAGCCCGTGAGTGGGTCCCTGTCTGTGGCAGCCGGAGCCCAGGGCACCTGGCTCTCACTACGCTCACCAGTATTATCTGAATGAAAGTCTAACTGACAGACGATTGACTGACTTATCTGCGGCTCCTTTTAAGTCAGTTGCTTTCTCTGGGATAAACAGCCTTTTTCTTAAAGATTGAAGTAATGTGTTTAGTTTAAATATTGGGTTGGACTCCAGTCTGAAAAAGTAAAGATACTGATCCTTCAAATATTAAAGAATATGCTATATCAGTTCAGTTCAGTCGCTCAGTCGTGTCCGACTCTTTGCGACCCCATGAATTGCAGCGCACCAGGCCTCCCTGTCCATCACCATCTCCCGGAGGTCACTCAGACTCACGTCCATCGAGTCCGTGATGCCATCCAGCCATCTCATCCTCGGTCGTCCCCTTCTCCTCCTGCCCCCAATCCCTCCCAGCATCAGAGTCTTTTCCAATGAGTCAACTCTTCGCATGAGGTGGCTAAAGTACTGGAGTTTCAGCTTTAGCATCATTCCTTCCAAAGAATTCCCAGGGCTGATCTCCTTCAGAATGGACTGGCTGGATCTCCTGGCAGTCCAAGGGACTCTCAAGAGTCTTCTCCAACACCACAGTTCAAAAGCATCAATTCTTCGGCGCTCAGCCTTCTTCACAGTCCAACTCTCACATCCATACATGACCACAGGAAAAACCATAGCCTTGACTAGACGGACCTTAGTCGGCAAAGTAATATCTCTGCTTTTGAATATGCTATCTAGGTTGGTCGTAACTTTTCTTCCAAGGAGTAAGCGTCTTTTAATTTCATGGCTGCAGTCTCACTTTTAATACTCATCTGGTTACGTACATTCCAAACAAACAAACAAACAAAAAAAGAAGTGTTTTTATTAAATAAATCACTGCTCTATCTGTAAAAGAACAGTGTGCCTGGATCAAAGATAATATCAGATTGAACTTTCAGAGTTATACTGGTTACTTATTACTATACATCAAGAGTTTTTCAAAGGGCAGGACTGAGACCATACCATTTTGGCAATTTGATCTCCCATACTCATGTTTGGATTCTAGATTTTACTAAGTTTGTGTGATGGAGCCTTTTCTGTTGTTGCTGTGTTTGTGTGTGTGTGTGTGCACACTAAGTCACTTCAGTCGTGTCCAACTCTGTGACCCCACGGACCTTAGCCTGCCAGGCTCCTCTGTCTGTGGGATTCTTCAGGAAAGAACATGGGAGTGGGTTTCTGTGCCCTCCTCCAGGGGATCTTCCCAACCCAGGGATCGAACCCATGTCTCTTATTTCTCCTGCATTGGCATTTCCATTATTGTTGGAGGTTATCTCATCGTGTAACTCTAGATTTCATTGTTCTGATGTTAATGAAAAAGGCCTTAAATCAAGAGAAATAACCTATAATGATAATTTGAAGTTTTATATTATAACCTCTCATTTTTTGAAGGCAGTTTATTTTTATTCACGTATAGTTGATTTACAGTGTTGGGTTGGTTTCAGGTGTATAGCACAGCGATTCAGTTATACATCTACCTATATGTACATATTTTCCCAGATTCTATAACTTCTCATTTTTTTGAGAAAATATCATGACACCAGACTTGTCTAGTTCAAAGAACATCTGAGATTTGTATCAGGGTGATTTTAGTGTACCAGCTTACGTGTAATTGTCTGAATAATTTCTAATTCCTCTAAAGATCTTGAGTGTGGCTTGAAATTGGTATACTGTTAATTCTGTGCATCTTCTGTTTCTTTCCCTTAAACGTGGGTCATGGGAAGAGTCCTCTGGTTTATGTTTAGATTGCTGCTTGCTCACTTATTTCTTTTTTTAGCATTTTAAAGCATTTTTACAGCTTCCCTCCTACTGTTTTGTTTGGCAGCAGCTTTTCTAACTAGAGCAGCTGAAAGAAAAGTTCCACGGTAGCAGGCTGCCATATAAAACAGGATCCCACACCTATAATCTAAATGGCCAGAGATGATAAAATACCTGTCATTAAAAAATACATGTTCTTTACAACTTATCTGGAAAAAGGGTTTCCTTAGAGTGACATATAATCTAAGGACATTTGAATTGAGTCCACATAGCTCCTTACTTCAACAGAGTGAACAGCGGTAACAGTAGGGAAAAAAATGTGTTTATAAAACTCTATGGGTTTACTGAAACTTTGGAATGGAACTCTCAGTAATGAGCTATTTAAATCATTATAAATGCAATAATTTTTGAAAGTGAACTTGAGTTTTCCATTATCTTTAATGTAGCCATTTGATTTTAAACATATTCATTCATATGAGTAAATACCATTTATTTAAAAATAAAAATGCCTGAAAGGTACAAGACACTGTATGTTTATATCTGTCACATGCAAAGTCTCAGTTATAAATATTTGTTCCCTATTTAGTTAATTTTTAACTGTTGGAATAGGTGGGTCAGTAAAGGGCAGAAATAGCTTTTCTCTATAAAAGTAGAAAGAAATACACATAAAAGGCTGTAACCATTATTTACAAATCAGTCTAACACTTAAAAATATGACCCAAACACAGTGTAAGCAAGAAGGAATGTGTAAACTTTTCCCTGTCCTCCTTTTAGTGTGTGAGACAATTAATTCTTTGTTAGGAATGAAAACACATTTACTGGGTTAAGTTTAAGATTTAGATGGACTTGGAGGAGATGCGGGTGGTTGTTGCTTCTGCTCCTGAGCGCCCCCTGGCTACTTTTCCTTGCTCTGTTTTTTTCTGAGGGGGATGGTTGTGTGGGGAAGAGGCAGGGAGGCGGGTAACTGAGCCTAGAAGTTGTGTGTGTCTGTGTGTCTGTGTGTCTGTGTGTGTGAGAGAGAGAGAGAGAGAGGAGAGAGAGAGATCCAGGGCAAGAGGGGAAGTGGCAGGGCTTGTGTGAAGAGCTTTTGGGGAGAGCTTCCAAACTCCTCTGTTTATAAGGCACAGTGTCCAGGCAGAGTAATTTCATCTTCTGTGAGTCTCATCCATGTTTCCCAGAGGAGCTGACCTCTGCCTTCGGCCCAGAGAGGATGAAATTTATAAGACGCAGTTCCCATTTCCTGGGGTCACAGGAGCCCTTTCACCCACATAGGCCAGTTTGGATTTCCTCCCAGAGTGGCAGCCTTACATCTATCACATGGTGATTTAGAGTTGCAGAGGTTCCAAGAGGCAAGCACAAATGGTATGCCCTTTATAGCCAAGCCTTATAAATTTTCTAGCATCACTTTTCCATACTGTACGAGTTGATGTAGCTACAAAGGCATTCAGTTTCAGAGGGAGGGATCCATGCCACCTCTTGACTGGGGTGGGGTGTTGCAGAGGAACACGTGTAGGGGGATATCATTGGAGCACTTTTCTAATCTGTGACACTTATGTCTTTAAAAATGATCTAATAGTTAATCTAGTTACTTATGTGCTTTTCCTTATGAATAATGAAAGAACAGAGTTGAGAGAAAAGGAGGCTCCGTATTCTGAAAGCCACAAATTCCAAAAGATTTTAAAACTCCCAGGGTTGCTAGTACTTAACCTGACTCCTGCTCATTCCCAATAGACAATTGTGCTGCATCACGTGGGATTCAGGTTGGTATTGGAGTGGTTAACCTGAAATGCAACATTTTAAAGTTGTTTCATCCTACGGTTACCTCATTTGCCACTGTTATTACAGAGGGTATGCAGATTGCTTAAAGCACAGTCACAGATTTTTTTAAACACTTTTGTCTCTCTCAGGAAAAAAAAATCAGAAATATGAAAAAAATTTATTAGGATTGTGGACACTAATATTTTTTTCTTTTTTACTTTGCTTTCAATTTTTACTTTGCAAAACAATTGTGGGAAAACGAGTTGTTAGCCTTGTACATATTACTTGGCATTTGCCAAGAGCTTATTCTTTACCTAAGATGTAATTCCACTTCTGTGTGCAAAGCCAAAAGCAAAGCTTACAATGAAAAGCATTAACGTTGCAATTCTACTAGTTAGATTTTATTTTTTTTTCACACTGAAGGTACAATTTAATATTTTTTTACTTTTTCTCCATGAGGACAAAAGCTGTGATTCTGCTCAAAGATTTACTATGCTCAGCATACACTGCTTTTCTAATGACTTAATCTTATCAACTTCATTTTGAGTAACAATTTGTCTTTTTTTTTTGTTCTTAGATTTATAAAAAAAGGACCCAAAATGTTCAACTACTTTATCTCACTTTTTATTTATTTGAATTTTAATCCATGAAAGAAAGAAACTTTCAAAGGCATTTTGATCATATGAAAATTACATTTTTGTATGTGATGAACATTACATGAAAATTGGGCTTCACAGACTTATCAGTATGCGTCGACAGCTTGAAAGGTCTCAGTCAGTCAGTCAGTTCAGTCGCTCAGTCGTGTCCGACTCTTTGCAACCCCATGAATCGCAGCACGCCAGGCCTCCCTGTTCATCACCATCTCTCGGAGTTCACTCAGACTCACATCCATCGAGTCAGTGATGCCATCCAGCCATCTCATCCTCGGTCGTCCCCTTCTCCTCCTGCCCCCAATCCCTCCCAGCATCAGAGTCTTTTCCAATGAGTCAACTCTTCGCATGAGATGGCCAAAGTACTGGAGTTTCAGCTTTAGCATCATTCCTTCCAAAGAAATCCCAGGGTTGATCTCCTTCAGAATGGACTGGTTGGATCTTCTTGCAGTCCAAGGGACTCTCAAGAGTCTTCTCCAACACCACACTTCAAAAGCATCAATTCTTCGGCGATCAGCCTTCTTCACAGTCCAACTCTCACATCCATACATGACCACAGGAAAAACCATAGCCTTGACTAGACGGACCTTAGTCGGCAAAGTAATGTCTCTGCTTTTGAAAATGCTATCTAGGTTGGACATAACTTTTCTTCCAAGGAGTAAGCGTCTTCTAATTTCATGGCTGCAGTCACCATCAGCAGTGATTTTGGAGCCCAAAAAAATAAAGTCTGGCACTGTTTCCACTGTTTCCCCATCTATTTCCCATGAAGTGATGGGACCAGATGCCATGATCTTCGTTTTCTGAATGTTGAGCTTTAAGCCAACTTTTTCACTCTCCTCTTTCACTTTCATCAAGAGGCCTTTTAGCTCCTCTTCACTTTCTGCCATAAGGGTGGTGTCATCTGCATATCTGAGGTTATTGATATTTCTCCCGGCAATCTTGATTCCAGCTTGTGTTTCTTCCAGTCCAGCACTACTTCACTAAACCAAAACTCAGCTTAATTACAGTTTTGGCTCTCCCAGAAATGGAATATTCCATCAGAAATCCCCTGATTAGCATGAGGTAGGTCATCTATGTGACAGCCCTGACGAACTTCAAAGGAAATTAACCCTGTAATAACCAACCCGTTTTTAGCCAGTAATTTTCTGATCCTGGCTTCCTTCTGATTCCAAAAATCTTTCATGTTATATAGCTCATTATAGCTCCTTTCCATCTGCTAGGTGGGGTGCTGCCTTATTCCAATCTATTTTAGGGCAAATAGAATGTTTAACCTGCCTCAATTTATCTTTTAAGAAGAGACACAAACTAACTTTTTGCTCAGTCGCTTCAGTCATGTCCAGACTCTCTGTGACTTATGCACTATAGACCACCAGGCTCCTCCTCTGTCCATGGGATTCTCCAGGCAAGAATACTGGAGTAGGTTACCATGCCCTCCTCCAGGGGATCTTCCGAACACAGGAATCAAACCTATATCTCTGGCATCTCCTGAGTTGTAGGCAGTTACTTTACCCACTGAGCCACCTGGGAAGCCCATTAGCACACTAAGACCCCCTAAACCTTGTTCCCATTAGCTCATGGTATCAGAATGGGTAGAAGCAGACCCACAGATCTGCATCCTGGCTACCTTCATAAGGCATGTAACTGGCCTGTTATCAATTGCACACAGGCCTCTGAAGGCCTATTATCTTGAGCCCTGCAGAGGCCCTTAAGCTGGTGCTGTAAGTGACACATGCAGTCAGCAAGGGCACCAGTATAAAGATAAACACTAATTGAATAGTGTCAGAGCAGCATTTCACATACTCCTATCAAGCACAGGATATGAAGTAAGTAAAGAATAGAACCAGGAGAAATCAGGCCCTAGAGCAGAGCTGGTAGGCAGTGCGAGTGGGCTGTGCAGGAATGTCCTGTGCACTAGCAGGAAGCCAAGAGATGCACTCCACACCATGGTTCTACCAAGAAACGGGAAGAATGGGGTCTGACTTTGCTAACTTTACTTAACACTTCATGAAGCCAGCAGTCTCTGCTACCAAGAGTCTAGAGAACTGCAAAATGAGGCAGAAAGCAGGATGAAGAATAAGCAACTAGGAAGACAAAGACAGAAAGTGAATAAGAAATAAGCATGTAATTATACAGTCCAGAGTGGGCCTGGAGTTTGGGGAGTGGCTGATGGAAATACTGCCTTTCTGATCAAGAGGAACATTTACATGACCTATAAATTTTAGTTTTCTGTGTCTCCAACTTGGGCCTAAAAATTTATTTCAACAATGTTTTGAATGGCTAATGGTATTTTATTTTATATTTTTAATTGAAATACATCTAACTTACAATATTATATTAGGCTCATAGATTACACACCATGCAGTTATTACAATATTACTGACCATATTTCCCATACTGTATATTACATCTCTGTGACCTATTCATTTTACAGTTATAAAATAAATGGTAGTTTTTCATCTTTAATCTTCTTCAGCTTTTTTGGCCCAACTCAAAATTCCCATCTCCCAGGAACCGTCACTTTTTTTTTTTTCTCAACCAGTGAGTCTGTTTCTACTTAGTTATATTTCTTTGTGCTCTTTCTTTGATTCCACAGATGATGAAAACATACACTGTGGTCTCTGTCTGACTCATTTAACTTAGTTTAAGGCCCTCAAGGCCCATCTATGCTGTTGCCAATGGCAAGATTTAATTCTTTTTTATGGCTGAGTAACACTTCTTTGTGTGTGTGTGTGTGTGTGTGTGTGTGTGTGTGTATGATGTCTTTTTTATCCATTCATTTGTCCATGAACACTTAGATTGTTTCCATATATTAGCTGTTGTAAATAATGCTGCAGTGAACAATGGGCTGCATATATCTTTTTAAAATGAGTGATTTTGTTTCTTTTGGGTAAATATTCAGAAGTAAAATGGCTGGATCATATGGTAGTTCTATTTTTAATATTTTGAGAAAGCTCTATACTCTTTTCCATTGTGTCTGCATCATTTTATATTCTCACCAAGAGAGCACAAGGGGTTCCCTTTTCCCCACATCCTCTCCAACATTTGTTATTTATAGATTTTTTTGATGATAGCTATTTTCACAGGAGTGAAGGGATATTTCATTGTGGTTTTGATTGCACTTTCCTGTTGATCACTGATGTTCAGCATCTTTTCATATGCCTATTGGTCATCTGTATGTCTTCTTTAGAAAGAAAAAGTTTATTTAGGTCCTCTGATAGTTTTTCAGGTGAACTGTTTGTTTTCATAGTGAGTTATATCAGTTGTATATATTTTTGATATTAACCCATTACTGGACTTCTCAATTTCAAATATCTTCTCCCATTCATTACCTTTTCAACCTGTTAGTGGTTTCCTTCACTGCATACAAACTTTTTAGTTTTATGCAGTTCTATTTTTATTTTTTTGCTTTTATTGTCTTTGCTAGAGGAGACAGATCCCAAATAAATTATATATATATATATAATATATATATTATATTATATATACAATATAATTATATTACATTGGAGAAGACACCTGAGAGTTTCTTGGATGGCAAGGAGATCCAACCAGTTCATTCTAAAGGAGATCAGCCCTGGGTAATATATATATGTATAATTTATTTGGGATCTGTCTCCTCTGGCAAAGACAACAAAAGCAAAAGTTAAAAAAAAATAGAACCACTTTAAACTAAAACGTCTGTATGCAGTGAAGCATATACACATAAATGTATAGGTACATATATATATATATATACTTATATAGATATATAGCTAATACTGATGTCAATGTACGTGCTGTCTGTTTTCTTCTAAGATTTTCATGATTTCAAATCTTATATTTAATTTTTTAATCCATTTTGAGTTTTGTATATATTTGAGAAAATGGCCTAGTTTTACCCATTCACATGCAGCTGTCCTGTTTTCCTAACACTTATTGAAGAGATTGTCTTTTCCCCAGTGTATAGTCTTGGTTCCTTTCCTATGGAATAGTTTAACATAGGTGTGTGGGTTTGTTTCTGGGTTCTTCATTCTGTTCCATTGATTTTTGTGTCTTTTTCTGCCAGTATCATACTGCTTTGATTACTATAGTTGTTTTTTTGTTTTGTTTTGTTTTGTTTTGTAGAGTTTGAAGTCAGGGAGCATGATACCTCCAGCTTTGTAGTCTTTCTCAAGATGGCTTTAGCTACTCGAGGTCTTCTGTGGATTCACACAAATTTTATCATTTGTTCTAGTTATATGAAAAATGTCATGTGTACTTTAATAGGAATTGCACTGAATCTGCAAATTGCTATGGGTAACATGGAATTTTGACACTATTAACTCTTCAATAAGCAAAGCGTATCTTTCCATTTGCTTCCCTGGTGGCTCATATGGTAAAGAATCTGCCTGCAATGTAGGTGATCTGAGTTCAACACCTGGGTCAGAAAGACCCCCTGGAGAAGGGAATTGCAACCCATTCCAACATTCTTGCCTGGGGAATTCCATGGACAGAGGAGCTTGACAACCTACAGTCTTTACATTTATTTTTGTTGTCCTCATATTTTGTCATCAATTTCTCATGGCTTTCAGAGTATAGGTCTTTCATTTCCTTGATTAAAAGTATCCCTAGGTATTTTCTTCCCTTTGATACAACTGTAAATGGGATTTTCTTAATTCCTCTTCTGATAGTTTGCTAATGTACAGAAATACAACACATTTTTGTATTTTACTTCTGCATCCTGAAATTTTACTAAACACACTTATAAGTTCTAACAGTTTTTTAAAATAGAATCTTTAGGGTTTTCTATATATATAGTATCATATTATCTGCAAACAATGACTGTTTTACTTCTTCCTTTCCAATTTGGATTTCTTTTATTTCTTTTTCTTATCTGAATATTGTGGTTAGGACTTCTCATACCATGCTGAAGAAAAGTGGCAAGAGTGGGCATCCTTGTCTTATTCCTGATCTTAGAGGAAACGCTTTTAGCTTTTCACTGTTAAGTATGTGGCTAGCTATGGGTTTGCCTTATACAACACTGTAACATTTCCTGCTGGGTAGTAGTCTTGGCAGGTTGGCTAGAGTGCCAGGTGCTTTTCAACCTACTGGTTCCACATCGGTATCAGTCCTTTAGGAGCAGATTCTGGGTTTCAGATAGTCCTTAAGCTCACCTGGTCATGAACCCCAGCAGTTTCTAAAACCAGTTAAGAATGCTCACCTTCCAAGTGCTGGTCTTCAAGACTGGATGCCCAAAATCGAACTCAAACACCTGCATTCTTATGGAGAAACTCTGAGTTTGTAATATCCTCTTTCATTTGTATGTCACCCACCAGCAGTTATGACTGTATCATATCTCTGCCCCTCTTATTCAATTACTTTTTTCCCCTTTATATCCTTAGTTGTAGACTAATTCTTCTCTTAGTCTTCAGGTCATTCTTAGAGTTACTCTATATTTAATTGTAGTTTTGGTGTGTGTGTGGGAGACGATGAGCTTAGAATCCTCCTACTCTGAAATCTTTATCCTGCCTCCAGCAATGGTTTTTTTATACCTTAGTGCGCATTCCATAGTTTTCCTATTTCCTATATTTAAATACTTTTTTTTCCAGTTTAAGCAATATACACCTGACTAGCACTATAACCACCCTCAACACATACACACAAACACACTTTCTTTCTGTGGCAATAGCTTTGGGACAGCTGCCACTTCTGTGCAGAAGAAGGGCATCAGCTGCTTTTACATAAGAGCCAAGGGTCCATAAATATAAAGCAAATCAGAGTGTTAAAATGAGAGAAGTCAAAGTATAGTATGAAAGTGGACAATGGAAAGAGAAGGAATTGCTTGCTGTCATTGAAATCTCATTTGTAACCTGCACTTTCATTCTGTATAAATTTAATTCCAATCATTTCAATATTCTTTATATATTTTCTGATATATTATAATTAAATATTTTAAAACATTCTTTACTTTTTTGTGTGTTATTCACTGAAAGGTAATCAATTGCATACTCTGATTTTGCTTTTCAGAACTAATGTACTTTGAAAAACAAATCTGTTGAGTCAAACACTCAACTTAACTTTTTCCCTAATATACTTTCAAATGAATCAAAAGCATTACAATCAAAAGTTGATATTCTCAGTGTTTGTCTTTGAAGAAGAATGCTTAATGCTTTCAAACTCATTAGAAATATCTATTTATACAGGGAATAAAATGGTCATCTTGAGCAAGTTGATCAGAAAAGTCAAATTGCCATGGCCTTTCAGATACTTAAAAAGATGAATAAAACTCTTAGCCTTACTTTATTATGCCTTTTAGTACACATTTATTATTCACTAAAAGAGCAAATCTATCCATGGGCCCAAAGCATCCAGTAATTTTTTTTTTTTCTGTTTATTCTGAAGACATCTGGCCAAAATGAAGGACACGACAGCATCTTCTAATAGAACAAAATATTTCAGCTCATTCAAACTAAACTTATGAGCTATCTGAGAATATTCTTGCTTTCTTCCTCTAGCAGATGAAGTTAAAAGAGATTGGTTGATTCTAAAAATAAACATAATATATAGCTATATCTCAGGCATTGTCAAGAGCAATATACAGAGACTGATGAGCCTTCTTCTTCAAGGTTTTAATGAACCTTCTTTCTTGATTCAGTCCTAGAGTCATTTATTTTTAAGGCAATCGGTCACATCTTTCTTCTGGGAAGATAGTTTTCTGATCCTGATTCTGCCAGATTACAGAACAATATGAAATGACAATAATTCTAGAATAAAGCCAGTAATGAGCTAGGTTTGCAGTCAGCTAAAAACATGAGGCAGAAAAGTTAAGAAGTATGAACTTAGTTCTATAACTTGCAATATGTATTACTTTGGAGATCAAGGAGAACAAGTGAATATATAAAAATGTTTCTATTTTCACATTAAAGTTTGCTGCCATCTTTTACTTCACTTTATGCCTTGTGTATGCTGTATAGTATCAGATGTTCCTGGAGACCTTAATAACAGGCTAATATTGCTCACAATGTAGAAATGTGAAATTAAAGCTCTGAAATATAATCATTCTTCACATTGCATTATTTGAGAATCATATCCACTAACTATCAAGGTGTCTACAAAACTCGGAATTAACCCATGACTATCTCCTGACAGAAAATCATGTGTACTATAAAACAAATGGAAACAGTATCATGAACAGTAGCAATCAGTGTATTGGAAAGTGAAGAAAGGAAAACTAAAGTGTACTGAAACCTTACAGACAATGACTGTGTCTGTTCTTGTAGAAAAATGAGGCAAAAAAATACCTCTGCCATTGGCAGCTATGGTGCTAAGTGGGTCAACAATTTATTGGGCATCAATTATTGCACAATGAGATATTCTCTACCTGTATTAATGAGGAACTAGAAACTGTTGTCACAAACAGACCTCAAATGCTAGTTGTCCAATGTGTGTGTGTGTGTGTGTGTGTGTGTGTGTGTGTGCACTCAGATTCTCAGTCATCTCTGACTCTTTGTGACACCATGGACGTAGCCCACCAGGCTCCTCTGTCCATGGGATGCTCCAGGCAAGAATACTGGAATGAATTTCCATTTCCTCCTCCAGGGGATCTTCCTGACACATGGATGGAGAAACCCAGGTCTCCTGTGTTTCCTGCATTGGCAGGCAGGTTCTTTACCATTATCACCATTTGGAAAGCCCATTGTTTAATGAATGCCAATATTTTTTCTTGTGAGCCTAACAGTTCAAAGCATGTACCGCGCTTGATGGGTGGATTTCCTTTTTATTATAATTCAGTTACTTGGGGCCATTTCATCTGTGACTCTACCATCTCTTCCAACTTCCTGGTCCTCTCTGTTTCACTGGCTAAAAGGAAAAATAATTTCAGAGAGCATACATACTTCCTTATGCCTCTATTCCACTAGTAAGAACCAGTTTATGACCACGAATAAATTCAACAGAGTTGGAAAATAAAACCCCAGTCAGGGAGGCCACTTCCCAATACCCCCATAATAATGTGGAGAAGGAAGCATTCACATTGAATTTAACATTGACATTAACATAAAAATATTTTCTAATGTAAAGCCTGTACAGATGTGAGAGCTGGACCGTAAAGAAGGCTGAGTGCCAAAGAACTGATGCTTTCAAACTGTGGTGCTGTTTGAGAGTCCTTTGCACTGCTAGGAGATCAAACCAGCCAATCCTAAAGAAAATCAATCCTGAACATTCATTGGAAGGACTGAACAAAAGCAACAACCTAAGCCCATAGTTAAATGTCCTCAACAACTGATCCAGAATCCAGTCCAGGATCATGCATTGTCATCATCATCCAATAGTCACCTTTTATCTAGAAGTGTTTAGTCTATCTCTGCCAGATTTTTTTTCTCAAAAGAGAGAAACCAGCAAGGTTTTGTCTTTTAGATGCAAACAGGGATGCTTTGGATGGAAAATTAAAAACAAAGAAGCATCTCTTTCCTGCATAACTGGAAGTTTACCAAAGTACCTCCATGCCATTGAGCTGCTAAGCAATTAGATTCACTAATACACAAGCCAGGTAAGACAACAACTAGATAAGCATGTTGGGAAGTAATTTCAACATTTGAATGCTGAAGGTCATCAAGTACCATCCATAGAAGGGAGAACAGAAGATTAATGTCCGCAGCTTTGAGACCAGCAAGACTGTGAGTGTGCTGGTTGCACTATTTCATGTTGATTGCTTGTAACGGAGCAAGAAAGGCAGGAGACTTTAGAGATCTCAATCAGCGGAAAACAAGCAACACCAATGACAACCCTCACCACAGCAACCATTTCCGATTAAATTGCTTGTTATCTTCATAAAGCAACCCTCCAGGTTCCGTTTATTTATATCTTTGTTGTCACCCTGAGAACAATGCTCCACTTTCTATCAGTTCTTGGGGAACCATTTTTCCTAAACAGCAATCAGTGTTTCCCCCAATCTCAGCACCAGATCCAGCACCCACAAGTGCCAAGGGCTCTGGGAGATACTCACCCATCACTACATCAACAAATTATCTCAAGACATTAGCCTAAATCATCTAAAGCTCATCCAAACCTCATATCTGAACGTGAACCATTTAAGAGGGAAGAGGAAATTCAAATTACTACAAATGGTTCTACATTCTATTTAGAAACTTGTTGGGTATCAAACAGCCAAGTTTTCATAAGAAGGTGATATTGGTACCCATGTTAGTGAACAAAAATGTTTCAACAAGGGAGCCTTGCTTATTTAGGAAGAAAATAGCCTCTCAGATACAAAAAGCAAAATGGTAGTTAGGAGATGAAGATAGATAGACATTTTATTTTCAATACATAACCCTGATCTTCATTGTCCAAGTTGAGAACTGACCCCACACATTGAAACCAGTAAATGAAAGAAACAAAGAATGCAAGTCTCCCTCTAGGACTGAACTAACAAATTCTAATGATCAAATGGGCTTCCCAGATGGCTCAGTGGTACAGAATCTACCTGCCCAGGTAGGAGACACAGGCTCATTCCCTGGGTTGGGAAGATTCCCTGAAGGAGGAAATGGCTACCAACTCCAGTATTTTTGCCTGGGAAATTCCATGGACAGAGGAGCGTGGTGGGCTACAGTCCATGGGGTCACAAAAGAGCCAGACACATCTTAACAACTAAACAACAACAACAATGATCATGTAGTGACCTATCTTTGAACAAACACAACTGCATCATCTCTCTGCAAGTCACGCGTTAGCATAAGGGCATTTGTGCAAATACAAGACTTTGTTTAATTATAGGTATTTTGAAGGTAGCATTTGTTTTCAATATTAAATTATACAGAAAAAATGAGAGAAAGAAATTTTCTTATGCTCTTCCTCCAGGTGTACAGTTTCTAACATCAATATTGACTGGCTGCTGTGGTTTTTGTAACTGATACAAAATCAGCAATAAATTTACTGTTGGTTTCCCAAGGATGAGGAAGTCTTCGAATAACCACCAGGCATCTACTTCCACAGCACATTCTGTGAATTTACAGAAAACATCTAAATTTTTGTTTTACTCAGTGAATTTTCACACACAATATTCTCATTCTCTGCCAGCAAAATATATTACACACACACACACCACACACACATGCACACACACACACACACACAGAGTATCCTCCTTGGGTGGCTCAATGCCAGTGTACACGTAGGAAGCTACAAACACAAAATTCCAACATCTGAATGAACTAGGAAATACGACAAAAGCCTCTGTTAGGGACATAGCAACTGATATTATTAATAAAATTGGCCTAGAAACATTTACTTTCTGACATGAGCTATCAATTTTACATATCATCTTAACAATTATACATTATATATGTTAATGTTTCATAAACTATTATAAGATATTTTAATTTGAGCATGAATTCACTATTCCTTATGACACGATTCCTACCATCTTAAAGCAGTATCAAGTCCCAGACATTATTTCTTAAGTTCTCCTGTCAAATTCCTCAGTGCTGGAGTTTGTAAAGAAATTGAAACATAGCTGTGTGCTGATCAACTGGTTTAAATCTCTTTTTCAAGAATATATCTTGATCTACAATGTCCAGAAATTAATCAAAAACTTATTTGGTGTATTATTTATCAATCTTTTTCTTCATAGTAATGTTAATGTTTTTAGTTTCTTGTTTTAATCAATTTGTATTTTATTGGAATATCACTTTTACAATGGATTTTACATTAAGCTGTTTTCTATTTAGAAGTATAATTCTTCACGTTTTTAACTCATTTTAGTCTATCTTAGATCAATTTGAGATTTCATGTAAATGTCTGCTAGCATTATTAATAGTAAGCCAAAATTCTGTTAAATATCTTAAGTCTAGCAGAAGTTCAAACTTAATTCAGTTTCTGCTCAAAAAACCCATATTTACAACCTATAGTTACTATTGTCAAAGTATCTGAGAGTGGTTATTAAATCAAGTTTAATAGGTATTTCATCAAGATGTCCATTTTGGAGCACATCAAAAAAAAAGTGTTGTATGGAAGATCTGAATTGGCTAGTGAACAATGTTATTTCAAATGAACAGCAAAGAGACTCAGCCATACATAAACACATATCCAATCTCCCCCAAACTTCCTTACCATCTAGGCTACCGTATAACATTGAGCAGAATTTCCTGTGCTCTACAGTAGGTCCTTGTTGGTTATTCATTTTAAATATAGTAGCGTATATTTTTATAACTAATAAGTGGTAGGGAAGCCACCCAGCAAAGACACTGCTTTCCAAAATTCCTCAGGGAAGAAATCTTATAGGAGTTTGTGGCCCAAGCCACTCTGAGGACTCATAGCAGAGGTTCTTGGAAAAGGATGCACAGAATTTCAAGGGTCCTGGCAGGAATATTTTCACTATAATATGAGATGGGTCACCATAATCTTGGAAAAACAAAAAGAGGGGGGTGGTCCTTGCATTTTTAGGAGAAAGTTATCTCTTGGTAATTTTTTTTTTTTTTTTTAAGTCAAGATCACACAGACTTTTGCAAGCGGAGTGAATGGAAACAGAAAAACAATACAATAAAAGGATTTAAGACAGTTCAACAAAAATGTAGGACTTGAACTACAATAGAGTGAGAAACAAGAGAATAAATGGTTAGCTAGAAGGGTATTCATGGCAAATTACACTTTCCCACACAAAAGTTATTAACATTCATGTGAGGATTAATTCACGAGTAAAAACATTTAGAAAAAATATTGGAGGAGTTAAATAATTAGACTTCCCTCACCTACAAGGGCTTCCCTGGTGGCTTAGATTGTAAAGAATCTGCCTGCAAAGCAGAAAACCCAGGTTCCATTCTTGGATCAGGAATATCCCCTGGAGAAGGGAATAGAAACCCACTCCAGTATTCTTGCCTGGAGAATCCCATGGACAGAGGAGTTTGGCAGGATACAAGTCTATGGGGTCACAAAGAGTGAGATATGACTGAGTGACTAACACACACCTAAGTGCTCATTTTCTCCAAAGACCACTCCGTTCATTTTCCAGGTGTGTTTATACAGAAGTCAGCAGCACAGACCACCAGGTGTCCCTGCCTTCAGGTCAAGCCTTTGTTAGAAAGATGAGGGAAAAGAGATGTGGGGGGAGGTGTGGTGGGCAGTCTTAAGATTGCAGAAGAATAGGACAAGGAGACCACTTTCTTCCCCACAAATTCATCAAAAGATCATTCAAATGCTGAACAACTTCCACAGAACAACTTCTGAACACTGGCAGAGGACACCAGGCACCCAGAAAAGCAGCCCATTTTCTTCAAAAGGAGGTAGGACAAAATATAAAAGACAAAAAGAGAGACAAAAGAGTTTGGGATAGAGACCCGTCCTGGGGAGAGAGTCATGAAGAAGGAGAAATTTCTAAACAGCAGGAAACCCTCTCACCAGAGGGTCTGTGAGGAGATTTGGAATCTCAGAGGGCAAGATAACGGGGAGAGGAAAAAAAAAAACAAACCCACAGAATATGTGCCTAACTGCAATTCCCAGTGGAGAAGTAGCATAGACACCCATTTCCACCACCAGTGAGCAGGGGCTGGACAGGGAGGCCTGGGTTGCATGCTTAGGGTAAGGGACTGGGCCTGAATTCCCTGAGGACAATCTGAGGGAGCTAACGTGAGATAGCAACCAACCCAAGCTGTGGGATAGCCAGAGAGAGAGAAAAAATAAAATAAAAGAGAGAGAGAGAAAACTTTCCTATGAAAAGCTCTAACTTAAGGCTCAGCCTGGCCCACTCACAGAAAAGGATTAAGTGAACACCAAAGGAGAGCTAGCCTGCTGTGAACTGGGTCATAACCCCTGCCAGAGGCAGAGAGGCAGGTGGGCAACAGCCAGAGCCAGAAGGCAAGGGGCAATCTCGGACCCAGAGACAGCATCCTCTGAAAACTGTGAGCAGGTTCCCAGTTGCTAACCAAGTCTTCCTGGGATCCTGGACGGTTGACATCTGCTAGGAGGGTTGCAGCCTGAGATCAGCTCCCCAGAGGAGACACATGGCACATCAGGGACAATGCTCCCACTGCACACCTGGGAAACTGAGTGGCTAGGATTGGGGAGGTGATAAGACACAATGCTCACCTGGGGAGAGTGCACTCACCAAACACCTGGTCACCTGCTTGGACCTGGGAAAGGCACAAAACACACACCCAACCAAGTCTGTGCCTTTGTAGAGTACCCGAGAACCTGAAGCTGAGCAGCTTAGACCTGGAAATTGCACAAAATGCAGGGCCCACTTTGGGCAGCACCCTGCAGAGAAACCTGGAGCCTGAGCAGTGTAGACTGGGAAAGCACATGCCACCATGAGCTGGGTCAAACCCAGTGTGACCCAGACACGGTGAGCACTCCCCACACATGCCACTGATATTTGTTTGCAGTGTTCCTCCCTCCCCAAACACAACTCAACAAGAGAGCCTAAATAAGTGACCACATTCACCCCCTTGTGTCAGGGCAGAAATTAGACACTGAAGAGGTCTGCAAACAGAGGAAGCCAAAATAAACAAACAGGGGGACCTGCTCTGGAGGTGGCAGGTGCAACAGATTAAAACCCTGTAGTTAACACTGACTAAGCATTGAAAGGGGCCTACAGACTTTGGCAAGAAGTATAAGCTGGAAAAAGGAACTATCTGAAACTGAACTGATCCCACACTGCCCTCAACAACTCCAGAGAAATTCTTAGTTATATTTTTACTATTACCATTTTTAATTATTTTTATTTTTAAGTTCTTTATTACTCCTTTAATTTTCATTTTTATAACCTACCATTACCTTCCCAAAAAAAGAAACCTTATTTTAAAGCAAATTTCATATGTATATATATGTGTGTGTGTGTGTGTGTGTGTATATATATAATTTTGTGATTGATTTTGCTTTGCATTTTTAATATTGTATTTTTGAGAGTCTAACCTCTACTCTAGATTTTTAATCTTTGTTTTTTGGTATTTGTTATCAATTTTGTACCTTTAAGACTCTAAACTTCCATACCCATTTTTACTTAGGGTTGTTTTACTGGCTTGATTTCTGTCTCCCCTTTGACTCTCCCTTTTCTTCCCCAGGTCACCACTATCTCCTTCCTCCTGCTTCTCTTCTCTGTGGAACTCCATAAACCTCTCTGGGTGTTCCAGATTGTGGAGAGCACATAGGGAATTGATTACTGGATAGATTGCTCTCTCCACTTTTGATACCCCCTCTTCTCCTCCTGATCACCTCTATCTCCCTTCTCTGTCTTCTCTTCTCCATGTAACTCTGGGAACCTTTCTGGGTGTCCTTCACTGTGGAGAATCTTTTCACCATTAATCTATATGTTTTATCATCTTTGCTGTATGAATGGGGAAGTCTTGAGGCTACTGTAAGAATAAGACTGAAAGCCAGAGGCAGGAGGCTTAAATCCAAAACTTGAGAACTCCACAAAACTCCTGACTCCAGGGAACATTAATTGACAAGAGCTCATCCAAAAGCCTCCAAATCTACAAAGAAACTAAGCTCCACCCAAGAGCCAACAAGTTCCAGAGCAAGACATACCATGCTAATTCTCCAGCAACTCAGGAACACAGACCTGAGCATTAAAATGCAGGCTGCCCAAGGTCACACCAAATCCACAGACACCTAAAAACTCACTACTGGACACTTCATTGCACTCCAGAGAGAAGAAATCCAACTCCACCCACCAGAACACCAATGCAAGCTTCCCTAAACAGGAAACCTTGACAAGCCACTAGTCCAAACCCA